>CM042747.1:39679529-39704529 GCA_022496165.2 Catalaphyllia jardinei | reverse complement strand
TGACTTGCACACTTCTAGCTAGACACATGTACTACTCACGACTACTAAGGTTCATCGGTGTGTTGTATCTCTAACTATAAGAATGAAGAAGCTCTGTAGGAAGTAATTGAACAAATAAATAAAGTCATACTACAACCAATTTAAGGCTTTAAACTGGGTGAAGCTCATCAAATTTACTCCCCTTGCGGTGGAGTAGACAACGTTCTCAAATGTGACACTCACGAAAACAAGAACTAACCCAAAACAAATTGAACTCCACTCACCAAAATCTACAACACCGGGAGTGTTGCCTCGATCAGTAGATTTCCTTAAATCACAAGATTGCTAAAGACAAACAGTGTAGCATCGAAAAAAGCTTATCATGAATAACTAAGAGCGCTCAATGATGCAAGTAGCTGATAACTTTGTAAAAAATATTATAGAAAGTAACGGTTCCTTATTACATAATCTAGTGGGAAATGGTATTCAGTTTTTAATCTGTTCAGAATTTGGCTGGCTAGGCTGATACAGTTCTGGCCAGAGAAGTTGCAACGAATATTCCATTCGGAGTGGCTGCGAGTGCGAAGAGCATGGTTTTGATTGGGCAAAGAGAATCGGAAAAGTTCCGAGAGCTCCAACGAAGGTTTGCCGGTGTCTGTACGAACAAAATGAATGATATTCATATCTTCTCGGCGGTGGCATCGAGACCGCATAAAAAAAAGGTTTTACGATGTTTAGACCTCTGCACTACTGGTGAAGGGAGATGAAGTTACCAATTCATTAAAAAGCGCTTCCGATGCACAGGGCGCCTTTCTCTCTTCTTTTGCAACATTGGCTGCTGTCGTGACCTGTAATTGTAACGAATGTACAACGGCCAATGGTCAAAGTCTAGTCCCTAGGCTTCCCTCTCTAGCTTCCGCGCGGTTGCCGGTCACCGCTCATGACGGACTCTAGACTCCGGTGCACCAAGAGTGACTTAAGACAAGGCTGCTACGAACTTTTTTTAGGAAGGTGGGCAGTGGAGGGAGAGGGAAAAAAGGAAGACATTAATTATCTTAGTTGTACACTTTAGCGAAGACAATTTTTAGTAGAAAGTAGAATTTGATTTTCAGTCGAGGATATTAAAATGACTCGCTTAATTAAAGACATCTTCGTACAGGTCCTTCATTTCTACTGTCGACTTGTGCATGTAGATCCTCAGGAAAGCGAGAGAATCTGTGGAAACGGCTGTTTGCAAAGAAGACTTGACAGCCTGTGTACATCTGCTAACTTTTATTTGCATTTTATTATTTTTCCAAGGAACAAACACGAATACGAAATATTTAACAAAACGTATGCAGTGAAAAAGAAGTGGAAAGGGCAAAATATAGTACACTAATTGTATGCCATTTAATTAAATGCACTTCTTTTAGGATAAAAAAAACTAGTATAAGAGAGGAAAGAGTAAACACATAGTAAATAAATATATAATGTTGGAATCATTGTTGAAACACGATCGACAACGCACATCCACCCAACAATTTTGTTTTCCTTGAGAGAGGTGGCAGAAATTCATACGAAATTTGTATCGAGGTCTCCAAGACTTTATAAAGTCTGTTTACACAGTTGGTCCACCAATCAGAACGCAGAGATCACGTCAAGTGATTTCAGAAAAGTTCGTATCGACTGCGCGTGGGAAAAGCTTAACTGCAAAATGTTTGGCTTACAGTCCTCCTATACACTTGAATTGAATATTTAATAAGCTTCAGCCTTTGCATCACTATCTTATAAAGTCAATACATGATTTAAACCTCGGCCTGGTGTAGATCTCTCCATTCTCCTTGATTTTGAAACGGAAATTTTTTTGAACGATACGGAAGGCTATAATTTAAAGGTAACGGTGAAGCATAATAATTAACTCCTTTCTATATTTTGACGTTTATCATCCTTTGCTCGCTTCCCAGCGGGAGGGATGTTGAGGCTGCAACGCCAGAAAACCTCCATCTGGCGGTTTTATTTTAGAAATGCCCAAGGTCAACAAACCTTACTACAACTGTAAGCAGCTGTTACATGTTTAACCAAACACCTTTGCGAGTGCCGCTAAGCTTATTAAATGCTAATACCGAGATGAATACATTATTCATTAGCGTCTGTAAGCAATGGTTCCCTTCATTGTCTTGAAGCATTTTTTATCTCGACTGAACTATAGTAACTTACAGACCCAAGAATTAAGAAAGATCCAATATATGTGGTATTTATCATCTGAAAATATTTTATTACCGTGCTTCATTTGATACGCAGAAAAACGCACCATGACGTCACTATGGTCATTTGTTGCCTGCATGAATTGGGCTCTGATTAGCTGATAACAATAGCTACGCAGAAGATTAAACACTTTGTGAATAGAGTCTTTGATGAATGAATCGTGTTAAACCGTCTGACACCAAAACGTATTGACTAAATCAACACGATATTTGACCGTTAATACAGTGTTTGTCATGCAAATTCAACGCTGGTCTGTATTGCTATTCTTATTCAATGAGATGCTAAAAAGTGGCCGGGTATTCTGAAGTTTAGCCCCTCGGGGAGCGGCTCGAGTTCAGCTGAAAATTATTCTCGCGCGGAAACTTCAGTTGAATGTTGCTTGCCGTGGTTCGTTTGCAAACATTGTTACCCATGAATATAAGATCAGGTAGTGACCTAATTGCCGTTGAAGGTAATAAGTTTTTCACATCAAAATGCAAAACGCCTTATTGCGATTACGTTAATAGGTGCAGCATAGGTATATTAGCTTTTCCAGTTGGCGGGTTTTCTGTCTCGACCTATTCTCCCACGCAGAGTGAGGTGGAGAAAGGTGCCCGTGTGTGCTTGATTCGCACTAAAACCAAGCCCTCCACATTCCTTCCCTCCTTGTGAATAAATCGTGAGGCATTATTTTTTACGCACACATAAGCGTTTTTTTTGGATTTTCATTTACAAGTCACAAGAGTCCCCTAATTTTCTCTTGCAAGTCAACAATCTGGAAACTGAAGGGAAATCAGTTCACATAAGCTTTAGAAACATTTACCAGCGATCTGTCAAATGTAAAGGTTCTACCAAAATTTTTCAGATTTATCCATAACTGGATAGAAACATAGAGAAAAAAAAATGTTCGATGCTTGTTATTCGCTTATTTCGATGATTAAAATGTAAATTCTTTAATTTGCTAAGGTCGAGTCTAGTTCTGCTGCAGTTCGCGTTCTGTTGCTAATAGAACAACTTTCAGCGCGCGATTTCACCGGCATTGAAATGAAGTTCTGCAACTCAAGGAAAATCGCCTAGAAAGCACTGCACATTGTGAACGGTTGTATTATCACAGCACTCACGGTTTCTCTTCGATTAACTTTCGGAATAAGCCGCCAATATTAACTATCCCCTTGGGGCGGTGGGTACTCCCATTTTGGAGCTATATAAGTACGTACGCCGGAATAGGGTATGGTTTTTGAGGAGCAGACTCGGTCTTTAAATAGGGTATCTTTTCTTGCCTTTTTTTGCTGTGTTCCTGGTGTGATCCTTAGATAGAGTAGCTAATTGTATTATACAATACTGAAGAGTGAAAACGCCACATTATTAATAACTGTCGTTCATTCATCCAATGCTTTTCATGCTATTAATAATTTTGTTTTTTCCTTGAATAGGGTGTCATTTTTGGGTTTTGGGCCTTGAAAAGGGCATCAGTTTTCGCTTTCTTAGTCCTTAAATAGGGTTAGGGTTCAAAAACCTTCGCGGCACACCCCTATCCAAAATTCGCGGGAGTACCCCTCCCCAGGCAACTACCTCTCCTACGGCTGACTGACTTTCACACTTCTAGCTAGACACATGTGCTACTCACGACTACTAAGGTTCATCAGTGTGTTGTATCTCTAACTATAAGAATGAAGACGCTATGTAGGAAGTAATTGAACAAATAAATAAAGTCATACGACAAGCAATTTAAGGCTTTAAACTGGGTGAAGCTCGTCAAATTTACTAGCGTTGCGGTGGAGTAGACAACGTTCTCAAATGTGACACTCACGAAAACAAGAACTAACCCAAAACAAATTGAACTCCACTCACCAAAATCTACAACACCGGGAGTGTTGCCTCGATCAGTAGATTTCCTTAAATCACAAGATTGCTAAAGACAAACAGTGTAGTATCGAAAAAAGCTTATCATGAATAACCAAGAGCGCTCAATGATGCAAGTAGCTGATAACTTTGTAAAAAATATTATAGAAAGTAACGGTTCCTTATTACATAATCTAGTGGGAAATGGTATTCAGGTTTTTATCTGTTCAGAATTTGGCTGGCTAGGCTGATACAGTTCTGGCCAGAGAAGTTGCTATGCAATGAATATTCCATTCGGAGTGACTGCGAGTGCGAAGCGCATGGTTTTGATTGGGCAAAGAGAATTGGAAAAGTTCCGAGAGCTCCAACGAAGGTTTGCCGGTGTCTGTACGAACAAAATGAATGATATTCATACCTTCTCGGCGGTGGCATCGAGACATAAAAAAAGGTTTTACGATGTTTAGACCTCTGCGCTACTGGTGAAGGGAGATGAAGTTACCAATTCATTAAAAAGCGCTTCAGATGCACAGGGCGCCTTTCTCTTTTTCGTTCTAGTTTGCTTCAAACCATCTAAATGATCCAAACGACACTTTATGTTCCACTACATATAGTATTAGACGGAGAATGACTTTTGTAAGTGTGTGTAGAGGAATATTTGCTACCCAACGATGTGGAGAAGTTTAAATCGCAGAAAAGGTATTGAATTAATTTGAGTGAATGATTCTTCTAGGGGGATGTAGTATATTGGAAATATATCTGCTTTTACGCTGAGCTTTTCTGTCCAAAGCGAATCAATTAGGAATATTGCACACGGAGCTAAATATAGAATGCAAACTATATATGGCTTGTCGTAAATCTGACAATCCTAAGCTAAGCCACGCCAGGAATGAAAAACACTTAATTTACCAAAATTGTTTTGAGTTCTGTTTACACAATTCCTGACGGCAGTGCGTTGTTTCGACTTAATTTACAAGGCCACTAGTTAATTAGCTAACAGCTGGAAACCGAATGAACACAACAGATTCTATTTAGCAGGTGGAAAATGACCTCGGGACGTACGCAGCTCACATTAAAAGATTTTCCCCCCTTGAAAGGACTACAAAGGCTTTTGTAAGTTTGTTTGCCTACAAAAGACAAAACACATGTGTCCAATGGCTTTGCGCGTGCTGTAGTTTTTTAAAGGAAAATTTTAACAAGGTGATTTTGTTCTCTCGAAAAGAATTAAGTAGAATAAGAAGTCTGATTTTTTGAATACTGCACAAACCTTCTCCGAGCACCGGGCCGGGTTTTTCGAAAGCTGGTTAACGTTAACCCAGGGTTAAATGTTAACTGAAGCATTCTGCTTTCTTACTTAAAAGTGTTTTTCACATCTAATGTTTGGTGCAGTTTGAGATTACTACAGCTCAAAACCGAAGGGCAAACAATATGAGCAGAGCACTTCACCAAAAATGTGCAAAATTGAAATCAAAATTCTTGCTAACCCTGGGTTAGCTTAATCGGGCTTTGAACAACCCGGCCCAGGACTCGTCCGTAGCCAATTTCCAAGGAGCTGTGTGTTACGGCCCAGAACTTGATGAAAATAGAAAGGTATTCTCGAAATTAGGTCATTTGCGAAGATCTTCTGTTCAAACTGCATTTGCAAAGCGTATCTACACCAATTATTTCTCTTGACATGATGATAAGATGTTTTATAAACCAAAAAAATATTGATAAATTTTAAGTTCTTTGTTTTAGCCACGGTTTGAATGCTATTAGACTGTTGGTTGGCATCCGTTAAATGTTTCCCGCGTTTTATCCGCGTTTCCGTTTCGTCACGTGTGGGAGCGTGGCCATGCGGGACATCTGCGCCACACGTGCTTTGCATATGGCGCTCTCGGGTTTGTCCTAAAAACAAAGCACAGGTATTGAAATACTTTGTGAACACGTTACTATTGTTTCTTTAGCTATTTGTTTCCTACCTAATTGAATCATCACTCTGTTCAATCTGCAATCAAACCATTGTTTTCTGTGATCTATTTGACAATAGCTAAGCCTTCATAAAATATGCAATTGTCCTGATAATCAACGAACTTAGATCAATAAGCTTAAGAATCTATATATACTCCAAGCTTTTTCTGTTTTAAAACTCAGAAAAAAAAGTATTTTTTTGCTTTCTGCAGGCATTCGTCAGAGATAATAAAAACAACATGTTCATTAGTGCCATAAAATTCTTCATGGAATGAAAGACTACCACTAGAGTGACAACTGAAAATTATCTCGGAAAAAAGAAAAGAAAACAATTGCGTGGGCTCGTTTTCGCATAACTTAAGTTTTGGCGGGAAACTGAAACGTGCCGCGCCAGCAGTGCCACAAATTTAAGATAGTCTATCGCTTGTTATTTTATGCAACTGGAGTCCGATATCTATTCCATTAGATGTCAACAATGCCAAGCATTTTTATCTTTTCTCTAAAAATATAAAATCGCAATCTTTTTGCAAACATGCTGAACTTGAATTGTTTTACGCTATCTGCGACACACTGTTAAAACAAATACACATATATAGTACACAACTCAACTCTGGCAAAGCTAAAACAGAAACAACACGCTTGACTTGCGATTTATAATGATAATAGGCTATACCCCAAGGCACAAAGTGATAAGAATGAAATTCTTGACATTTTATAAGAACCAAGGCAAACACAATATCAGTAGTTTGGTTTAAAAAGCGTCTTGAATGCAATGTATTTGGAACATTTTAAGCTTTTGGCCCCAGGACACTGCAGTCAATTGTTCATCAGTGAATTTTTGACATTTGCCGGTTTAAACGATAGCTGAAAACGAATTTTTTGGTGTTAAAATGCAGGGGTTATCGACCGTTCCTGTTTGATTTATGGATGAAAATGTTTTGAGTGCACTTTGCAAAGTTCAAAGAGATGGTCAGGTCGTGATTGTTCAGCCGAGAAATTATGTAAATAATATATCGGTTTTCGTTAATGCAAATGTGCAAAAACTGTCTTTTATTACATAAATTTGAAACGTAGAAGTTAGATTTAAAACGCACGAGTCAAAAATCGGGGCAATTCGCGCTTGCGGTGCGGTGGAAATTTTTGCAATCTCAGGAATGCCCGGAAGACAAATAATATTTTGATTGAAGACTCTAGGCGTAGTCAATCTGTCTTTAACGCAGTTTTCTTGCGAGAAGATCTAGAGAAAACCAATTCTCTGCCGCAGGCAGTCACGAAATCGTTGCGACCCGAATTCAGTGTGCCTGAAAGCGACTGGAAGACAAATTCCCCCGCCTTCTGGACCCCCCCCCCCCCCCCCTTCTATATACATGCATAAAAATACCATAATAATTTTTTTTATTTGCGAGCAGGCAAGGGTTTGTTGAATTATTTGTAAAAGCAGGACGGTAGTTAGTAACAATCAAGGCACTTGCCTCAGTATTTTTTTTCCTGTTTCTGGTGTTTATAGTCATCACAAACACCCTAAATGCTTCAGTCATCCTTTTTCATGGACTTTGCAGTAATAATATTTTTCTGGCTACGGCCCTGAAAAGTGCTTATTTAAATGTTTGTTTGTCCAGTGCAGTTAATCAGTCTCTTAGATTGCCAGAGTAAGTTCCAGATGTTAACATTATTTTCCGGCCGCCCTATCGGTGTACCACAGAGGAATACTAACATGGCGGGCTCTATATACTCGGGTACTTCCTTAATATTGGGCTATATAGCTATGTGAGGCCCCAAAGGGTATGGTTTTTGAGCCGTTTTGGAGAGAATATCGCAGATTTTGGTCATAAATAGGGTAAGGCCGTAGACCCCACCGCAGGGAAAAGGCCCTGGGAACGAGGCTGGGACAGTGCGCGCCCCTTAAACTTGGAGAACTATGTTCTTTATTCACTGTACCTTCTATTTTATCATAATTTCTCGACTCTATCTGATCTACTGAATGGTTTTTGATTTTAGTTTTTATTACGTGACAATGAAAATGCTCTTTAGAAGAGGGCAATTTTGATTTGTAGAAAGCTCGATTATAGCTGGGTTAGTCCGCAACGCAAAGAGCAAGAAAAATAACTAATAAATCTTCCTTATTTTATTTTCGCAATGCTGGCCTTGCACTTTAAATTGTGTTGCTTACACTTCAACTTAGTTATTTTAAGTTTATGTTCTGACTTTAACAGACAGTGTCGTGTGACCCTTTGCCTGTCATGTGCGCGTGCGTGACCCTACGATGTGGATTGTCACGTAATGCTTTCTCGTCGAAGCACTCAAGAATAGATAAATGTCATGAGAAGATAACGCGGTAACAATACATTAAGAAATCTGGACTTGACCAGCGGCATACAAAGTGGCATCAAATGATATTCTAACGGTTACTGCAAGTTTTTCGGGTAATTTACACAGAAGACGAAGCGCACGCAAAATGAACAATATCATCTTCATCCGCGCGTCAATCCACAGGTACACGCGTGTCTTGCACGCCCGAGTAACGCTAACATCAAACGTGAACCGTGTAAAGTGCAAAGAGGGGCCGAAATATTCAGCATAATAGCAAAAAGGACTTTTAGCCGCTTGATCAATCTCGCATTGTTTTCTCTTTTTTCTTTCCGCTCTAATTGCGTTAACAGAATTAATGCAAAACCGCAAGCCGACGCAGAATTCAGAAGACAGTATCCCACGCACTACACCTCGCTGAGCGAATCTTCGCGATCGCCGCTCTTCAGTACTCTTCAATATCTTGATCGCTGTGATAGAAGGTAGCAAGTTTGCTCATGCATGCCAGTAGATTCTGGAGGATACTTCTAGATGATGATTCCAGACAACTACAACCAAGAACTAAACCCGAACCTGGCCTCCAAGGTTAAATCAACCCGTGCACACCCTGGAACTTGTGATCGAAAAATATCCTCAAGGGAAGGAACGTGATCAATTTTTCTCCGTGACCTACCCCACGTCCATTGTTCACATTGAGAAAATAAATGTCCTTATGATTAACAGCAGGCGCAGGCAGATAATGGTCACGATTTCAAAACATTTCGGTGACGTTTTCACTTCTCTGAGACATCCTGGACAAAGTACATGCCCTTAAAGCAGAAGGGGAGGGGAGGAAGTGGAAAATCTACAAACCCCGTAAGATCAGAGATCGTTTCAGTACTATGTATTGCGTTTTGAATTCCCTGTTAGAAAAACATAATTGATTTGATTTTTGTTCTGTGTGTTCGTCTAAGATTGCCGTCTTATCAGTTTGATAGACAGTCTTAAAATGTCCAGAGATTGATAACGTGGTTGATAAGCTAATGCGGTCTGGGTGATTCCCCACTCCCCTTCAATTCTTGCCGGAAGTGAAGGCACTCGAGAAACTCTAAACTCTTTGGCGCCTTGAATGAACCCTGTTATTGTTTCAGTTCAAATAAGTTGTTTTTCTTGGAACAAAAATAGTTTGTTTACCATAGTTCATTATCTGATATTAGCTTATACACAGATAAGTGCTTTTTCTTTCCCCGGAATGAAATACCACAGATTGCTTCCTTTAAAAACAAATGCGTGTAGCAACTTGGTCTGCAGTTTTGCAATCAGCATCCTTTGTGCAGGCGTTTGACGTGAATACTAAAATTACTGACATACTCTGGTCACATGCGGTCACGTGTCAGCTGGAGGGTCGATTGGAGGAATTTGCAGCGATCTTTAGCACGTGATGTAGTCGACAAGAATTCACGAAAATGCGCTAAAATAGCACAAATGCCCGAGAGTATTCAACGCTACAGCGCAATTAACCAGATATCACTATGTGTAGAATCATCTTTCAAAATGTATCCATCATTTTCAAGGCGTGTGTAAACCAACTCGTCAGCTTCAAGTTCCTGAAAGATCTACAACATATCTATGTTTACGAGTGATGTAATAATAGCGAGCCGGTGAAATGACCTTTAGAACTTGAGCGTCTTTTCACGGGAACTATTGCAAAACTTGGGAGCAAACGTTCTTATGTCAGCAGAGTTTGATATTTTATTTATTTACATTTTATTATGAGTGTTCCATCACTCCTGGATTATGAAATTTCCTTGCTTAACCTTTAACCTAGTTGATTGTAAAAAATTATTTTGGTTTCTTTTATTGATCTACGCATAACAGAACTTTTCGTCGACTTTTTTGTTTTCAACACGGAGAAAATTTAAATTTTTACTGGGTGTGGCGGAAACGTCAGACAGTTAAGTTTCTGTTTAATTCCAGCTCCCGCATTGTTATAGAGTTGTCGTGTTCATTTCTGAACATCATTAAGGACCATTGTAAATTCGATTTTGTTCACTTGCGTCAGCATGTTGACAATATTGTGAAATTCTGGCGGAACGAAGAAAAGAAAAATTTGCATTCAGCCGTTTTTTTGGGTCGCAAACTTCCAGAGAAGTTTTATTTTTTTTACTAAAAAGATCACTGACCACCAACCATGAACATCGACATTCTATCATTTTCATTCTTTTAACGTTCTCCTTGATCGTACTTCAAAATTGTCAAGAGCATCAACGGTTCTTCGAAAAATTGCAAGGTTAATATATTCACTTTTTGTTTTTATTTTTCGGTCGATTCTGTGAAACGGAAGAATTTCGGACTTAATAGTCAAACGGAACTTTGAACTGGAACCACAGAGCGAGTTTAAACTTATTCCCTGTTCACGTTGCGTCATACTTCTTTTGTCTTATGTCTATATTTATTTTCTTCGCGTAATCCCGCCCTGTACTGTAAATTTGAATCCAAACGTGTGAAAAAACGACTAAATTAAAATTTCTCCCCCCCCCCCCCCCCTGCCACGTAAAGTTGCTTTAATCAACAATCAAAATAATTCTTGATCGGCGTGCAACCTTCGCGCCGTTATCAAGACACTTCCATTTCATACCACATAGTCGGGGTGTTATGTTTTGCGGAATTGATCCTAACATCAATGCGATTTCGAGTACGACTAATTTACACGATCCTCTCTAACCAATCAATATATTATGGAAGCAAGATAAAATCACACTGCCATCAGTTCGCCAAAATATCACGCAGGGACTGAACAAAACTCCAAAACAAAATGCTCAAGCGGAATGCTTGAATCTTTTTCGGAAGGGTTTTCGCTCACGCCGAACATTTGCACGCTTTTATTGAGATGTCAAACGAAAATTATGTCCTTTGTTTGCAGTTTGTCACTTCTTTTCAGTGAAAAGACATTTTCTCTATTGTATTGTCCAATATGTCTGCCCCAGCACCACCCTACTTCGGCATTTTGTTCGACCTCACACCCATAACTTTGCCTGCCTAAGCAACAGCGCACGTGATTGGTTCGTGAATTTAAGCCACCTTGCGATTGGCTAGATTTTTGACAATACCGTCAATTTATAAACTTGAAACGTGCTAATAACGCGTGGTGCTCAAGTAAGCTAAAGGTCATTCTTGGGCTTGGCCTTCGTTCGCTAGGGAAAGGCGTTGTAGCTGATCGAAGCCTTGATCATTGAGCATTACTTTGCTGATTTCTTAGCGTAAAGATGGCAACAGAAGTTGAATCACCGCCTGTTGAGCCGGAGCAACCCGAAGTTAAAAGCGAAGAGGCTGAGAAACCCGAGGAGAATCATGTCGAAGAGAAGCAAGATGACACAACGAATGAAAACAAGCCAGAGGAGCCCGAAGCGAACGCGGTCGCTGAAGGAGAAAAGCAAGAAGAAAATGGCTCCTTGCCGCCGAAAGTTTTACTTTATCAACATCCCCCGTGGAACTTCATTCCTTCGCCGCTTCCCGCCTGCATTAAAGTGGAGACGTACTGCCGAATGATGAAGATTCCTTACGAAAACGTTTACAAAACTGGCACAGACCAGAAGCTACCGTACCTCGAATACCAAGGCGAGACAAAGAAACACAATCTATTAAGCTTCCTTAATTCCAAGTTCGAGGTGGACGCGGATGCTAACCTTGGCGATAAGGACAAAGCTTGTTCACGAGCTTTCCAATGCATGGCCGAGGAAAACACTTTCTGGAGCCTGATGTACTATAGATGGGTGGACAACTTCGCAGAAACGAAGAAATACTTCAAAGGTTTGGATGTTGTCAGAAAGAATGTACGCCCAAAGCTTGATCAAGGCAAATGTGTGAAGTGTCTCGAAGCACATGAGATCGGCAAGCACAACAAAGAAGAAATTTATGCTATTGGCGAGAGCGATCTACGTGCAATGTCTGCTTTCCTCGAAGACAAGGAGTTCTTCATGGGCTCTGAACCCTCGACTATCGATTGCACGATGTTTGGGCTTCTGTCATGCCTTCTGCACACGGCTGAGAGCTCGCCGCTGGCGAAAGTTGTGAAGGAAGATTTGAAAAACCTGGTAGATTTCTGCGACCGGATGAAGCTCAACTTCTGGCTTGACTGGAACGACCTGTGTTCAGAAGAACAAGTGGAGGAGACGCGGCCAAGATCAAGGCTAAGTGTGAAAAAGAAGAAGCGAACCAAGAGTCAAGAACCCGCTGCAGAGGCGAAGGAGGGCGAAACGAGCGGCGAAAAAGAAGAGAAGAAAGAGGGCGAAGAGAATAAGGAAGAAACGCCTGCTGTAAACGGAGAAGCGGCGGAAGAGACACCCGCCGAAGAACCAAAGGAACAAGCAGAAGGAGAGAAAGAGGAGGAGGCTAAGGAATCGGAAGAGAAAAAGGATGATGCAGCCCCGGTAGAGAATGGCGATGGTGGCGATGCACCAAAGGCCGAGGAGGCACAAGAATAAACTGTAAGCTTTTCCAATTCGTTTTCTGTGAACTTTGAGCAAACAAAGCGCTTCTATAACCTAGCGAATACTAATGAATTACTTTAGGCGTTCAATCCAGGGACGTTGGTTCCTTATTGTAATTATTTTCTCTTGCTTTTTTGCAAGACGTGGCTCCGTTGTCTTAGCTCAGTAAGGGAGGTTGTGTGATGTAAGCGTGTATTCGTTTCGATTGCTGTACTTTTGGACATGGCCTCCGTTGCGAGGGAACTACGAGCGTGCCGAACTCGCGATTCGTGACTAAAAAGCTACTCTTGAATCTTCTTGATTATTATTCACTTGCCGCCTGTTTTATTGCTGGATTTTCACCCTTGAAATTGGGCGAAATCTGTTCATTTCGGTAGAAGCAGCCCCGTCGGGAAGGAATTCGGTCGAGAACCCGAAATCGGTGTAATTTTCCGAAGGTGTGTCGCTTTTCAGATCTAGGTGGGGCTTCTAAACGCCAGATAGCGATTTCGAATTAAATAGTAGCGATCTCGCTCGGTTACATCAGCACAAAGACATTAATTTTTTATTATAACCTTTTGATTGTTATGAAAAGCTCAAAAGTGTAATAATACTCTAGAAGTATTGAAGAAGCAATGTAGACTGTTTCTTCGGTAGGTTAAGTTCGAATTAAGCCATAGGAAATGAAGTGAGCGCACGAGAGAGTAAATCGGAGGCTATAGTTAAAGAAGCCAAGATATTTATATAAGTAGAAATCTTCAGACATGCGCTAGAATCACTGTATTATGTCAATAGGACGAAATCTATATTCATTCAGTTAACTCGTGGAATTCGAACTAACGAAGTTTTGTTCTCTCTTTATAATGGCGCCTAAGTCTTTGTCGTAACGTTCCACCGCAGTCGGCAAATATTTACAAAGTGAGTTTTAATCTCGTTCGAGTGTGCGAAATCGGAACCAGATTAAAACAAACTCCTTTCTCATACAATTTAGATGACTTGTTCGCAGTAAACTGTGAAGATTGGCAGATCTGAAGAGAAGCGAGCGGCCAAAGATGGTACGGCGAAGTTAAGGTTTAAATCTAACGATTGAAACATTAATTAGGATCTAATATCTTTCAGTAACTTCAATGTTATAGTTGTGAACCCGCCCAAAAATCCTACTTCGTTTGTAGACTTCCCACGTGTTTCGAGGTTTGTTACAATAGATTAAATTACAGCCAAGCTTTTTGCCATATTGTTTTATTTTTTGGCTAAGAAAATAAGACTTGTTTGAACTTATTGAGTAGTAGAATATTATTTTTGGTGCAGTGTACAACTTGTCCGAGAGACGAGCCCAAACGTACGCCAATTTGAGCCTTTACGTAGCATAATTTTTATAGGTTGAGTAGCAAATACATAAGTTTTTTGGCGTGCAATGATCTATCATTTTGTTTGCTCGACATTTCAGTTGCTAATATTGTTGTCTTAGGAAAATGTGTTTATATAGCACGTTGCATGCTTCCTAATTCTCAATGTGAACAAGAACCTTTCATTTCCTAAGCTTTTTTACTGCAAAGTATTGCAGTTAGCTTCCCAGTCATGTGTTATGCAGCCCTTCAGAAATTGTCGGGGAGAAGTTTCAAAGGGTCTGCTAGTTAGCCCTATTTTATAGATTATTTTCCATTTATTTTGTATTGTTGATGATCTCTTAAGTGAAAACAGATTATGGAAAGCTGAAGCTACGTAAGTGATGTGAGATACTTTGCAGGTAATTGCTACCCTTTCAAACTACACAGTATTAAGTAATATTGGGCCATTGTCTTTAGTAGTGACATTGAGAAACTTGTGAGGTGCTCTGTTTTGCCCTGTTGCTCTTCTACATCAACCAGAAATACTCCCTAATGTTCTTAAATTACTATGGAATTTTGGAACGTGTAGCAGTGACTTTTCTTCTAGGACTGGTGTGATGTAAATGATAGTTTGGTCAGCAAAGAATGTCGTCGTATGATGGAATCAATGTGTTACTTTTACATAGAAATAGTAAGACTTTCCCATGTAAAATGTATTGTTAAATTATGTCTAAGAGATGAGATTAAAAAATGAGCAATCAATTTGGAGTCTTGGTAGTTTTTGCTTAAACAGCTTTGTCTGTTCTGAATAATGTTGTTTCTAAGGGATTGAATTTGGGTGTAAAGATTGCATGTTCATCTTACAATACATTGACATGTGTTTTCACGACCTTGGCTTGTAGAGCCAATTACTGTTAAGTGCATGAGTTTACCTTTCGAAAATAACCATGTCTCACTTTTCAACTGTTCTAATACTGTGTAAATATGTTGCTATCCGGAGTGATGTATTTAAACATGGTTATTTTGGAATATAATTTTGCTCTCCTTGCTCATCCAATACCAGTTTGTTTTTGTGATATTAGCACAGAAATGCATTTGCTGATGTTAATTTGGATAGTTGTATTAAGGTATATTGACCGGAGCAGATGTCATTATTGCTGGATGATATTACAGAACTGATGCAAAACAGATTTTTTTTGTCTTCTGAAAGTTGCTATGGCTTGCATTTTGACATAGTACAGCCATTTAATGCTGTAAACATCTAGAAAATATGTGTGCACAGAAACATGTACCCAGTATCTATCGCCAAATATATCAGAAATGTTGCAGTCATTCTTAAGTCACATTCCAAAAGGAGCCATATTTACATGATCCTGCTATTTTAAACTCTTGTAGCATAGTATATAAATTATTAAAGGGCGAATCCAAGGGAAATCATCATGGTTTTGAGGTCAAAATAAGGGGTTGAATATTAATGGGGTCCAGTTAAATTCCCTTCCAGTAAGGCTTAAATGCAACTCGTAAAATTTTGTTTTGGGGGTAGGGTGTTAAATTTGCCTTTGATCCGTGGAAAATGCACACAGTTAAACAAGTTCGACCCTGTTTGTTGAGGGAAATTATTTTGGTCAGTTCAGGCCTGAAAGAGATGAGACTGCAAGGACATGGGAGACATCAATGCATGTTTGTTTACATTAACTAAAACGACTGTTGTACCCGAACAGTTCAGAACTGTAACTGTTTCAAAGGGATATTGATCGACCTGTAGGCCTACTTTGGATGGATTTGCATCATCTTGAGCTTTAGGCTTGAGAACTGACCCATGGTGCAATATCTCTTGATTTACATCCAATTTACCCAAGTGTGCTTTTATTTCTGTTCTCTTTAGAAGTGAAGTATTCTCCAACCTAGTGCATTTACACTGCGAGGTGAACTACTAGGATAAATAGAAAACAACTCAAGAGACCAGTGCAAAATTTCTTTGATTGCAAAATTTGCCCAAAGAATTCAATTGGCATGTTTGTGGTTTTGTTGTATAAGGCCACGAAAGGTGAATTAACTCTTGCTTTCCACACTTGATGCATGGTGGCCTTTCAGTGCAAATTGGATCCCAGGTTAAAGTCAAGCACACTAATACTTGTATTTTGCTCTCAGGGTTCACAGTTCCATTTACCAACCACTGCATGTAAAATAGATGTGTGTCTTGTTCAGTGTCATCACAGATCAGAAAGAGGCCTGGGACTGCTCCATTTACAAAGTAGCCTCAATTAAGAACCCTTTTGGATACATGTAACCTGGCCTGCAATTACAGACATTTCCAGCTATCCCTAGCCTCGCCAAAAATAATTTGTGGTCTGGACATATTGCATCCAGCTACAAATACTGTTTTTAAATACAAAGTGCTAGTACAAGTGGAGCTCTATTTACTGCAAAGAATAAAAATCAATCATGGAGTTTGGAATCTTGTACTGACATTCCAAACTGTCGGGGAAGGATCACTTGAGGCTTAAAATTATCTTTGACTTTGGCACTCAAAATGTGAGTGATCAGCTTTTTCACTAAAGGGAAGGGCGATAGTGCCAGTCTACCCTGTTGAGGCCCTATCGGGGATTTTCAGAAAACTGGACAGTTGAAGGAATACTTGATATTGGGGAAAAATCAATGGAATATTCAGAGCAGTTATCTAGGAATAGAGTGTAGACCCTGTACCCCCAACCCTAGGAAGATAGGTGAAAACCTTTGTTTGCAGTGTGGCCCATTTCTTTAATCTGTAGTCTTACACCCCTATCCCCTACCACCCATCCTTGGTTCTTAAAAACATGTTAGGGTTTGATGGGTGGGTCTGTCACATAATTTTGTAGTATTAGATTGCCGGAGTTTTTTTGAAAGTACTTTCTTGTAAATCGGATAATTTGGACAAAGCAAGTGTTAGGATTCTTAGTTTTCAGATCTTGCCTCCACTCTGAGCCTGCTAAGTGATGTTCAGCGGTTAATGAGTAATTTCAAAATGGCGGGCGGTGCGTCTTCCAAGTTGTTGGTAAAACACTTGCCTTCCCAGCTTAGTGTAAGCGATAAAACCGACTTACTGAAACACTTTGGAGCTAAAGAAGTAATATGTATGGAAAGACGAGGAAAACTGGTGAGTATTTCTGCGACATGTTTGACTGGACCCGGGCTTGGAGAAAAGTTTGTTTTGACTAGTATGCACTGCTTTTTGTTCTTTAGCTTAATTATATAAAGTGGCTCCCTATAGTTTTACGACCGCACGCAAGCTTAGGACGGAAGTTCTAAGCCTTGTCCAAACGGGAAATGTTTGGTGATCAAACACGTTAAAAAACATTGTTTTGTGACCAAACATTTTCCCGATTGGAAACCTTGTTGGGTCGTGTTGGATCGTGTTGAATGAAATTTAAACGGCAACAAGCATATTGTAAAACAGTTTGTTCGTTCAAACATGTTTGTTACTGTTTGGCCACTCTGTACAACATCAATTAACATGTTTGGTCACCAAACAATGTTTGATCTTGTTTCGTCGCCAAACATTTCCCATTTGGAGAGGAGTTTAGGCCCCTTCATGTATTTCCAAGCAGGTCGGCTGACCATTTGCACTAGGGTTGTTCTAGCGAGGAGTTTAAAGATGCCCGCTATTAAATATTTAGGTCAAAGAAAGGACAAACATTTTTGCTAAAAATATTGTGAATTGATATGATGTTAAGTCACAATTTGTTTGTTTTGGCAGAATGTTTATCATATTTTGTCCTCTGAGACCAATTAAAGTAACCATTGTTCTGTGTAGGTGAGTTATCTATAGCGTGGATTCGATTCCTAGGGTAACCCTAGTGTAAGGGTCTATTTTTCTGAGGCACTTTAACGGTTAAAGACAATTTTTGAGTGCTGTACAATCACCTTTATCATTTGGTTTATATTTAAGAAATTATCACATTGTTGCAAGAAATCATAAAATTATTTACCTCTAAGCTGTTGACTTTTTTGTGTTTTTTGAGGGTGGCAGGGGGGGGTCATTATCCTGTTTCACACACAATTTTATCAAAATTCGCGCGTCACGCACCGTTTTGACAAAAATTCATGAATCACGAAATTTAACATAAATCAATCGAAGCTCTTACCTTACTGCTGTGGGATGTCAACAAACACTAATTAAAATCAACAAGTTCATTGAACTAGTGAACTCACACTATCCTACAATTAAAGTCATGGCTGAAATCTCAGACACAGATACCATTGTTTACAAAGGCAAACAATTCCATGATCAATCCATCCTGGACATATAAATGCATTTTAAGCCAACTGAGACCTTTCAATAAAAAAATTCATTTTGCCTCTAGCCACCACAAAATCAAATCACGTCTCCTTGCTAGAGGTTACCCAAAAAGCACCATAAAGCCATAAAGAAATCTTGCCTTTTGTAACACAATATCACCCATTAGTGCCAAAACTCAAACAAATTTAAATGCAAAAAATGGCACCTGATACAAAATAAGCCTCCTCTGCGGCAAATTTACAAAGAGCCACCAATTATATCTTTCAAAAGAGGTAAATCTCTCAAAGATATGCTCATAAGACATAGGTCTCCTTTGTTTTAGGAGTTGTGCTGGCCTGTCACTCCTTGCTACATCCCATTGTGGAACTAAAATTGAAGCATTATATCAAGTTTGTTGGTCTTGACTCGCAAGTAAATGTTTGTGAAGCTGCATCTTATGACATATCATGGTGTCAGCAATGGCACACAAATTCAAAATTGAATCATGGTCAAAAGCTAAAGATTTATTTCTTCTTGGAGAGATGACCGGTTCCAAATTCAACTAGGATTTCACAACAGCCTTTTTTGTACAACATCCTGGTTAAATGAGGGTAAAAAGTGTTGTACAGTTTTATTTTAAATTTCTCTGAAAGCCAATGGGTACTTTACAACCAGTTACGCAACACCATTTGCTGTATATTACAATGGTATTGTTGTAGTAAAGTGTACCTAATCCCAAAGTGAATAGTGGCTAGGTTTGGTGGACATGCTGAGAAAATCCTGAAACCGGCGACTTGAATCACAGGCATAAAAGTATAGCAGCTGAGGATCATTCAAAAAAGTGTTTAATTTGGTCTATTGGTACAAAGCTAGAGCTCAGTGTGACAAAGAAATAAACTCTGCCAGAACAAGTACAAATTGATCTTGATAAAAAGTTGATCGCAATGAGGTCAAGGGAATCTTCTCTTTGGTCTTCTGCTGATTTTCGTCTTTCCTCGTCAGACCAGAGATAGGTAACTCTTTTTCGTACACATTCAAGGGAAGAGTTCTAGCATTGTTTTGTAGTGCATTGTCTTAGTTTTGGTTGCTGCATGGCCTTACCATATTGAGACCTTTCCAAGTTAACTGGATGAAGTAAATCTGACTAAATTTTACACATGAACTTTTAAAGAGTCTAAAGATATCTGAAGGATATGATCACTTACCTTGAAACATCCCGTTACCAGTCCAGAAGCCAGGAAATTCATGTTTGCAAGCATCTTGAGTGTGAATGGAAAAAACAACTACGCCACCAATTTGATTTTTTTCCCCCAAGCAAGGGTGACCTCAGGATTTTGTCCGAGACCTTTCGTTGAGGCAATCCTGGGGAGGCAGTTTGCTTCACATCGGTAAATGCAACCACGTGCTTAGTAAAATTATGCAAATTTTTATGACTGGCATCTATTGGCACAGAAAACTTCTCCGGCTTGTGAATAGCTTGCATAGCTGCTGATCTGCTGGACATGCAAAGATAGAAAGAGACAAGAACCTTGATGTTTAAGTTAGCGCTAAAGAAAGAATTGTGATTTCGTTTTCCATGCTGCAGCGATAAACAGCAAGAGCAGATCTCAAAGGTCACTGACTGTCATGAGACAGGCTGTGCAAGATGTCAAAGATGATGACCTGTCAGGTTCTGATGATTGACTGTGATGGAAATGCCATTGACGCCAATGGTCACACATTTCAGGCCGTTTTGAATCAGTTACTGTATTGTTGGAAAAATCTCAGGAAAATGAAATTTCACCACCTGAAACAAATAATTCACAAATCACGCATACCTCAGGTGATAAATCACATGCCACATGCATTCAGTTATTCATGAATCACATTTCTTTTTAAGTAACTTTCATGCATCACATACAAATTTTAGCGCTCATCACACGTCACACATAAACCCTTTGCCACCCTCTTTTTTGGCAATCATTTAAACATTCTAGAGCCCTCAGAAGAGTGCGCTCAAAACATAGATCTTACGCTTTGTTGTTTTCCAAGTTACACTCAGATTAAAGTGTATATGAAATAATTCACTTACACTCAGATTTTTCTTTATCCCATGCTTGTATGATGTTGATCAGTTTACTTTTCACATTTCATTAAAATCCATTATCTCTAATTCACTTACCACACTCACAATGACTTTGACAGTGTTGATCCTAGCATTATGTAGGATACCTGTCACATTCTATAAAAACTGAGTTAAATGACCAGCTGTCAGTGGATGAAGCGCCCTCCCTGTGCTTAGGAGGTCATCGGTTTGATAACTGTTGGGACTCAGATTTTTTCTTTGTTCCATGCTTGTGTCATGTTGAACAGTTCACTTTTCACATTTTCAGCAATCTTTGTGTTTGTGAACAGCCCATTAGATGTCAAAACCTTTTTGTTTGCTGGTTCCTGAACAGATTTAGTTTACTTAGTACAATTCACCCTGTCCTTACAATCTTGTAGTCTTTGTGATAAGAAATAGGTAATGATTATTGAGCTAACATTGAATCATAAAGCATTTGTTAGTAAGTATTGTTAAAAAATCAGTTGTCCTAGACTAGAAAGACAATTTCAGGTTTCCAGAAGAAAATGAATTTCAAAGCAGTGTGCAGATTTGAAGGAACACAATTATAGCAGTCTGCAGAATCTACAACCCCTTATAATAGACCCTATAAGTGTAAGGGTTACCCAGGCAAGAGGGCTACCCTAGCGCTCCCACATTTTGTTTTTCTTTTTTTATAGAGGTGTTTTGTATTAATGAGTTTGAGAACTATATTATAGGAAATTCAGGGCCATCTTATTTCACCATCTACATCAAAGAACTGAAGGAGACTTTCCTAACTATACAACAAGCTTTGGAGTTGATTTTTGCCCTGAATTACTGGTAATTGCTTTTATTTTCAGAGGGATGCTGCTTTTGTTGAGTTTTCTACCCAGGCAGAAGCAGTGCGGGTAAGTTCAAACTTCAGGAAACAAGTCTGATTTCCTTTAATACTTTTCAAAGAAGTGCACCTTTCAATAAACGTACAAACTGTACAGCTGAAAACCTAACTTAGGGCCTCCACAGACTAAACATTTTAGCTGTTGACTTGTAACTGTTTGTTATTGACAACTAAACTAAATGCTACATGTAAATTTTTAGTACACAACAACTTTTTCAAAAGGGAAACTGCTTTAGTTGTTGACAACTACATTTCTGACCATTAATTTTTCCTGTGTGTGGGAATCATTGGTTTAGTTGACAACAGCTATCAAAACTGCGTTTTCCTTGGGTAGTGGTTTGATCATGTGTACTGTGTTTTGAGCATGTATAGTGAATGTTGGTTCCCAAGGACTGGCTGGCCTGACTTAGGTATTGATAAGTAACACTCAGACCTGGCAATCCCTGGAAAAGGAAAATCTGGAGACCCATGAAAAAAGATCTGGAGATTCTACAAAAAATAGTGAGATTCTATTTTTTCTCCAATCAAAGCCCTTTTCTATCGAGGGAACTAGACACCAACCTCATTTCCAGGGCCTACTCCCCTTTCAAAATGGCGGACAGGGGCGGAGAAAAACAATTAGTTATTGAATACAAGCAAAAAATAACAGCTCGGTACAAAAAAGTAGCAAGTACATTGTTTTTCTTTATTTTCATTTTAAGGCACTAGCATTCCTCATAAATATTCCATTTTTATTCAACAACATAATCTATTTCATTTCAAAAAGATTTTTCCCAAAAAAACATGAGATTGGGAGCCTTGTCATGAGACCATGAGAAATGACAAAAAATCCTGAGACTCATGGCAGAATTGTGAGAGTTGGCAGGTCTGAACTGAACACTCCAATGTGTGGAATGCTCACCTTGTACACTATATTAATTGTTGATAGCATTTAAATTGCGATAACAAATAGTTGTCAACAACTAAAATGTACATTCTGTGGAGGCCCTAAAGATTGCATTTTTGGTTGCCATCAATCATAATTTTGATGACAGCCAACCTTGAAAAGAAAAGACAAAACAAAACCTACCAATCACAACCCACTGTAGACACAACCTTTTGAACCCATTGAAGCAAACATTTGTTTCCTAAGAGGCTTGCTAAGGTGACTGATAGCAGTCATACATGAAACTGTCAGTAGAATAGAGCTTGCTATTGCAAGCTTGAAAGCTATCTTCATGCAGTCATATAATAAATCTCTTCTTATCCAAGCTTGCTCAGGACCATACTGGGAGAATATCAGCCCTCAGTCTTTTTTGTATGGACCTCGCTGCACTCTGTCCGTACTGTCAAGACCTCGGGCGGATATTCTCCCAGTACGGCCCTCGTGCTTGGTTAATAAGATATATATATCACATCCAAGTACTCTACATTGCTTGGTAGATAACTGGACAAGAAGTCCAACCTTCAGCCTCTAACAAAATTATTCATTTACACCTTCTAGGCACTCTCTCAGTTACACCAGTCTGAGGTCCTTGGCAGTATACTGGCAGTAGAGTATGCCAAACCCTTTCATGAACGTCTTGCGACTCAGCAGTGTAGCAGGTGAGAGGTCAACATTTCAGTCTGACTTCATTCCACAGACTGTAGCCAAATTCTTACAATAATTATGTCTCTTTTTTCAAGTGCTCTTTTAAATCATTACATCTCTAATGAAATGTTCTGCAAGAAGGGTAGCTAATTGGGAATAACATAATTATTGAAATTTTAATGTATATATTGACACCAGCGTTTCAGGGAAGATTGCAGACTGCCAGAATTGTTAGAAAGGCATGAGGTACAGATGACCTAACTGTCGGACGCGCATTTGATTTCTCCATCATTTACCCAAGGAAAACTGTTTTTCTAAAATAGTGATTGTAGACCCAAAGACCACTTGTAAGTGATATTACCAAAGATAATGTTGGAGATTGGTAGTAATAATACCTCAGAACAGACATAAAGGATGTCACAGATTGGAATTGAAGAATGTCAAAAAATGGAAGACTGTTAATAAAAATGAAAAACGTTCTAAAATACCTTCTGAAAATAAAATATATTGGGTGTACCTCTTTAGAAACAATAGTTAGTTTGCAGTTCTTGTTGTGTAGGTTTAAATGAGCAGATATTCATGGTCATGATCATAAAAGTGTAATGGGAAAAAGTTGCAAAACTTGTGGTGGTGGATAATCTAGTTTGAGGGGAGGAAGGGGATATGATTTTATGCTTCTAATATGCATATATCTCTCAACCGAGAGATCTTTTTGGTATCCAAATTAATACATGTACATGTAATCAGAGAACTTTTCAATTGAGTGTCAAAAGTAATCAGACAATTACTTTAACTGGTTTCCAAAAGGATGAAGAAGCAGCAATTTTGTGAGAATCTTAATGAAAAGAATGAGACTTTTAAATTTGAAATACATGTTTCGGCAACTCCTGTGCCATCGTCAGTTTACGAATGGAATTACAATGATGAGCAATATATAGCGGAACATTAGAATAACAAAGGTATGATACACAACTGATTACAAAGAAAGATTAAGATTTACATGAAACAATTGTTGATTTAGGGAGGGTTTCTCCCAGTGAATATGTACTGCCTCCTTGATTTTTAATTGTGTCCGTGTTGTTGCTTTGTCTATGACAACAAAGCACTCGCTCGAACAAAGTGCCCGACACCCAGGTGAATCCTGTAAATGCTTGAAAATGTGAGAGGCCTTATCCGTATTTAAGTGCTTGTTTATGCGCGTGCAAATGTGTCGGGCACTTTGTTCGAGCGAGTGCTTTGTTGTCATAGACCAAGCAACAACACGGACACAATTAAAAATCAAGGAGGCAGTACATATTCACTGGGAGGAAACCCTCCCTAAATCAACAATTGTTTCATGTAAATCTTAATCTTTCTTTGTAATCAGTTGTGTATCATATCTTTGTTATTCTAATGTTCCGCTATATATTGCTCGTCATTGTAATTCCATTCGTAAACTGACGATGGCACAGGAGT
Source organism: Catalaphyllia jardinei (assembly GCA_022496165.2). NCBI lineage: Eukaryota > Metazoa > Cnidaria > Anthozoa > Scleractinia > Caryophylliidae > Catalaphyllia > Catalaphyllia jardinei. Next base: position 39,680,209 of record CM042747.1, on the reverse strand, counting down.
TGCTGAAACATGTATTTCAAATTTAAAAGTCTCGTTCTTTTCATTAAGATTTTAACTGGTTTGATTTTTACTGTAGTTTGAGATTGGCTGAATAGTCATATATTAATTAGACTACTCAGCCAATCAAATGTAACTTGTGCGTTTCAAGTTATGTCGGATGCACACGGCAACACCTGCTTCAATGAGTTAATGAGCATATTAAGAACTCAGCCATCAGAAAACACATTCAGAAAAATCACAGCCAAGACCAATCAAATGAGGAATGTCTTTAAGAAGTGCAGAGGGAAGCTTAAAGTGCCACTATGATCAAATTTTTACCTCTTGTTTTTTTAGGTGTATCGCAAAGAATTCTATGAAAGAATGAAAATGCCTTTTACCATTTGCAAATACCTGCATTAGTTCTGGAGATTTTTAAGTTTGAAAAATCTGTAAAATATACAAATGAGATGACTGATGATGTCTGACACACACCTATGCCTATAAAACATTTTGTTCCCATGGCAACTCACTCTTTTCCAGTCCCCACCCACTTGACTTCAATATGTCGGTGATTTTCAGCTCAAAAAATGTTAAACAAGGCCACAAACCCAAGCTAACGTACGTATATGCTTGTTGGATCATGTATATGAGGCACCGTTTGGAAATATGAAAATAGACACCAAAGGGGGCCAGAAATGCCT
>CM042747.1:39657029-39677029 GCA_022496165.2 Catalaphyllia jardinei | reverse complement strand
TCTTGCTGAAAGCATAATAGTTGTTAAGCCTGTCATGTATGATATGACTTATTGCAATGTAGAGTGGAGCCCAAGACAGAGCTGGATGAAAATACCAAGAATGAGAAGGATGCACATAAACAAGAAACACAACACGGAAATAAAGAGAAAGTCAAATCCAACATCCAAGGACTTGCGCCAGGACTGGGGTAAGGGAACAAAATAACCTTTAGGAGACCAATCCAGAAATAGAAAGCATTTTTCGTGTTTCTATTGAAGATTAGTCAGATCATGCTCATAATCACACATATGGAAATCTACAGGTGGTTGTAGGTGAACAAAAATTGCTGACAGTGGGAACACATGTCAGGAAAGTGTGTTCACTGCTTTTTTCATAATGTTCGATGTTCTTCACAAGCATTTCTATGAAATAATATTATTAGATTATGAGCTGAAGATTTCTATTGCACAATAGTTGGCGAGGGCAGGTCTCAAGTCAGCTATCATACATAGAAATTGAGAGCAAATAATCTAATTGTTTTAAAATAAAGTATAAAATGTATGCTAAAAAAATAAATCTATTAGTTGTTCAAAACTTTATGTAAATCCTTGTCACAGACACTTGGTAAACACTAATAAACAGCTATCATTTTGTTAACAAGGGCTCACTTTTACGCTTCTTACTACATGTATCTATCACAAAAATAGATAGTAGCATAGCCAATCAGAGAATGGCATTCGTGATAGAACGCTAGTAGATAATTTATACTAAAACTTAATAGAAACACAAAGAAAATTCTTACAATCATTCTTTTATTTCAGTATCAAATACAATAGCAATCCAAGTCTTCACTATATGTATCCTCCTGTGAACTCAGCAATCCTCACCAACATTGCACACACATTAGCTTGTGTTCCAAGATTTTATGTCCAGGTATGTTGTCCAAGATCAGAAGATTGTACTTCTTCTTTGTATCACAGATTGCATTTTGCAGGGCTGGACCTTCAGGAAAAAACCTTAGCTGGTTCATGCTGGCCCCTGAATTTTCAGATTTAGTTGCCAACAAGATTATTTCAGTAAAAAGCATGAAAATTAGTCGCCAGTGAAAACAGTTAGGTGACATTGGTGGCCACAGCGGTCGTAACATCGAGCTCTTTTTGGTATAGAAGGGAGTTAGCAAAGCAGTCCAGTTCTCGTGACGTCGTTATTTGAAAGCCAGTTGAGTAGATTTTGGTGAATAATTCTAGAAAAAAAATCATCAATTTTTTGGCCTATAATTTGTGAGATTTGCTTTTGAAAGTATTATGATGTAGAGTAAGGAGAAAAAGAATAAAAACTACACTTTAAAGTTGAAAACCTAAATTCTCAAACTCATTAATAATTCATCAAGTTTTAACAAAGGAATTCATGACCAGAGTGGAGTGTGGGTATCTGGTCTTAATGAACATAGACTTTTTCAATTTTATTTCCCAGTTTTTTCCCTAGTCTTAGTTCCTAGTGAGAAGATATATGAAACATTCAAGAGAGTGTTAACCACCTTGAAGCTCTGCTGGGCATCAAATTTTCAAATCTCTTCTATGTGCTTCAAACTGTGGTCAAACACGGTTTATCATGTTTGATAATATAGTACGTTAAAATTCATCAAAATCTTATAACTTTCCTAGACTTGACTAATGACTTTCTTGGTCTAATGAAATATTATTTTTACCACAGAAGTAGTAGGATTGAAAATGGTTATTGTCTTACTAATAAAATATTAAGTGCTCAAATAAATTAAATTACTGTACCATAACCCTGATAAAATTTCTAGACTAAGAAATTGGATGGCTTGGTGCAAGACTGACCTAAGTAACTTTTTCAGGTAAAATTCCTCTTGCTTCAAACTGCCTAAATTTTTGCATGTGCTTTTCAGTTTAGTAGTAAAACATTCACCTGTATTTTTTTGGCTGAAATAATCTTGTTCTGCTTTGTTGCATTCATTGTGCATGCTGCGAAGTGCAAACCAGCCATAAAACTGAAACTTAACTGAAAAGCACATGAAAATTACAGGCACTTTTGAAGGAAAAAAATCACCTAAAAGTCACTTAGATCAGCCTTGCACCAAGCCATTCAGTTATCAATGAGATTTAGACTGAAGCTTATGAAAATATTACTTTTGAATGACTTAAGCCCCAGTATGCATTTGACCACCCTGTTGCAAGGTGTTGCAACATGTTTGGTGCTGTTCGCTCAAATTTGAGAATGGTCAAATTTGCTCATGCAACATTTGTGCCAGGATGTTGCATGATGTTGTAGTTGTTTGGCAAGGTTTGTGCAACAATGTTGCACGCGAGCATGTGCACTAGCTCACTTTTCAATATCCAACATGTCGCAACAGGGTGGCCAAATGCACACAACATGCTGCCCCCAGCAATGTTGCGATCATTTGGCAGGGGCTTAATACTTTTATTATTTAAGAGGCAGTCTTATAAGCCTCATGATAAAAGTATCATTCCAAAATTCCCCTTCATGGAAAAGTGAATATATTCCCGTTTTCTCTCAAACTATCCTTATTATTTTGTTTCTTTCTTCTATAGGTTTTGCATCTGATGAATAAAATGAATCTCCCAGCTCCATTTGGTCAAGTGACCCCTACCCCACCAGTGGTAAGATTTGTAATGTCAGCTGGGCACTTTTCTGAGACAGTGTATCCTTGATGCCTCCAAAACTTATCAGGATTTACTCCATTTTAGTCAACCTAGTTTGAGGGTGTTTTCTCAGTCAACATTAGATCATTGCTAAACTGCAAGCTCAAAATTTATATTAACACACTATAGGTGTTTCTCTCAAGGGACTAGCAGCTTTTGTTGTCCACAGGAACAACTGTTTAATATTATCAGCCAAAGTGAACACTTGGAATAAGTCAAATTATGCGATCCTGTATGTACAAAACTTAAACATTGAAATTGCATTTTTTTAATGCATTTGGGAGGCTTGGGGAGAGCACACTTATGTATCAAGCTGTTTGGGGTTAATGCACTTCACTCTTGCAGTGGCTTTCTCCACCCAGGTGAATAGCTGGGTACCAAAAAATGGTTGGGGCAACCTGACAGTATGCTGCAGAGTACTGTTGATGGACTAGTGTCGCATCCAGGGGCATTCTCATCATTCTCGTCCCCAAAGGCCGTGCTCCTACTGGTCAGCACCAAGAATCACAACCTCTGGGAAGGTCCAACACCGGAAGTCCGGGATTCACGGACTTCCTGTCATGATCCAGGGGAGAGTTGCAATACTTGTAGCCACCTCATGCTACAGAAACTAGAGTTTATCTCCCGAAGCTATATGAGCCATTTAAGTTCTTAAGACTTTCAGTCAATTTTTAACTTTTTTGATGAGCTACAAGGACTAAAATTACACTGAAAGTTTTATTTACAAACTTCAATACCAGTCAACTCCTGTAAAACAAATGTTATCTTGTGTTCCTTAGTTAAAACGTTGCAAGTTTGTTGCAGGAATAACTGGTTGGTGTTATCCTCCTTGATGATTGTTATTTTTTTATTTTTTTTAGCTGGGTGAAGTACCTGAGGGGCCACAGACAACAGGTGCTTTATCAGATGGTGAGAAATCCATGTCCAGTGATGAATCAGAAATAGAAAGTGATGAAGAGGAAAGAGAAAAAAGGTGATTTTGAGCTCAGTAACAATTTTTTTTATTATATACATGTCTCTTGCATTAGGGATCCCTGACCGGGAAGATTGTGTTGTGTTCTTGGGCAAGACACTTTACTCTTACAGTGCTACTCTCTCCACCCAGGTGTTTATTGTTATTCATAATAAAGTGGTTTTTGTTTGAGAGTGGAAAAGGAATTGGTTACGCTAAGTGATTGGCATAAAAAATTGCATCACTTATTCATCCAATCACATGTAAAACCAAAACCAATCACCACTGGCTTGGTTGCACACACAGCTATGTGCAATAAGTTTGATTGGTTCACTGTATTTTACTTGTTCTATTTTATTGGTTAGAGGGATCGTGTTGGTTTTGTTTTTACGAGATTCAATTGAATTCCACTCTGACTGGAAATTAGATTCCAACCTCTGCTGGCTCCTTAGGGGTTAATGAAACACTGATTATTTTGCTTCAGAGCTAAGGAAAGAGCTGAGCATGCCCAGAGAATGTCTGTTGCTAAACCAGGCACAGGTGCCAGTAAACGTCACAAGGTGAAGCTTCATCCTTCACAACCGCCAACCAAGAAGGTCAGATCAGTGCCATTATCCAAACACACACCTGACAGTGTAGAGAAAGCATTTGAACAGCCTGCTGGTCAGCCCAAGAAGATTGAGTTCAAGCTTACAGAGGCAATCTCGAATATATTTGAGTCTGTGGCTTATAATGAGATGAAAGGTAAAATATGTTTCTTGTCTGTGCCGCTGACCAACATACCGACAAGTGGATAGACTGAATGACTCAGTGATTGATGGACCAATTATTTTAAAGGATTCTCAGGGTTACTGTTCACAGTTGGCGAGTCAGTTGGTCAGTCAATCAGTCGAACAGCTGGTTTTTTCAGACAGTCAACTGTCAGTTAGTCAGTTGGTTAGGCAGTCAGTCAATCAAACAGTCAATTTGTCTGTCTGTCATTGAGTCATTTGGTTAGTCATTTAGTCGATTGGTTAGTCAGTCAGTTAGTCAGTCAGTCAGTCAGTCAGTCAGACAGTTAGTCAGTCAGGCAGTAAGTCAGTTAGTCGGATGATCAGGCAGTTGGTCAATCAGTCAGTGTGTCTGTCTGTCTGTCTATCGTGGACTCATTTGGTTAGACATTTAGTCAGTCAGAAAACAGTAAAACACTGAAACACCTTCCCTCCAATTTTCATGAGGAGAATGAATGATCTGACAGTCTCTTACCACTGAATCATTGAATTTACTAGCAAACCTTGGCAATTCAGTTCCATATAACAGCTACTTGTTTTGTTTACAGCTTCCATTGCACAAGAGGCGGAAGGTTTTGGCAGATTTGCACCTCCTGAAGATCTTGATAATAACAAACATGACGAGAAACAAGATGAATCTGATTCTGACGAAAGCAACGAGTTTATCTCCTCAGCGGAGTTAAGAAGAAACAGAATGAGTACCAAAGGTAATTAAACTTGTTATTCTCTTCGTAATTAAATTTACATAAACTACTAAAGTTCTCTTTGAAGATAATTTTAAATGCAATACAGAAATAGTTAGAGTGGGGAGCACCCGAGTGTGAAAAACTGAGTAATTGGTTTTACATTACGACGTTACACGATTGGCGTAAAAAAAATTCGCACCACTTTTTCATCCAACCAGAACCAATCGTGAGGCGCTCGCATTCTTTTTCCCGTGGTAGCATTCTTTTTCCCGTGGTAGCATTCTTTTTCCCGTGGTAGCATTTATTTCCCCACGGTAGCATTTATTTTCCTGCAGTAGCATTTATTTTCTCGCGGTAGCATTCTTTTTCCCACGTTCACATTCTTTTTACCACGCTGGCATTCTTTTTCTCGCGGTAGCTTTTTTTTTTTTTTACCACGCTCGCATGCTTTTTCCCGTAGTAGCTAGAGTAATAACAGTTTTGGTTTTACGACTCTCAACTGACACACATGCCATGATAATTTTAGTTGTTTAATACCTCCGATTTATTATATGGCTAGCTCCGCGAGCAGGCAAGATGACCCAAATCGCGCACTGTGGGCAAGATGGAGCTGTATCCCGCAAGAACAATTTCCCCGAAAGCCATACAATGAATCCTTTATTGACCAAGTTTGTTCAGTCAAGATGGCTGGATGTTGGCCCCGTTCTTTTTTTGCGCAAAAAAAGAACGTGGCCAATATCCAGCCATCTTGACCTCACACTTGGTCAGTAACCCATATGTCATGTTTTTTGCAGTTTCCTTGCCCATTGTAAAATATCAAAGAACCGAAGGTTTTGTTGATGTACATTCAAATCTTGATCAAAAGTGTAGCAACTCTCGTAAACTTGCAATTCTATTTGTCGTCATGGTGTTGTAGTTGTTGTTGTTTTTGGGGCTTGGGACATTGTTTCTGTTGTTTGTTTACTGTTCTTACTATCAAAGGGTAGCGAGCGGTTTGTGTGACACCTTGAGAGATCTGCTACCCGATCCAACTGAATTATGATTTTCTGTCTTCACAGAAATGTCTGAGATTTCTGCTTTCAGGAATTACAAACCAGGAGACCCTACCTGTAGACTTTACATCAAAAACCTGGCAAAAACTGTCGATGAGAAGGTAGTGTTCATATTTGCTCATACACTGAAACATTGAGGGTCAAACTCGGTGAATAGTTTTCTTTGTCGACTTATGTTGGGTCTGTCTGTGACGAGCGCAAAGAGCGTTTGCGATGGAAGCTCGGCCATTCACTGTTTCCACTGATAAAGTAATAACTTCATTATTTTAAGGACGGTGCATACTAAATACAAAGGTTTGCGCCAGGTTAAGACCACGCGGAAAAGGCAGATCTTTACAAGGGTTATTGGAATCCATAAATAATATTTCTTCACAGGTTTCCTTGGAATTCGCCTTTACATACAGAAAGGCAAAGATATTTATTAAGATCTTAAAACTGCAAGGTTAATGTTACCATAAAAACCATTTGCAACAGCGCTTTTAACGTCTCTGACAGTCCTTCCCTGGTTCAGCTAAAATACAGTCTAAATACTTTTTGCTCACCACCAGAAACTAGTCACTTATTGAATACGGTTGCAACTTCCATTTCATAATATAAAATGCAGGGGTAACCGCGCGTTTTTTTAAGTTACTAATATTTTTTGAAAACTTTTACGGTGCCTGTTACATTTTTGCCTCCCCAATTTAAGTAAGCGTACCTCGCACCTGCATTGCGCGCGCACTACGCCATCTGCAAGTACAAGTTTACAGTTGGATTTCAGTAAAATTTTCTTAACAGGTAGTTTTTCAGCTGTAAGAATTTAGTGGTTATCGATATGCTGCTATTCTGGTGTTCCTGGTTTAAGTACAGTTTCATTAAACTTGATTTGGTCATAGTAGGAAAACTTTGCTTTCATTTTAATCGTGTTCTTGGTAGCGTAGTTGATTGAGTCAATAGGGCCATTTATACGAGGAAAACACAAGCCGCAGATTATTTTCCTCTTATTAATGGCCCTAATGTTAACCCCAGCACGCGGGTGGCGCTTAAACTGTGTCTTGCGTAATGCGCAAAACGTGTGCGCACTAAAAAAAGTAGGCACCGTCCTTTCAAGTCGAAAATGAAAGTTCCGAAGCTCCAAGAAAACAGAACAGAATAGCTCGCGCTCCGACAATTTATTTTCTCTTCATTGAAGCGGCGTATGTCTAACTCGCTAGCGTGAATGGCGCGGACGAGAGCTTTGTCCCTCCCCGCTCATGGGTCGCTCATTACTCCCAAACTGAGTTCCTCCCGCCGAAAGAGAGACTGTTATCAGTCAGAGAAAACGCCCATTAATAGGCTGAACAGATCTGAACTGAGTGCCGCAAAACTAGGACGTAAAGAGTCATAATGGCCCGGGCAAAGTCGCAACACAACAAAACAATGTACCAGAACCTAGGTTTCAAACGCGGGAGGCTTGGAGAAAGTAGAAAATGCATCCTAGCGAGTAGCAGTGAGGCTAAATGACGTGTGAAGGGGAAGGGAAGGAAACTTGTTTTGACTGATTTCTACCTCTCCTCCCTGACGTTGAACTTTTGTGTGTGTTTTTTAGGATCTTAAGTTTATCTTTGGTCGGTACATTAACCACAATGTAGAGGAAGAAAAAGACAGGTATCGTATGAGGTTGTAACTTGAATCTAATGGAGCTCGCCTTACGGCCACCCTATTTTCGGTCACCTCTTTATTACGGGCACTTTATTCTGGTCTGAGCAAAAGCTTAGTCAGTTATTTAATTTGTTATTCAGGGTTTTCCCTACAATTTTTCCTGTGCTGGTCCCTTGGACTCCCTTAACCTAAGGTTGAGGGTCCAGAAGAAAAACGTGGGGGTTCCATGGTTAGTATAGAACAAAGAACAAGAACAAAGATCAAGGCTGTGTTCTAAGAAAATTCTAGGGAGCCCTTCGGGCACCCAACCTTGTAGGCCAGGGTGCCCAGAAGACAAGCTCGGTAGCCCGAACCAAAAAAAATCAAAAATTAATTATAATCATCTAATAATGTTATTAATTGTCATCTGATAACCGATTTAACTCAAATAAAATGTCTGGCATTGTTTTCACAATGTAGGGCATTTATCATCGGTTCACTTGTAAATTTTTGTAGTACTGTTGTTTAAAGTTCACAACGAAAGACAGAATTTGCACTTTTTTTAGTTACAATGGTTGATATATGTAGGAAACTTTAGTCCTTTTTTTTCTCTATGTTCCCAATGATTTTTAATTAATAGTTCACATTCTCCTTCAAATAATGGGACTTTTCATGCACTTTATACAAGGTACGAGAACTTACAAGACGTTTTGTTGACGCCTTTATCGACCGATGTTTTGACTTCACAGATGAATTTAAACACTCTGAATTGAGCCATTTTACCTTGCAAACTTCAATACAACCCAAGAAATCAAAAAGGGAAAGTCAAACTATTATGAGACTGGTTTTATCTCAAAGTTTTAAAATCTTAAAAGGGAGGTCGACTAGGTATGTTTTTCTTGTCACCCGAAAATGAAAGCCGGTCGCAGGCGACCGGGCGCTGCTAGAGCACAGCCTTGAAGTTTCGAAATTCTAATATTATTCTCGAAAGAATTTTTTGCAGACCTATTCAGGTTTAAATTAAGTCAGAAATAAACTACCATCCTAAACCATGTGCGTCCGAAAGGACCCGTTCTCCTTGCTGTTTTGCGTCCCTTTTCTATTTTTCAGCCAAAAATTGCGTCTCGGACGCGCATTTGCGCGTAAGGGAAAACCCGGCAGTTATTTAAAGAAGCCCACCCTGTCAATTCAGCCAACGTTTGGTGGCCCTTTTGGTGACGGCATTCACAGGATCCCACTGTACTTCATTTTATTCTCATCTTGGCTTGAATAATGTTTGTTGTGGAGGCATTGGAACTGTTAAATCTTCACAGCTGATACTGGGCTACTTCACTATTCCCTCGTTGATAATTTGTGCTCGTATTGTAATTTTTAAATAGTACTAGAAAGTGAATGGGTGAAAGGTGTAAAACCAACCAGCGATATTGTTCAGTGAATAGATCTTCTCCTTCAATTTAACAATTTCCTGCGAATTTTCTTACGAAATAACGTGTGACCCAAAAGGCCGGTTAAGATTTCGCGTTGGATCTCTGTGTATTTAGCCCTAATGTACGCCAAAGAGACGATCAAAAAGGACTGTTGCATCGCGAAATTTACGCATGGCGGTATTTAAAAACACCCAACCAAGCCACCAAGCTTTGCAAGAATAAACATGGCGCTGCGCGGAAAACTTTACATTCAAAAATGGCAAATATTAGACATCCAGTATTCAAACAAAGTACAGAAGTATCGAATTCAAAGTTTGAAAACAATTTTACACGAATAATAAGCTATGAAAGCAAATCTTTTTTTTTTTAGATTTGACATTCGTCTGATGAAGGAAGGTCGTATGAAGGGTCAGGCTTTTATTACACTGCCGAGTGAAGACAAAGCAAAGAAGGCCTTGAGAGATGTACATGGCTACATCCTACAAGGGAAACCAATGGTCATTGTATCCTTCAATAGATGTTATTTACTGCAATAGATGTTATTTATTTAGAGGAGGTGTAGATACGCTGTGAACGTAAACTTATCTGAGGCAGGTAGTCTTGAACTGATGTTTTTTTTCTTGAAAAACCTTTCTCCTTCCTCAATTTTTTATTCCCATATACCCACCCATTCGTAAGTTTGTGTTCGATCACCCAAGTTAATTTTATCACATTAACCTCTAGACGTTGTGCAGTAGAAGCCAGTTTTTGTCATTGAAAACCTTGATGCTGACATCAACCATATCTTTAGAATAGAAAACTGTTTTTTAAGCGAGAAAAATGGCCTATTCTGAAAGTTTGGCACCAAAATCTCTTTCACCGTCATATTTCTTTAATTGCATTCCTTAACTGTTTGTTTCCAGCAATTCGCCAGGTCAGCTAAAGCGAAGGACTAACGTGCTAACGTACGATGTACGTCACGTGATCAGCCCCCGTGATTGCTGGTATGAACCCGGATGTGTCGGAAGACTTGATTGTGAAGAATGCAAATGAAAGACAGTGTTTCAGAATGAAATTTATCGCAAGGGGAGCCTGGGTTCCACGTGATCCCGTCCGCGTCTGTGATTGTTTGTCCCTTGGTTTTAAATTTTCTGCGCGAGTAGCAGCCAATCAAAAACGGCACGGATCAATTAGGAGTTAGATCATCGGTACTGAAGTTTTCTCTCGGTCAGGGGGAGAATAATGCGAGCGAAGAGAGATTTTCTTAACTGTGCTACTCATTCAAAACTGAATAGATTAATCGTGATAACAGTTTTATTACATGGCAAGCTCCGCAAGCGGGCAAAAATAATCAAATCCTAAACGGTAAATAGCTACACGGGCGAGTAAACGACCGCTATCATGTTGCTCAGGTTACCTGCTTTTTTGCTTGAAAATAGTGTTCTTTATACCATCTAGTAATTCCTTCATTGACCACTCTTGTCTGGTCAAGATGATTGGATAATGTGCTCGGCCTGTAATTATTTTTAAAAATAAAAATATTCAAACGACTAAATCGCGGATTGTTTATATTACGCAGTGACGATAATGCCGGCAGCTGGAAACAATGTGACGGATCTTCTACAGAAAGCGTTGTTTAAACTTCTTAGGTGTTTTATGTTTGTTTGGAAACACCAAGCGATTTCATTTTGGTTGTCTAGTTGACGAATTATCGAAGCTAGAGCGTACTATGAAATGTCTCGCCGACTTTAAAATGTTTTGGCCAGGACAATATTGAAGAATTTCGAAGGATAGACTAAAAGTCGTTCAACTGTTCTAAGAGTGCTTGATGTTTATTAAGAAGTAGTACGGGACTCCGAATACTGTTTGGGTTTTTCCTTTGGACTTAGGTATACTTACAAGACACTCAGCATGATCTCAACTGACTTAACGTCTGACAGTGAGAAAGTTACAGAATAACCACGAAATAATCTATCTTAACCCCTTGTATATACAGATTCATAGGGCTATTTTGGTTTTGCAGGCTCTACAATTTACAAATTTTCCGGCCAAGTTTAAGGATACAGTAATATTTGCTAGTGACACCCAGTGAACGGAGCGGTTTTTTTGTACTTAAGAGAGTTTTATACTAGGAGGTTCTGCCCGGCGCTGCGACGGCTTTCCCTTTTGTGAACAATTTTGAGAGATACCTGGTAAGCTACCACTTTCGTATAAAGCTCTTGTTGAAAATTGAGCACTCCATTTACATATCTATTTTTAAAACAACCAGTGCGTCATTTTTCTCAAACCTTTGGAATGAAGTTAATGAATACTATCATGGAGAACAACAAGCGTTACCAGAAGAGAACTGCGATTTCATTATAGGAAGTACTCTACCCCCGGATTGGCTTAAGCTCGGGAAGTTCGCTACCAGCGGAAAAGTTTTAGATTTTAGCATTTCCAGAGAAGTACAGAATACTGTCGAGAGGTTTGAATAAGACTTTTAGCGGGAAATATGTGAACATGTTAAAGTGCAAGACATTGAAGTTACGGTAACTTTATGGTGAGAAGACTAGGTTTCGACTGTTCCTACGATTAACATTTCACAAAGGGAAAGTGCAAGTAGTTGTTTCTTCTAGTTCTGCCAGTCAATCGAGTTACTGTGTTTAACCGCGCGGTTTTAAGCTTCCAATAAGCCTCAAAAAATCCTCTAAGCTTCAATAATCCTATCAGTGCTAGTTAATGATTTTGTATTGAAATCATGAAGACCAATAAAGATCATCTAATTCTTTCACAGATTTTGATGTTGTTGTTGTTGTTGTTGGCCGGCGTGGGGGTTGGGAGGGTGGGTGGGCAATCACCCTCTGCTCCTGTCTGGCAGTCACGTTTTTAGCTGGTTAGTCATGTTTACATTTACAAACACAAAGAAAAAACACCTCACAAAGAGTGATAACTCACTTTGTCTATAGACATCATTTTACAATCCTTACTTCTTTTGCTAATATTGAGGTCGTTTTCGTGTTGCCTGGTGTTTCATTAGTCTTAAGTGACATACGCATGATATAAATTCGACTAATGTAAAATTTGTTTGAGGATTTCAAACATTTGAGATCTTAAAACAGTTATCACAGCAATGACACCAAAAAACCCCACCCACACACTGTGTCTGTGAGACACTGTATATCCTTGTGGGTCAATTGAGAGGCCATATTGCCTCCGTTCAGGCCAATGTGCTCCGGTGCGCTTTGTCTCCAAGACAAAGAGTTTCGTAGATTTCTGCACCATTAAGTATCAAGTTCAGTTGTAAACCTTTTCTCTGTTATTTGTTCTCTTGCTATTTAGTGTTTTTAATCATATTTATATAGTTATTTATCTGACTGTCTTTGTATTGTATCGTTTTCTGTTATTGTCACTGACCATCCTTGTAATTCAGCCTGTAGGCTGCGAGAGGGATCATTATCATTATTATCATTATCATTATTATTATCATTATTATTATTGTTATTATTATTATTAAAAATAAAACAACACCAAAACTTTATTAAGAAATTCAAAGAATCTTAAATTTACAATAATAATAATAATACAATTACGAATTTAAACTCTTCTGACTTGAAATAATTTTGTACCTATGTGTCTTTACAAGAAATTAAAACAGCTGCAAGCAAGATGATAACACAGTGTTAAAAAGAATATTAAAGTTTAAAAATCTAGAAAGTTATAAAGTAAAAATGATTTGAACTGGACGTTAACAACAGACTTGGTAATTTTTTGTGGGATTCCTATTATTTCAAAAAGCACTAGCTACATTTATTTTACAGTCTAAAGATTGCTCTATCTTGCTACGAAACGGCGTTCGCGAACCTCTAACGCATGCGTGTACCGATCTTAAGAGTTCAAACGAAATCTGTGTCCTGAGCCAAGTGATTACAATATGATAAGGCTCGGTATCTTTCTGAGCTATCTTGTCTGCGAGATGCTTTAAGAACCGCTGACACTCGTTTCCCATTCCGCCGTTGGTTCCAAACACTAAAGGTGTAAACGAACCCATTTTATTATTATTAATAATGATAATAATAATAATAATAATAATAATAATAATAATAAAACTACTCGAACTTCAAGAGACTACTCACTGTTGGGAGCACTAAATGTAAGCCGTGGTGTTGAATTAACCTTCCTAGTCATACTGGCTCTAATTGGATATTCTGTCCAAAACTCAGTCCCGTCTACCTTTCACCGGAGCAATTTGAAAACGCAGTTACATCTCTACGGCTAGGTCTACCGTCCACAATAATCCGTCACGAAAACGGAGCTTTTTGAAAACGCTCTTTAAACCAGAAGAAGTTGATAACGCCGTCTTTGCGTCTTAGTGTGGGAGGAACAAAAAATTGAAAACGGAGTGTTTTGAAACGATGACGTCACGATGATCACGTGATTTCCTCGACCGAGTCTTCCTCAAAGACAAATCCAAAATGATCGGGGATTGTTACCTTTTCAGATTCCTCCGGCGTTGTGAGGACGGACTCTGAGAAGAAAATTGCAACGCCAGGAAGTTAGATGCGCCCTCGGTCACGTTATTTTTGTCATATTGTGCGTAGTTTTACGTCATACTAGAAGGACTAAACCACAAGGAGCTCAAATGGATTTGGCTTGAGAATGCTTCGTCTTGACTTGTTTATGTTCCTCGAGAACTGGACCGGTTTGGTGTTAACCGACGCTCATAAAGAGCCAATCCCGTGTGGCCTGAGACTAAATGATGCCAGAAGCAAGTTTCCTTAAAGTTCTTTACCCCATGTAAGGCTTTGGTCATTTTGCTTTCGCTAAAAATGGCCCGGGTACCCATATAGCTGAGATTTAAAAATCCCGAAAAAAGATTTTCGGAGATTTGGTAGGTTTTTATAGTGGGAAAATTTCCGGCGTTTTGAACAGATATGGGAAAACTTTTCGAGAGCTTTTCTGGTAACTCTTTGTGTCCGAGCAGTTTTCGGGGTTTTTTTGAGAAACGCGCGCCTTGACGAACTGGCGAAAAAGCGCATCTTCTATATTTAAGAGAAGCACGAGTAATACTGTCGTGCCGTCTCGTTACTAGGGAGCTTAAGCAACGACGACGACGCCGAGGACAAGGCCTAGCAAAAAATGAATTTATATTTTACAAGCGAAATCCCCGATTATCTAGATCTGTTCGGTTCGCCAATGGCTCTCAGAACGTGCTACAGCTACATATGCAACGACGGAGTTCAGTACCAAATAAAAATACGAAAAATTAGCCGGCGTCGATCATGTTTCGTAGACACCGCAGAACTTGGTCATTTCACGTTGGTGTTTTGCAGAGGACGGCAAAGAAATGTACAAAGATTTATAACGCACGTGCACAGCTATTGTTTTTTTCGTTAAACCTTTTGTTTGGTGACGTTCTCGTTGGCGTCGTCGTCGTAGTTTGCTTAAGCTCCTTACTTATTCTAAATCTGATTAATTTAGAAAGAACTATGGGAAATAATTCGGGAAGATTTTTGCCTTGAAATGTCATTGAAGTGTTGATGAAGGAAAACTAGTCATGGTACACAGCTTTTCATAGAATTTTTCATTGTTAGATTTAAGTACGGCATACCGTAAACTGCCCCTAAAAAGCCGTCTCCCTCGGTTATAGACCCCCCCCCCCACCTAGGTGTAAGGCCCCCCCAGGATGTAAGCCTCTTTTAGCTCTTTTTTTTTGTTTGAATTCGTTTACTCAAGGATTTAAGCGGCAGTTAACGGCATCTCCATTTTCAAGGCTATAACAAAAGTAAAAACTAGTCGCAACTTATGTATTCAGTTTAAAGCCCTTTTTACAGCTGACGTTTTCTTATTTGCATTACAGCGCAGTCTAACCCGGATGTGAGGCAAATTCGAGCAGAAACTTCAAAATTGCCTCAAATTACCTCGCAGACATGCGAGATTACATTGTAATGCAAATACCAAAAACCAACCAAAAAAGTGCTTGAAACTTCGCCAGGCAACATTCACGTGCAAATCTATAGGTGTAAATTTTTGTCTTCGACAGGGGAACTTATTTGCATTTTATTGTTTCATTTCTCGTGGTCGGGAAGGATTGACTTCTTCGACTGAAGAGAACGTCTTAATCAATGGAGGACAACGCCGTGAAAGCCGTCAACATAAAGGGAATATTGGAGTATGTATCACAACAGGCTTATCAAGTTTCGGAAGTTGAAGTTGAAGGTAAGAGCAGTTGTGAGTTTTGCATGTACTTGCTTACATACTTTAAAGCAGTTTGCAACAAAATAAGAGCACTTTGCAACAAGATATTACCAATGTTTTAAAGTTTTCAAGATCGTTTCACTTGCGCAGAGAACCGGAACTGAAAATTGTTCTAAAAACGACGTTTACATGATAGGCGAAGGTATGCTTTCACGATCGATCTTGTAACAAAAAGAGCTCCACAGTGTGTACATGTGGCTACTGTTATCTAAGTGACTGTCGCAAGAAGTTGAGCACTATTAACATCTGAAAAGCTAGACGAATACATGATATTGACGCTATCGACATATCAGTTCATTTATTTCCTAGTAAAAATTTTGAAACAAATTGTTCCATGGTACATATCGAAGAGGGTCAAGAATAGCTTGTATGATTTGTGTTTTTGCTGATTCGGAAATTATTCTTATTAATTTCAGGTGAAAGATGAAAATACCAGCAAAGAGTTGCACGAGGGTAAGTGCAATAAATAAATAAATAAATAAATAAATACTTCATAAAATAAATGACAAGAAAAATAGGTGCCCAATGTGTACATAAAGCTAGTGCTACCATATCGATACAACGAACTATAACAACAGATGACAATTTTTTAACGTAAAAAACGTTGTAGCTGTATATCCAGGCACAAGATAAAACTGTCATTGAGAGACAAAAACAAAACGTTAAATGCTGTTCTCATGGGATATTATACGTGCTATTGTGATGAAAATCGATTGAACTTCTCCATTTTTGCATGGATAGAATTTTGCCAATTTTGACCCTAAAATTTTAATTTCAGATAGAAAAACACTCCTCAAATTAGTTTAAAAACGGACATGGGAAGAGGAAATCACAAGTAAAGAGTTGAGTGAAGGTAATAATGAGGAAATCATTTTATTTAATAACTGCTTTGAAATATTGGTCCGTGATTTGTGCATGCGTTTACAAC
This sequence comes from Catalaphyllia jardinei, assembly GCA_022496165.2. NCBI lineage: Eukaryota > Metazoa > Cnidaria > Anthozoa > Scleractinia > Caryophylliidae > Catalaphyllia > Catalaphyllia jardinei. Next base: position 39,660,732 of record CM042747.1, on the reverse strand, counting down.
TTCCACGGCAATGTGTTGACGTATTGCAAGAAGAAAATATAAGGAGCAACTACAGAATGCAGGGCCACTTCATTTACATGTGGTATTTAACAATAGTTGCTATTCTTATTCAATGAGATGCTAATAAGTGGCAGGGTATTCTACAGTTAAGTCGAAAAGAAGATGTTGATCTCTTTGGGAATAAATATACCAGAAATTGAAGGAAACTATGTTCACCTCCCATGGCGTTTCAAAATTATTGTCTCGTTGAGAGGGAAAATCTTGCGCTGACTTTAAACCGGCTTTTGCTAATTTAAAATCGTTGATGGCAAATTTTTGCAATGAAACTTTTCAAGAACCATTTAACCGTAACAATTTTGAACTGAAAGGCTTGACGTTTCTGTTACATCCGTGTTTGTAAGGGCTCTTTAACTCAAAATTTGGAGGCTTTTTTTGTACGAGATTTCATCAATTTAATGCCAGTATCTCTACGAATTTAGCGATCTTGTTTTAATTAGAAATTTCCGAAGTGCCAAAAGTTACTATTCTTGGTTTTCACATGACGTCATCAATATTCTAAAATGTAAAATCGCAAAGCCCCTGAGTTTTCAGCTTTCTTTGGTTATTGAACATCCTAAGTACATTTTCTTTTTAAGGTTTTCAGTTCTATAGCAACCTTCGTATTCATAGTAGGGCATTTGGAAATTCGGTCTTTCCGCGCCACAGGACATCAAGATGGCCGACAGAATGTGTCGCGTATGTTTCAAAAAAATACTCATTCAGTGACTTTTAGCAATCTAAACTGTTGAGGTATTGTGAAAGGTGTTTATGTGAATATCTGCTCGTTCAAAGGGGCAAACAGATCGATTTTTATGGCAGAAGTGAATTCCAGATGTTTTCATTGATTTCCGGCCGCCATTGATGTGTCCCTCTCCAGGACACAACTATGGCGTTTCCATACTGAGCTCTATAAATTTGTGTAAAACAATTTGAAGGCTAACTTGAGTACCAAGAATCGCAAAGACCTAAGACTCGGCAAAGTAGATAAGCTACTTATCAGTTTGAAGAAGTCTTTGTGGATTATTTGAACAAACAAAATGCAGGGAATCACTTTTTTCGAACGAAAGCGGTGAAGCGCAAGTGCGAAAATTGACAGCTTGAATGTTTTGAAACAAGTTGAAAGTCAAAAAATTTGCTTTTTTTTTTACCAAATTAGGGAAATAAGATAAAACCAACTGCGAATCGCCTACAAGAATGTTCTCATCGTATGTAATTTTGTTGTCTGCTTTCAATTAAGCACTATTTAGGTAGATAATGTTGTTTGTACTCCACTCTTTGTCAAGAAAAGTTCAGTTTGAAAGTTTTTTTATACAACTTTTTCCTGAATCGCATCACACTAACATTTTATTGTTTGTGCAAGGCATTTACCACGTTACTAGGTCCTAACAATTTAATGGTATGATCGGAATGTAAACACAGTAATGACGTCTGGGTTGTCGCCTTCGACTGTTTTGTTTAGTATTTTTTCCATATCAATGGAATGTTTGATTTTTGGCAAAAGCGATAAATATATTACAAGGTTTGGAGATTTTTTAAGACATCGTTTGGACAGCTTGTTACCTCATGGGCGTACGATGGGCCGGGTCATTCCTTGAAAATTGCAGAGGTCAATTTGGGTCGTGTTTATTACTCGAGATGAGTGATAATTTATTTTTATTTCTACTTCCACTTGACAAACATGAATACAAAATATTTAACAAAAAAAGGACAGTGAAAGAAGAAGTGGAAAGGGCAAAAGTATAGTAAACTAATAATATGCCCTTTAATTAAGTTCATTTATTTTAGGATAAAAAGTAAACTAGAGAGGAAAGAGTAAACGCATAGTAAATAAATATATAATGTTGGAATTATCAATACTGAATAAAATAAAACTGGTAAAGTGCTTTTTAAAAGAGTTTTCTAGTTGGCTTGTTGCGTACAAAGGAATATCAGTTCCATTAATAGCATCCTATGATGTAGTTGGACAAATTCTCTCATATTTATTCTAAAAGATTCTGGATTTAGGTCTTGTAAGGATGCACTTCGAGTAGCGTAATAATAACATATATTTTATTTTAGCGAATTAAATTCATCAGTTTTTAATTCCCGAACAAGATTACTATTTATGTTAGTATTTTTTTAAGCCAAGTGTTAGCAGTGACCCTCTTTCAAGATGATTTTGCGCTAATAGACTTGCGCGTTAGCGGCTTTTATCTGATTTAATGATCTATAGATGTTTTGAAGTATATTTGACTCGCTTTTCTCATCATCCATCCATTTGATTATTTGCCAGAGTTAGGCGTATGTAACTTTCCCTTTTCAAAACATGCGAGTACTGCATCTTTTTCTGGTAGACAAACCGTTATATTTTCAAACATCCCTGTTTCAATTTGAAAACCAAACGATTACATTATTGCGAGACAAGTTAAAAAAGCCAAGAAAAGGTTTCTCATAGAAAAGATCTTCATAATGTCCAGATGAACAACGTCTCTATCGTTTGTCATTGATCTCTTAATTATTTGCGTCAATTTGGTGTGCCCATGAATTGATCAAAATCTCCTTTCCTCTTGAAATAACAACACAAATTTCATGCAAGAATTGGGAGAAGAAAGAAAATCACCACCTTGCATGAAGATACTGATGTACCAGAAATATTTCGTGAAGGATCATCTGAACCGATTTAGACACATCTAGTATTGTACTTTGCCTTGGAAAATCTTTGAAGGTTTCCATATTTTAACCCGTGCATTTTTGTTCCCTCTCAGTGTCTTCAACAAAGCTTACGGAATGAGGTGGAGCACAGTCCAGGAGACACAACAAGCATATAACACAAGATACTTACAGGTTAATAAAGCTTTAAGTGCTACAATGATCAAAAAATCATTTCCGTTTTGAAAGCGTATTCGCTTAACAGCCAAAGTTTTGAGCTTTGAGTTTTATCCAGAGGCTGTTTATTTTAAGTGTAAGTTTTGGATTTCACGGTCCACCATTACTCACGTTCAAAAATGACCGATTAGACCTCAGAGGGTTGGATCTAGAGAAAATAGCATCATTTACTCACTGGATTAAAATTTCAGCGTTTAAACGCGATTTATTTTGCATGCTTATCACATACGGGGCAAAATTACTGAATGCTGATTGGCTGAGACAGAGAGCATTTTTTCTTAATCACGAGGGCACTTTTGGTAATCAAGAGGGCATGATTTCTTGATGCTGATTGGCTGAGCACGCCTGCATTAAGTTGGTTTCCCGCTTCAAATGGATTTTGAAAAGGAAAACCGCATCGCTTCTAAGTTTGATCTAAACGCGGTTATTTCATCTTAACGTGAAAGAGAATCAACGTGCAACAAAGCGAAGTCTTTTGGTGGAAAAGCAAAAGGATTTTTCCCACTAAAAATGTATGGATTCGCAGCCTGAAAAACGTTTTAGTGGGGACGGCTGGTGTTGCACGAAGCATAGAGTTACAAAACTTCATGGTCGCCAAACTGAAAGTTAATTTCTTCGTTTTCCTTCGGGTCGCCTTATTAGTATTAGAGCTCACTTTATCGGCGTAAAAACAGCCTAAATTGTGTTGGTACGTGAAGTTTTCACAGTGGAAAGGACAGTTTTGGAATTAAGAAACTATTAGGGCTCGTTTGCATCTTGGACACTTGTTTACGTCTTTTATCGATCGATGTAGTAGTTT
>CM042747.1:39630275-39645087 GCA_022496165.2 Catalaphyllia jardinei | reverse complement strand
GAAAATAACCTCTGCCATCTTGGATTTGAAAAACAATAAAGTCTATTGTTCTTGAAACAATAGCCTATTGTCTTTCTCTGCTCCTGATTGGTTACGGCTCATATAAGCCAGGTATAGTAGTATTGTTAATTAAGATAAAGTTCCTGATATCCTTTAATGACTGAATTATTAATGCACAAAAAAGAAGAAAAGAAGCATACTGCAATTAAATTTAACTGCCGAGAATTAAAACAATACAACATCTGACCTATTCCAATAAACAAGAAACTCATTTGAGTCAAAATGTCTTGAAAATTACTGGGTCAATCGTGTGTAGCTGTTTGTTTGCAAATTGCTATCACAGATACTCCTTCCTTATTAGACAACCGACCCTGGGTCAAATCATTTCAATCATTTTGTAAAAATATGTATCATGCATGTTTTCCTGAACAAAGACACTGCAGAGGTCACATCAGTTTCAAAAAACATGTTTTCCTATAGCATTTTGTCAGTGAACCAGAGAGTATTGAAATGTGCATCACCTCACCAAAATCATAAAATTCTCAACTTTTAATCCTACAAGGTATTGCTTTTTTCATGTGCTATAAATTCATGATAAAAGCCTCTGGCAAATTTTGGCATCCACTAAATACTTAATTTCAGAACAAAAACATTTGTGGTTTAATTGTTCCAACTGGGTTGTCACAAAACAGATATTGTCATCATTTTTAGATTTAAACTTCTGACCAGTAAATATTTTAAATGGAATATCTAAAGCTATGAAGTGTAACGATGACAAAATCTACACAGTATGAACATTTCTTGTTTGTATTTATGACTGCCATATCGGTTCCTCAAAGAAGCTTGTAACCAAGATGGCTTAATCTCTCAAAATCCTTTCCAAGAAAACTCAGTTAAGAAAAGCACTACAGCACTATAATTTGTAAAGTGTCTGCCTGTTATACATCTTTATATAGGAACCAAAATTATTCTCGCACTTTGATTGGTTCTCTCCTATGATCTAGAGATCTTCCCTGTGTTCTGCGCCAAAGAAAAGATCAAAAAACTTCTTGTCATGGCATTGAGCAGGAATGAGAAGCAGGAAGAAGAAAAAAGAGCCGTTTGTTTTATTTAGGAAATGACTCGCAAAAAATACTCTAGCAGTCTCAGTCGTCGGCAGTCAAGCAAGACTAAACCAAGCACAATATTGGTCTTCAAATTAACTATAAGGTAAGAAACCATTGCTTTGACTCGAATACAACCAACCCAATAAACAACATGTTTATAAAATTAATTTATTTAAAAAATTCTCAGTCTCAATTTTCGAGATAGATTGATGTCAGGAACAAAACATCAAACATCGCTTTTTAAAATCAGTTAAAATAAACACACAACCTTGCTTTCCAACACGAATTTTCCAGTCCATTTAGGGCACAGCAGTGAACAAAGTGTAACTCACTTCAGCTCATGTCCAACTGTATCACAGCTATAAGGTGTCTTTGACACTATATCAAACTGATTTGAGAATGATCTGACCAATGACAGATGACACAAATGTCTACCATTTCTAACTCTCCTGCCATTCAAAACTCAAATATAATGGCCTCCAATGTTTACCGCAACCACAAGTCCTCTGAGTGTCTTTTTTCAACTCCTGCAATATTCTAGGCAACATTCAAGCTTTTTGGCTCACATGGCTGCTCTGGTAACAAAAGCTATTTAACTACACATTTCCAGCATTTTCTTTCAAATTTTGCAGTTCAACTCTGCTTTTGCTGTAAGTTTTCAATTTCATTCCAGTTAATTCCACCATAAGCGACTGCTTAATTCAAGCATGACAGTGGTGTGATTTTCCTGGAGCAATCAAAATTCTTTGCTATGCATAGCAACCAATGAGGTTGCTTCATTTTCAATGGACAGTAGATTACGTCAAATGGCTTTTTTCTTGTTTACCAAAGTGGACAAAGCCCAGGTTTTGAGTTGTGTTGAAAGATTTTGAAATAAAAAAAGCTTTTTCTGAAGTAGGGGTAGTTTGTTTCCAAGTTATTACATAAAACAAATAGATTCCATGATGCTGTGCATCAGTTCAGTAATAGATCACAGAAGACATCAAAATGTAGTAAGAACATCAGTGACACACTTAGCAATCACCTTGTGTGCCACTTTTTTGTTCTTACCACATTTTGATGTCATCCGTGATTTATTACTGAATAGATGCATGGCAACATGGAATCTATTTGTTAAACAACCTGCTACATTACTGGGGCTGCAAGTATTCAAATAACCAAAGAATTTTTGAAACACTGGTACAAACAACCAATAGTGCTGGTGCAACATTGCAAAACTGAACTTTAAACTGCCTACAACCCCCTTCACCAAGTCTTAGATTGTATCATATGCATGGAGGAAATGACACCAAAAGTTTTGTTTTTTAGTCGTTAACTTTTTAAGGATTATTTAGCACACAACTGAGGGGAATACTGGTACTGAAAAGAAGAGTCCGAGTAGATATTGAAGAGTACTAGACGAGTACAGATTTTTATAGAATGCCAAATAAATTTTTCTTGATGATCTTAAATATTATATGTTGTTTAGATGCATTGCAAGATTGCAATGAGTGCAGTTGATTTAATTGAGACAAATTCACTTAGTCTAATTGAAGATGCTAGTGGAAAACCCTCCTAAGTGACTTTTGAGGTCAAAAAAAATTTTCGTGAAAAGTGCTCGAATTTCTGCATATGGCTTTCAATTTACTTACTTAACAATGCCTTGTTGTTTTTTTCGACAATTTGCTTTTCGTTTTCGAGAAAATCGAAGTCAAAATTTCGGAGAGTGTTGAATGGTGTGCAATTAAGCGAAACAAAAGGAAATGTTCACATAAATTTGTCACTCGGTAACAAGGTCGTGTTATGTGGCGCAAGTGATTAACACGCATGCACGCGACGTAATTTTGGAAGGATGCGACGGTTCAAATCCCGAAATTTTTGCCCTGATTTTTTTCTCTCTTTTTTTTGTTCTTCGCTTTATTATCTTTTTGCTAACAAGAGAAACCTATTTGCCCATTTAAACCGCCGAACAATGCTAGCCAGATGCGCTGGTTAAATGCTGGCTTCGACATTTTTCCTTTACTTGACAACCTGTCATGGACTTTTTTTTAATTCAACGAAACGATCTTCTGCAAACTGTTGCTCTGGTTCGTCTTCAAGCTCTGTTCGAAACGATCATCGATTCTGGCATCGCTTTGCTGAATGGCGTGAAAACGCAGATGCATGCCACACGCACAGATTAATTTAAATACACAAAATTGCATCTGTTACGACTCATTAGTATTGCATACAGAATGCACATAAATTTCTCCTATCCTGCACTATTAGGTAACAAACGTTTGTAAATTAGGAACTTACTAAACAAAATTGAAGTTAAATGTTCTTTGATCTGACGTACAAGTTAAAGCGTCCCCCGGTTGAACTGGAATTTAGAGATGCTCAACCAACATGGCACATTAGTGGCAGGCAAGTGCCACCACCACTGCAAATTTTGAACTTACTAATCTGATTCTCATAATTATTGCCGACTATGTGCAAAATTCTCTGGCTTTTAAGGAGAGTTAAAGATTTTCCTGGTACCAAAAGCCTCCTAACCTACTCAGCCCAAATTGGAATTATGACAACTTAAAAGAGCTGTTTAAGTAAGCTGATTGAATGTAAAAAAAAACCCTTTATTTACCCTCAGCAGTGTTTATAGCACAAGTGCTAGTGGGCCTAGCAAACAACTGAAACAAATAACATTATAACAGCCTCTTTCACAAGCATTATCATGCAACATTACTCTGGTGTGACAAGACCAGTAACCACAACATATACAGTCTGTACAAGGAGACAATTGGTATTTTTAAGATAACTGCAGAAATTCACCCACACTCATTGGCTAGATTTTATGGTCAATATATGGACAGACACATGAATTTGAAATTCGTGCGACGCGTCAGCGAATGAGAGCGGGAAATTCGACAATCTGTTATCATAAAAAACAAATTGATGTCAGTTTTTAATGCGTCTGTTCTGTTATTGACAATGAATTTCATCTGCGGATCCACTCGGGTATTGCCTCATGGATCCACAACTACTTTGACAATGTGATGACGAAATTCATGATCAATAACAGGACATACGCATAAAAAACTGACGTCAATTTGTTAAATTCAGTGTATATGTATGAAATACTAGTCAGAGAAGAAACTGTACTTACCTGTTGCAATAAAAAACAACTTAAGGAGGCTTTTCCCAGTCCTTTGTGACTTGTTCCAATATCATGAACCATCCACAAACTGTTGTAAAAAAATAATAATATAAATTCACTTCAATCTTGCAGCTGATATTGGAGGTACAAGAAAAACTGAAATTAAGAAAATTGGAAAGAACCTGCCGAGATTCAGAATATGAACTTCATCCTTATCACGTACAAGACTGTGTCATGCGGTGTCTACTGATTATAGAACAAAAATAGATCCTTCCTTGGTTTCTCCCATGGCTTTTGCATCTCATACAGGAAATTCTGACTGTCAGCAGCTGCCTTTCATTTATCAGCACTCCAAGCTGTGACCATTTTGGTTGCCATGGCGAGTGGAGAAATTTTTGGCGACCAAAATTCTGGCAAAAGCTGGGTGATGGCGACCAATTTAACAGTTAAAGGTCGTTAAAAGGCGACTTTTTGAAAAAGTGAGCTTGGAGCACTGTTTATTGTTGAGTACAAAACTATCAAGGGGGTTACTCCCTATAATATGGACTATATAGGTACATGTATGCGAGACCCCAAAGAGTATGGTTTTTATAGCTGCTGCTCAATTTTGGCCATTTTGTCTCAAGTAAGGTATGGCTATTGTACTCTAGTTCTGAATTGGAGATGGGTTTTTTTCAAGAAGCTGCTTTTCTACTTTTCCCTTCAAAAAGCCTTCAACATCCATCTGAACTAGAAAACTGGATTTTGAATTCAGAGAAAGGTATTAAAGGCAGGTCTTGTTCTTGGTGGATTGCACACCCCCACCCAATTTATCATAAAGTTCCCCTGCCCCCACCCCGACCCCCAGGCTCAAACCACAGATACTCATACATGTGTAAGTTGTAAAAATTTGAAACTTTTATGTGCAAAAGATTGCTACTGCACAGACAGATTCTGAAAGAAAACTTCTTGCTAATCAGTGCCTAAATTTACGTTGGTAAGGCATTGTGGTACAATCATGCAGCGTCCATCTTTTAAGGTACAGTGGTTCTACACCAAACAAGTTTCCCAGTCTTAATTAAAAGAACTTAATAGAAACAGCATAATGAATCTAAGATTGTAACACCTCAGGCACAGCACGGAAAAAGGAAAACATCCACATGCTACATTGAACTTTTGAACTTTAAAGTTTAAAGGTCTTTCGTTTTCTGAACTTACTTCGAGCTTCCCTGTTGCAAACAGCATTTTCCCGACAAAGCGAAAGGTACTCCTGGATCATTCGTAGCTTGTGAATTCCTCCAACATTCTATGAACTCTACATCAAACACAAATGCTTGGCCAATCATAAACCAAGCGCTAGCGATATTCCAACTAGGAAACCACGGATCTTGACTGGTCTTGCTTTATCCCTGATGAAACCAAATTAGAGCCCAGTTCTTCCAGCTATTGGCCATTCCGAAATTGAGCAGGGGACTGGGGCGAGTTTCAAATTTCAACCAGTCGATAAACTGACAACACCACATGAAAGATCATGTTGAGATTGGTCATTTGACCAAGTATGATGCTTTTAGGGCGAACAGAGACCGAGTTATGGACTTTGAAATTGGTTTAAAATCCATACAAACGGCTCTAATTTTGAGACAGCGTCCCCCAAAATCATACAAACTCTTAAAATTTTTATGATTCCTGTGATACTGTTTAAAATGGGCAAACATAGCAATTTTCATCTCAGCTTTATTCAAATAGTAGGTGCATGACAGGATTTTACGGTTGTCACAAAATTGATAAGAAATTTTAATCATTTTAATCATTTCCTTTCATCCCAAGCGGGAGGGGGGCGGGGCCGCAATCCAGGATATTTTTTTAAGAAGGGGAAGCATCACTAACTGACTGACTGACTGGTACTTTCTTATCCTCTTAGTGTTGAGTAACATACACATAAGGCCGTCACCAGTGACTTACTAAAATGCTGCCTGCCAGATGCCCACACTTTGACCACAGGGAACACACATACAGGATACATAAAGAAACGAAAACAATGAATAGTTTACGCAAATCTTGCGTAACACTATAGTGCTAAACTCGTACCTAGGCCTTTCCGCGCTCAGCAAAAAGAGGCAAATCTTGAACGCACTGCGAATATTCGTTCGAATCTCTAAATTTTGTTGCTTTCGCGAAACCAAACAAACCCAAAATGAGGTCGTAAGATTGTTCTACAACTTGGCCGAATTTTTTTTCCCAATACTTTTGCGACAGTCGGAGAATTTTAGCGACTCTTACAAAATTTTTTCTCAATTCGCTTTTCGCAACATGATCGTACCGTTACCCAAATCCCAAACACGTTATCCAGCGCTCGCTCGCACTCCTCTCCCTCTCTCATATAGGTTTTTTTGACGGAAAAAGTTTTTACAAAATCCTTCCCCTTCTTCCAATTGTTATTGCAAAATCTCGCTAAAACGCTTCTGGTATTACCTCCGGACGTATACAAAACGTGGACCGGGGTCCTTGGACCGGTCCATGGACCACCTCATGGACCTGGTCCATGGACCACCCCATGGACCTGGTCCATGTACCACCTCTAATTTTCAAAAGGAAATCGCCCCTGTTAATATGAAAATTTACCGGAGGTCAGGGAATGAAAAACACAGACTAGTATTTATTGCTTACATCCTCGCGGGTTGTCTCGTAATAGCGGGTTGCTTTGGGATGGCGCCCCCATAAATGGGAAGACCATAAACTCGTTTTGAGATACAGAAGATCTCGTGCATTTCTACCCCTATAAAAGAAGCATTTCTACCCCTATAAAGAAGTAAAGTACTTCTTTTATAGTGGAAGATACCTCTTATTGCAAAAAGCGAGAAAATGCCGTTTAAACCAGCCAGGATGAACAAGGAGGCATTCAGTTAAAGGTATGCGGGTTGTGTCTTACAATATTTCGATTTTTAAACACCATTTGGACCCTTATTATAATTCTAAGATAATAGCTCCCACGCGGCCATGATGGCTAGCGAACTAGCTGAGAAAACGCAGTAAAATAGACCAGATGTTGACCAGGACAAAGAAACAGACAATGATATTAAGGCAAAACAATATTTATTTTGAAGTATTTGATAGATATTTTGACTCCTTTGCAGTTAATTTTGCTTGTAACTTCACATACACATATTCGGCTCTGTTGTTTATAAATTAACTTCACTAACAGTACTTCTGGGCTGCCTGTGCTCTAGCGTGCATAAAAAATAAGCAGATTTATTTTATAAACGAAGTTTACCCTACGAAAACAAATTTGTAATCAAGGTATATTGATGAAAAAGTTTAACGGATAGCTTGTAATTTTAACAGAAGAGAACAGAATGTATTTAGTTTTCGTATTAAAAGAAGAATGACCTTGGAGGGGTAGGTTGCCGTATAACATAACTCGCTTCAGCCCCTTCACGCTCCCTCATCCAAGATGGCAGTTGCCTTGAAACGATCCAAAGATCAAGTGAGTATTAACAGGGCGATTTCCTTTTGAAAATTAAAGGTGGTCCATGGACCAGGTCCATAGTGTGGTCCATGGACCGGGTCCATGGGGTGGTCCATGTTTTGTATATGTCCTATTAGCTCCCGACATGTTGCTTTCGTGCGGAGATTGGGCGACCTCGTAAGCCCAAGAAAAAACTGCGAACAGGGGGAGGTGTTTGTAAAGTTTTGTAGTGTCAAAAATGCATGTGTGGGAGATGGAGGGGAGCACCAGCACGGGCTGGATGATGTGTTTGGGATTTGGGTAACGGTACGATCATGTTGCGAAAAGCGAATTGAGACAAAACTTTTCAAAGGTCGCTAAAATTCTCCGACTTTCGCAAAAGTATTGGAAAACAAATTCGGCCAAGTTGTAGAAAAACCTTCCGACCTCATTTTGTGTTTGTTTGGTTTCATGAAAGCAACAAAATTTAGAGATTTGAGCGAACATTCGCAGTGCGTTCAAAATGTTTTGGCAAAGAGTTGCCTCCCTTACCAAATTTATATAGAAACCAAAAAAGAATTTTCCTGAGCGCGGAAAAACCTAGGTACGAGTTTAGCGCTACAGTGTTCGCAGGATTTGGAAGCAGCAGTTTTCCCAGTAAAATCGCGTAAGCTAAAAGATGGCAACAGGATGCAGGTGACAAAGGTAAACTATTCATTATTTTCGTTCCTTTATTTACTCTCTCCCTACTCAGCAAGATATTTTGTGTGCTCCCTGTGCTTTGACCTGGTTCCAGGTCCAACCTGCCTATCTCATTTCTTTCTCCACTGATCAACTTCACGTCGGCTGTGCTCTTTTTCTCTTCCCTTCAGGAGTCCATCCATATAGGGATAGCATTCGGGACCATTCTATTAATATGTCCTATCCAAGGCCATGATCTTCTCTTTCGTACTTATCTCAAGTGATAATGGTCTTGTATTGGTTCTGTTGTAAACGTCTTTACTGGAAATGGTTTTTGGCCAGAAAATCTTAAGTATTGTCCAGAGACATCTAGTTTGGAACTTGTGGTATACAGAATGCGACACCTTCCAGTACTCTGCCCCATATATAGGTCTCCATGAACGCCGGTTTCTCTTGAAAATCCTTAGCTTCGTTTTGGTTCCAATGTTTGAAGTCCTCCAGATGTTCCGAAGTACCACAAATGCCCTTCTTGCCTTGGATAGTCTGTGTAGAACGTCCGGTTAAGAATTGCTAGCAGTTGTTATCTGGCTGCCCAGATAGACAAAATCTCGCACTTCTTCAGTATTTTTTTATAACTGCAGAAATTCTCGCGCGCTCATTGGCTATTATCAATTAGCGGACAGACATGAATTATGTATGGCGTGCGGCAAGGCCGGGCGAGAGCGGACAATTTTTCATCGTAAAAAAGGACGTCAGTTTTTCATGCGTCTGTACTATTATTGACAATGAATTTCGTCATAACATTGTCAGAGTAGTATGCAGATCCACTCGACCATTGCCTTGTGGATCTGATGTCAAATCGTTAAATCGTCAATTCTTGGGTTGCACGAGACGTCATCATTTTCTAAAATCCAAAGCTATAGAGCCACCAAAGTTATTTTCTTCATCAGGCATGAAAGGGGCTAAATTTACATGTGAACAACTTTTCAGCTCAAGAACATGCTTCGTCTAAAAACAGGTACATTTTAAATTTCAGAGTTGTGGCGTTACGTGACACGAAAGCAATGGACGTATTTGTCGAAAACTATATACTTGTCTCCGGCTTTGTAGCCTTTTTAGAAGTTAAAGTATTAGGAAACGTTCTTATTTAATATTTTTCCCGATCAGTTCAGATAATCAGTGGCCTAGATAGCAAAAGGAAGTTCCAGATGTTTGCACTATTTTCTGGCCGCCATGTTGAAGTCCTTTGAAGGTACACCGACATGGTGGCTCCATACTGGGCTCTGTAAATGTGTGCAAAATATTTCGACAAATATTTGAAGATCGGGAAAACGGAAAGACCTAAAACTTGGAGAGGTGTCTTAATTCTTTATCTCCTATAACAGTATAATTTCTTGAGTTCACTCACTGAATGGTTTTTGAATTATTTTCGTTAATTACGTGACGGTGCGCGCAGCCCAAGAATAGTGACCGGTTGGTTTGATCTCGCTTCGATCTTCATTAGTTTTGTTTTATCGGTGTTGATGTGAAGTCCAACCTGTCTAACTGTTGCGGCCATATTGTTAGTTTTTCTTTAGATGTATAGATAACTGACTCGTGAGGTAAAATTTAAAAGCAAATACGAAGAAGGCTTCATCTCGGGGGCAGGAGTGTATTTGTTTGTGTTTTTTTTTGTGAGTGGTTGTGGGGGGGGGGTTGCGTACGACCTGCAATAGCCCCTGCATCTATCTCTTTTGGCCATTCCGAAATTGAGCAGGGGACTGGGGCGAGTTTCAAATTTTAACCAGTCGATAAACTGACAACACCACATGAAAGATCATGTTGTGATTGGTCATTTGACCAAGTATGATGCTTTTAGGGCGAACAGAGACCAAGTTATGGACTTTGAAATATGGTTTAAAATCCATACAAATGTCTCTAATTTTGAGACAGCGTCCCCCAAAACCATATAAACTCTTAAAATTTCTTATCAATTTTGCGACAACCGTAAAATCCTGTCATGCACCTACTATTTGAATGAAGCTGAGATGAAAATTGCTATGTTTGCCCATTTGTATGATTTGGGGGGACGCTGTCTCAAAATTAGAGACGTTTATATGGATTTTGAACCATATTTCAAGGTCCAGAACTTGGTCTCTGTTCGCCCTAAAAGCATCATACTTGGTCAAATGACCAATGTTAAGATGGTCTGTCATGAGGTGGTGTCCGTTTATCGATTGGTTAAAATTTGAAACTCGCCCCAGTCCCCGGCTCAATTTCGGAATGGCCAATATGCCGTCATTTTCCTTGAGCTTACTTCCTTCACCCTACATCTAACGGCATCCACCTTCATTCACCCTCATTATTCACTTCACTGTTGAACATGACCTTCCTCCACCTTCATTTACCCACAAACTTCCTCCACCTTCAGTTACCTACAACCTTTCTCCACCTTCATTTACCCACAAACTTCCTCCACCTTCAATTACCTACAAACTTTATTCAACTTCATTTCCTTTCATCTAACTTCATCCACCTCCAAACTTCATACAGCTTCATTCACCTTACTCTGGCGTCATGATTAATCCCCCTTTAAGGCGGAGAACTAAAGGTTTTGTTGTTTCACATATTCTAACAAAGTTAATAAATTCACAAGGTTCATTTTAAATGAACCTTGTTAATTTATTAACTTTGTCAGAATATGTGAAACAACAAAACGTTTATCAATTTCGTCAGAATTTTTACCCTTGAAGTGCCCCTGTGACAAAAAAGTTTTTTTTTCCTTTGGATTTCAAATTTATGTTAACTAAACACTAAGTGACCCAAGTTTTAATCTTTGATTTAAAAAAGGCACCTGTTCATTTTAACTGGAACTTTCCTATTTAATAATCCGCCATTACTAAATTTAAGTTCTTGAGAGAGCTGGATCGAGGAGAAAATGACGTCAAAGGCTCACTAGTTTAAGAATACGATGCGTGTGTACGCTGCAGAATTAATATGCAGCACAGGAGTTTTGGGCTTTCACACTTTTAAACTCGCACTTTGCATACATAATAAGCTGCGTTCAAACGGTGAAATTTTAAGCTGGTGAGCCTCTGACATCACTTTTCCCGGATCCGACCCTCTGAGGTCAAATCGGTCAGGTTTGAACGTGAGTGATGGCGGATCGTGAAATCCAAAACTTACACTCAAAGTAAACGGCCTTTGGATAAAAATGAAATGTCAGAATTTTGCCAGTCAAGTGTTAAGCAGACACACTTTCAGAATCTCAAGAAAAAAAGGAAGTGATTTTTTTTTTTATCACAGGGGCACTTTAAGAGGAAAAAAACTCAGAGAACATACCTAAGCCGCAGGCTTTCATCTATCAACATAAATTAACACAGATGTTCTTCTGTAACTTTTGACCAAGAGGAAAAAAGAATTTGGAGCAACGGACAGAGCGCGAACGTCTCAACACTCGCTTTTTCTGTGGCATCGACATAAATGCACAAGGCATAAAAAAGTAAAAATATTGCTTGCTAAGGCCCCGTCCTCTTTAGATTTGAGTTTGAGGAAGACTCGGACAAGGAAACAAGTGATTATCGTAATATCATCGTTTTTGAAAAGCTACTGAGTTTTCAAAATGTTTTCCTTCCACACGAAAATGAAAGCCGGCATTTTCATATTTCTCCGGTTTAAAGAATGTTTTCAAAAAGCTCTGTTTTTTGTGACGGATTAGTGTGGACGGTAGACCTAACCGTAGAAATAAAAATGTGTTTTCAAATTCCTTTGGCGTAGAGTGAACGGGACCTTACTTGACGCGTGCGAAATTTCGTTAGTATAGGACTCACAACTGGAATGAAGCTAACGACAGTGTAAAAAAGGTGCGTGTTAGCAGTCAGGCCTGGCAAAACACTTCACTCGTACAGTGCCTCTCGCCAGGCCGACAGGTGTACAGTATAAACTGGTACCAGCAAATCTAATGCTGCAGGTAACCCTGCTTTTTACAATTGAAACTGAAGATAGTCGCCAGCCTGGTGGGCCACTTGGGTCGTATGCAACTTTACCTTACTATACTTTTATCAAACTGCCTTTATTTTCATGAGCAAAAGTCTTTGACAGCGCAGTTTCAAGCTTCTTGTTGATAGAGTAACGTCAGTGTATTTTTTTGAGAGCGAGTTTTCTAAATCAGGATTTTTTTTTCCTTATTCTCAGAGCACGAACTCTACATAATGTCTTATTAAAATACAACTATCTCTTTACTACAAAGTGTGTATCTGTTTATCTCTGCCAATGGTTTTGCTTGTCGTTTCGTCTGTTCTCTGGCTCCTCCTTCTTCCATGTCCCGCCTCTCGCTAGCTAAAGAAACGCTAGAAGATTGGGTCGAATCCAACAAAGTGACAGAGTCCTGAGCCTTGAGGATTCGCGATGAGTCGAGGTTACCCTGTGGGGCGTTCGCAACTTCCAGGTCCTGTTTTTGTTTGATGTATTGAGTAGCTTTTCCAAGGAATATGATGCTGTTTAACACTTTGACTGACGTAAGGCTGTGTAGAGGACAAGATGGCTAGTTAAATCTAGTTTTTGACGTAATGTATCAAACGCGAAATTAAGTGCGTGTTTGACCAGATTTCCAAACACGGAGAAGAGAGTTTAAAATATGACGTGTGACGGAGTATTTTTGACAAATTTCGAAGTGTTTCGAAATGTGGTCACACACTACTCTAACTATGTGTCGCTTGTGTGTGGCTACGTTTGTTTGTTTGTTTGTTTATGTCTTGACCTAAACATGTAAAATATCTTTCCTTTTAATTAGCGGCCTGGCATTTTTAAATCTTAGGTTATTTCAGGTAGCCAGCACCCCTATCAATTTTGTTTTACTCTAGCAAAACATTGTAATTTCTAGCTCTGTGGTGAAATAAACGTTTTTGGTGCTGTGTTGTTATGAAATCACAGGTTCACACAGACGAAAATGAAGCACCTCATCAGTTTGGTAGAACAGTTTAATATTCCACTGCCAAACCTTCTTACAGGATGGATAAAGAGCAGATAGGAAATTGTTAATGATAGAGCTGTACTCACAAGACAAATGTCATCAACAGCAGACAAACTCCAGCTAAACCATGAAGCTTAACCGACTGAGCAACCTCTCTAACAATCTGCAAACAACACAAAACTGTTTTTATTAAAAAAAAACACACACACACTTCGATGCGTTTTCACTTATCGTCCGCATTAAACTGTAGAAAGACTGATCGTTTCCAATGAAGACGAACAATTTTCTCATGATTATCCAAAAGACAACTTAAGACCTCTAACATTTTCTTCGTGCATCACTAAAGACAGTGGTGTTCGATATTCCATTCTTTTTCTGCTCAAACAAAAGAGCGATTTCAAAGGACCTAGTTTATAAAAACGAGGCTAAATTCTTCAAGATCTAATGTACCTAACGTAGGTCTTCAAGGTATGATAAGTCCCCAATGTTTTTGTTCACCCAACCGCTGGGCTGCCTGTGGTTCGCTTGCTAATAGTTACTGCAATAACCGTAAAACAAACTGTGTTACCTACCAGAGAACCAAGTGGAAGAGGAATAAAACCCATTCGGCGAGAAACCAGGTCAAAATGATCAGCATGGGCCTGGAAAACAATGCCAAGAAAGACGGATAAAATACAAACTGGTATAAAACAGTTCAATTGTTTTGAAACTAAGTTGTACGGTATTAGGAGGCAGCGTGGCCGAGTGGTCAGCGTGTCGGACTCGCAATCCGGCTGTCCCGGGTTCGAGTCCCGCGCTGGCTACTACCTGGATATGTTTCTCGGAAGCTCCGAATTCAAATCCTCGGCCACGCTTGTAAATAGCCAACTGGTTTGCCTTCGGCCAGTTGGGATTCTTAACAATGTTATGTTCAGTTTGAATTATTTGTTTCAGTTGTTTGCTCGGCCCCACTAGCACTTGTGCTATAAACACTGTCGAGGGTAAATAAAGGTTTTATTATTATTTTTATTTTTTTATTATTATTAGAATTGAGTTAACAGGAAATTTGTTTACGCCACGAAATAGTCGAAATTCGGGGGCATTCCGTAAAACAGGACAAAATCTACTTCACAGGTCCCTTAACACGAAATACAGACTAACTATTCTTATTACATGATAGCTCCGATGAACCAAATCCTGTGCTGTGATTGGCTACACGTGCGGGCAAGATGGCACTATCTTGCTCGCTCGGGAATACTCGCTGTATCCTGCATGAGAATGGTGGCCTTGCTCCACATAACAAATCCTTTGTTATTCAAATTGTTTGGTCAAGAAGGCTGTTTATTGGCCTCGTTCATTTTTTGCATGTTTATGGCCAATATCCAGCCATACCGACTTCAAGGTACATATGAATGTTGTGCCGCGTAGCGCTATGAACACAAATGGTGGACCAGAGAATTAACTCTGAAGTGTTAATTTAACCCATGAATAACCCACTGGACGTTAGCCCTAGTAAAGGGAATCAGGGAACCACACGAGGTAAAGAAAAAATGTTTTGA
>CM042747.1:39604860-39625275 GCA_022496165.2 Catalaphyllia jardinei | reverse complement strand
TTCACCAATTCTGAGATGAGTAATTGTTTTAGTATATACCACACAAGCTGAATAACTAGCTGCCCAAAGAGCAACTTTATTTGTGACAATATACCGACAAAAGCCATTTTGTTTTTCCTCAGCTGCTTGGAGGTGAATAGTACTTTGCTAATCACCTCTGAGCTAGCCAATCAGCACGCATGAAAAGTACTATTCACTTGTGTGGTATATACTACTACTAATAATATTCTTTTCATGATTCCAGGCCAACCTCTAAATACACAATTACAAAAGTGAACAAAAACATAAAACGTCTTTACTGGGCTTCATAACCAGTCCCCATTATGCACTAAGCTCTTGCAGTTTACCCCTCACCCAGGAACTCCAAAGATACATGTAGATATGGACAGAGGGAGGGGTAACCTCTATGGAGAAATAACACTCTATTCAGGAAGGAAGCACACACTAAACTGTTGCTTATAAGCAACTTTGTAAGAGGTTTTCAATGGGCTTAATTACATTGAGGAGCTTAGATTGGGGATGCTTATAACTGGAAAAAAACATTTCAAAATTAGTCAAAGCAATGTTGTTTGAAATGTGATTTCATTTTAATTACTGGTTTTTACAATGTAATTGAGCTCATGCACATCATAATAAATCAAATTCATTTCACTTTAAACTAGAGAGGTGCTTATATCCAAAGAAACTTGAAAATGGAAGTAATATTTTGTTTACAGGTAGATAGGCCTATAACTGGAGGGTTTTATAAGCGGAGGGCTTTATGAGCAGCAGTTTACCATATAACTCCAATGTGCTTTTTGCTTCAGAAACGTTTTAGCATCCCTGTGCCAGAGACCCGTTTTGCGGCTTTGAGAAATGCAATAATCAACAAAATGTGGTAAATTATTTACCTCTAACATGTTATAAATGACATAGAGTTTGATGACCGATTGTCCTCGCACTGTATGATACAGAACTGAAAAATCCACATGAGTTAAAAGCAACCAACATGCCACAAGAATGGAACCTGAAAATGATTTAAAGAAATCAATGGTTATTGTCCTGAATCATGGTCAGATTTAAGAGGGTGAAGGTGTCATGCCCCTCTATTTCTTTGATTTCCAATCACCAATCGCCTTTTTAAAGCCCACAAAGATGCTCCTGCATTATGGTTATGGGACAATGCTGTGCTCTAACCAAATTATTTTGGCCCCTTCTTTCTGAATTTTCTTAATCTTCTCATGACAATGGATGATTCAGATGCTATTTATAAATTAAATGTAACACAATAATTAAAAATTAACAAATAGATTCCATGTTGCCATGCATCTGTTCAGAATGTGTCCAAAATGTGGTAAGAACAAAAAAGTCCACACGAGGCGTAGCCGAGTGTGTCACTGATGTTCTTACAACATTTAGACCTCTTCTGTGATCTATTACTGAATCAGACACACAGCAACATGGAATCTATTGTTTTATATAATAACGAAAAGCCTTTTTTGTTTCAAAATATTTCAACATAAGGCGAAAGCCGGCCTTGTGCCCCGCTTTTGCCCCGCCTTTCCACGAAAAAAGCCATTTGATGTGATCTATGATCTACACAAAATGAGGCAATTTCATTGGTTGCTATGCGTAGCAAAGAATTGTGATTGGTCGAGAAAAATCAAACCACTGTCAAACCTGACTCGAGCGTCGCTCCTCGTTGAATGAAAACTTACAGCGAAAGCAGAATTGAACTGCGAAATTTACAAATCTTAAAGAAAATGCTGGAAAAATCAAGTCAGTTTTTGTCATCGGAGCAGCCCTTTGAGCCGAAAAGCTTGGACGTTGCCTTGAAAATTACAGGAGTTGTAAAATACCCTTTGGAAAACTTGTGGTTGCGGTCAACCTAGAGGCCATTTGATCTGAGTTTTGAATGAAAGGAGAACATGACGGTGGAGATTTTTGTCTTCTGTGGTTGGTGATTCTCAAATCAGCTAAATATAGTGTCAGAGACATGTTTTAGCTGCGATGCTGTTGACCATGAGCTGTGGTTAGCTATACTTAGCTTGCTGCTGTGCCCTGAAACAAACAGGAACATTAGCATCGGAAGCAAGGTTATGTATTTTATTTTACCGATTTTAAGAAGTGACATTTTGATGTTTCATTACTGACATCAATCAGTGTGTCACCAGTCGTTTTGACAATGGGAAAAGTTGAATTTTTTACATAAATTAATCTCAGAAACATTTTGTTTATTGAGTTTGTTAAATTTGAGATAAAGCAATGGTTCTCGGCTTACCAAGACCAAGTTTGTGCATGGTTTAGTCTCGCTCAACTGCTGACTGAGGCTGCTAGAAAATTATTTCTCTATCATTTTCTAAAAGAAACGGCTTTATCTTTCGTTTTCTGGCTTCTTGAACCTGTTCAATGCCTTGGCAAGACTTTTTTGTACCTTATCTTTTGCCCAGTCACGTAAAATATTATCCTAATTCTCAAAACTTTCTGACATTTTAAAACGGTAGAGGGAAAAACTTTGTATATGATGACTTTGATCGTGCATCTGTCCTCTAATAGATCATAGGTGAGAACCAATCAAAATGTGAGAATAGCTTGGGTTATTATATAATACTGAATAGAAACAGAAATGTTACCTTTCAATAAATCACAGATTTGTACAGGCTGTAACATGCGTGACCTGTAGAACAGGTTGAAATAAAATCACTCTATGTAATGATTTTTTTTACAGCAAGGGCCTTATTCACTGTCTTTCACTATCACGTGGATATAGAAAATAATATTGTCCATGTTCTCTGGTGCTAACAATCATAATTATGGTACCATTGAAAGAACTTTGTAAGAAAGAAACAAGCAAAAGGCATTTAAATGTACTATTCACAACCTACCAATAGTAAGACCTTGTGACCTACTGACAGAAACAAATTTTTGTTTCTAGTCTAAAGTGCTACTATGTTAAAAAAATCATTTCCTTTTTTCTTTTGATTTTGAAAGCATGTTCGCTTAACACCCAATTGGCAAAATTTAGATCTTTGAGTTTGATCTGAAGGCTGTTTATTCTGAGTGTAAGTTTTGGATTTGACGGTCCACCATCACTCATGTTCAAAACTGATCGATAGGACATCAGAGGGTTGGATCTAGAGAAAATGACGTCATTTACTCACTAGCTTAACATTTCAGCGTGTAAATGCAATTTATTATATATGTAAAACACTGGTTTATAGGTCTGAAAGCCCAAAACTCACATGCTGCATATTAATTAAGCTGCATACACACGCATTGCATTCTTAAATATTGGTGAGTCTTTGACGTCATTTTCTCCTCGACCCAGCTCTCTCAAGATTTTAAAATAAGTAATGGTGGACCAATAAATAAGAAAATTCCAGTTAACTTAAAACTTGGGTCAGTTAGTGTTTAGTTAACATAAGTTTTGAAATCCACTTTAAAAATCAGATATATTCTTGCCCCAATTCCTAAGAGGCATGGACAAGGAAGGAATTCTTCTCTGGGGATTAGGAGGAGATAACACATGATATTTCATCAACAACACTAATGCCCACAACATGGGTCTCCTACAGTGAAGAGCATCTGGCTGATGTGCAAAAGTGAGAGGTCCCACTCCTGTTTAATAAAGGACTTTGGATTTCTTTCCACGCAGGGTTTTTAATGAAATGCTTAACATCTGATAATGGATAATGATGTATAGCAAATTGTTCTCAGTGTCTATACATTGCAGATCTTGTACAACCCTTACTGACAACTAATCAATGCCAAGTCAGCAATACTCAGGAGACCTGTTACATGTATTTAACCCTTTACTTCCCAAGAGTGACTTATAGATTTTACTCTGTCTAACGCCAGACGATTTTACTCGTCAAAGGGAGAGCCCTTGGGGCTTAAAGGGTTAAAAAAACTATCTCCCTTAAGGGACACAGTCAGCTTTGAGCCCGTGCTGGCCTGGAAACTAGTTTTCTCACTTTGAAAAGAGTTCACCCCAACCTGAAATCAAAGTTCATCTAGAATTCTACTACAATCTTAATAGTATTTTGCTTGACTTTCATTTGTTTACTGAAAAACCTGTTTTTGAGTGTGCTTTTGCTCACCCGTATATTGTTGTTTTCATCATGTTTGGTTAAATGCAGTATGGATCGCTTCTCTGTGATATGCAAATTAGCTATGGAATGGTACGTAATGTGCATGTGCACCAGCTGACTGTGTCCTTTTAAGACTAATGATAGCTATTCAAGCTTTAGAACTGATATCTTACTTTGACTAAGTGGAGCACTAATTAGGCTAGCCAAACAAACAAATTATCGTTATGCCGATTTCCATTATAATAATATTCAAAGCTGTGTTATGAATAACGGTATCATCTCTCACTTTTTTACTCTGGAACATGGCGTTAGACAGGGAGACCCTCTGTCTCCTTATCTTTTCACAATTGTGGTGGAAATTTAGCAATTTCCATTTGACAAAATGAAGCGATCAAAGGAATTAAAATTGGAAACGAGGAAACAAAGCTCTTACAGTTTGCTGACGACACAATGGCTGTTCTTGCAGACACAGATTCAGCCGTAAAGCTATTTGAAATACTAAATTATTCAGGTAAGTCTGCATGCGAGCCTAGTGGCCCATCAGGCCGGAGCTTATCCCGGTTTCCTTAGCATTAAGCGACTAGGAGTATTTCTACTCCCCCCTGGATGGGATGCTAGTCCATCACAGGGTTACCCCCCAGCAATAAAATTCGCCGGTACCCATTTATACACCTGGGTGGAGAGAGGCAATGTGAGAGTAAAGTGCCTTGCCCAAGAACACAACACAATGTCCCTGGCCAGGGCTCGAACCCGGACCGCTTGATCCAGAGATGAGCGCACTAACCATGAGGCTACCGCGCCTCCCACAATTGTGTTTCACAATTGTGGTGGAAATTTAGCAATTTCCATTTGACAAAATGAAGCGATCAAAGGAATTAAAATTGGAAACGAGGAAACAAAGCTCTTACAGTTTGCTGACGACACAATGGCTGTTCTTGCAGACACAGATTTAGCCGTAAAGCTATTTGAAATACTAAATTATTCAGGACTCAAGATTAATTGTTCGAAAACTGAAGGCATGTGGATTGGTTCATTGAGAAATCATAAAGCAAAACCCTTTGGTATTAAATGGCCTGATGAGCCAATAAAAGCTTTAGGTGTTTTTTTTACATATAACCAGAAACTGCTTAAAGAAAAGAATTTTATTGAGCGCTTGGATCCAGTTAAAAAGCTAATTAATATTTGGTCCTATAGAGGGTTATGGATTTACGGAAAGGTGACAGAAATCAAATCTTTTCTTATCCCTAAGTTTGTCTATGCTTGTTCAGTGCCACCGACTCCTAAGGAATTGATAAAAGAACTATTAAGTTATTGTTTAAATTCTTATGGAAAGGCACAGATAAAGTGAAAAGAGTGTCAGTGATAAACAAATATAAGGAAGGAGGTTTGAGAATGATTGATCTTGAATGGATGGTCAAATCATTAAGACTCGCTTGGTTAAGACGAATTTTCAGTGGAATCAGTGGACCGTGGAAGAGCTTCCTACAACACCTCTTGAGTTCCTTAGGAGGTTTCTTTTTTTGGCTTGCAATTACAACATATCTGATTATACAATTCCTTCTCAATTCTATAATGAACTCTTGTCTTGGTGGTCAGAGTTCCGTCAGACTTTTGCGACAGAAAAGAATTGGATGAATATTATTTGGAATAACTGTGAAATATTAGAATAGACAATAAGCCTGTCCATTACAAAAACTAAACTACAACATATACACCCAAGATCTTTTGTTTAATTCAGACGTTTCAAATGCCTATAATCACCTCTCGAACAAAATAAATAAAATAAATATTTTACAGTTGGCTGGCCTATGTCGGTCTATTCCATCTCCTTTGAGAGATAAAGATTGGCTTACATATTCAATAAATCCTCCAACGTTTGTGACTGATGATAATATATTTGACATAACTACAAAGAACTCAAAAGATTTATATGCACTACTTATCAGAGACAAAGCACAACTTCATTATATTGCTTTTAAATTACAGAGCGATTTTGATCTTACTAGTGACCAATTGAAACAAATTTTCCAGTTACCTCATTCCGTCACTCTTGAAGCATATGTTGAAGCCTTTCAATACAAAGTTCTTAACTCAATTCTTTATACAAACACCAAGTTATATAAAATGGGTTTTAGAACAAATGATCTATGTAGTTTCTGCAAAGGTCAGCCTGAATCACTAAACCATCTGCTCTTCCACTGCCCTTATTTTTTCTGGAAGGATTTTGAAATTTACTGGTGCATTATTTCGAACCAAAGAATCTGCCTTTCCCTGCAAAATGTGCTTGTTGGAATTACTACTGATCAGAAACTTCTGACCCATTACATATAATGCTAAACTACTTTATAATAATGGAAAGCTTTTCTTGTGGAATTGCAGAAATAAGCAAATTCTTCCCAACATTCATGGATTTTGAGCAAAAATTATTGTTGCTAAATATGAAACTGAAAATAAAATAATCAGTAGGAAAGACTCTTTACAAAAAAATGGACACTGTCTCCTTATCTATTTTAACTCACTGTTCCTATCATTATGCTACTTTTCTTTATTGTATCAATGCTGTATACTGCTATTATATATAATTTGTTTGTTCAGTAGTTGCTGTTGATTCTCTGTAAGCAATGTAATTACCATTCTGTAAGTAGTGTATGAGTGTATTGTAAGTAGTTTGTAGGGCACCCAAGCTCCCTATTGCCGTTAATGTATGTAAAGTCGTATATTAAATGATGTAAGTAGTTGTGTAAGTAGTGCCGTTTTGCTGTAAATAAACATATTTGTTAAAGAAAAAAATAAAATATTTCCATTATGTTCTTATGTCATTATACGTTTTTCTATTTCAACAAATAAATGCAAAGTAGGTTAAGTCTGCCACTGATGAATACTTCTCTCATAAAATAAACACACTTCGTCTTAGTTACTTACATCCGACAAAACAGCAGTCCAGTAATGATCTTGTACATGACAACGATCAAGCGCAATGGAAGGAATGTAAACATGAATAAGAAACAATCCAGGCACAACATGAAACCAAATATCATCAACTGAAAAACAAAACAAAACAGAAACAAGGTATTGTGAAATGAAATACCTGGTAACGAAGGGAAGTGTTCAAATCGCTCAGCATCCTATACAAGTTGACCAATCAGTAGTCCTGTCCAGATTCAGTGCACATTTCATATATCAGTATGGAATTTCTGGCTGCAAATTGCAGATGTGAAAAGCCAAACTGGCTTGTAGTGTTGGGAAGCAGAATTTCTAGCTCTTTCGCATTATTTAACATGGAAATGGCATCCAAATAAAATTTACACAAGATGTTTATGTCTTAGTTATGGTAGCATTAAGCTATTTTTGTTGTAGATCAAGCTTGCTGAGAAATGGTATTGCTGTCTACGCACTTTGATTTTTTCCTGTAATTTTTCAGAAGAAAAAATAAGATGGATTTGTGCGAAAATTATATCTAAATTAAAGTTTACATTGTCAGTATCTCTTTTCTTTAATTTTAACTAATCAGGGCTCAAAAAAACCTCTATCCGGTCGTCCAGGACAAGTAGATTTTCCCTTTGGGCAAGTAGCTTTCTCTCCTTCCTTGCCCGGGGGGCAAGGACCAAGGCAAGCTGTTCACCGACTAAATTTTTGATAACGATTTTGAGAAGAAAAGGTAAGCTTTAGGCTCAAGAATAATCAAGTGTTTAGAGGAAGCTTGACGAAAATTACAATTTATAGAATTTTCTTGTTGATTGCGTGACGCACACTCACAGCTCAGAAGTGGTTGCCTAGCACAAGATCAAAATCTCCCCAATCAAATTTCTTCCCATGATTAAAATAGCCGCGTTGGGGATGAAAGCGCTGTGTTTATTTCTTAATTTTAGTAATTTTCTGCGAGCATTTTTCAGTTTCTTTGTACAAAACTTTAAACTCAACAACGATATATTAAAACTGTAGAAATTGTACACGAAAACTAACAAGTTGCATATTTCTACTGTGAAAACGAAGCCAGCATTAAATGCATTAAATTTTTTGATGCTAAATCCAGGTAAATTTCTGTTTTCGGCGAAACATGCAAGTTGGGCGCTGCCATGCAAAATGAAAAGTTTTATAACATTAGAACGAAATGGATAAGTAAGTCATCAAAATATTTTCAGAGTTCCAGGAAGATGATTTAGAATAGTATTTCTTTCAAATGAAGACGATTTCCCTCGACTAAAACCAAAATTTCACCCAAATGAAAAAATAGGCTCTCGCCCGCTTTTCAAAATTGTTTAGTTAATGAAAAAAAATATATTTAATTAGAAAAAAATAAAAATCCAGGAAACCAAACTCTTGCAATACTTTGTACTCCACATTGGGGATCGTTTGCAGGTCGGGATCATTTGCAGTCCAGTTTGGGGATCATCTCTGGTCTGGGGATCATTTGCGGTTGGGGATCAATTGTTGCACTGTACAGTTGAGCTAATAATACCTACAAGACAATTTATAATTGGCAGCCATTTATGAAAGGAGTACCATAGATATGAACGAAGAATAAACACCTGCCCAATACCTTCTCAAACTCCCTTGGAATTTTCATGAATGTGTAAACCTTCTCTCGTCTTTCTGTGTATTTGTCTTCTTCAAGTTCCATCAGCTTCCCAGAGAAAACTTCTGCCATGACATACTTCATAAATGATAACTCTGGAATAAGATTGCATATCGTGTTCATGTGATTAATGGCAAGACCCAACATGAAGTCCAACAGAAAATCCCACTGAACTCTCTGTTTTCATAGTGATCTAACCTGGAAGACAACACTGGCAGTTATTTACATGACAAACAGCCCCTTTTTAGGGATCATGATAAGAATCAAAAATTTTTTTCTTCTGTTTACAATGTAAGAGGGATTCATGATCGATTCAATTCCCATGGACACATTTTATTTGCAGTACTGAAAGCATCGACTTTTGGCTTGACACCAGATTCTCTTCTATGTGACACTTCAAAGACAACAGTGAAAACCCGATTACTGCCAACTCTCTATAACAACTACTATTTCAGTGTCCTAGTGGATGGTTCATAAATTCACTCTTCTTTTGACCTCTCTACAAGGCTAGGGCCCCTTTCCACAATGTAAGCAGCCACTGAAGTAGGTTCTACATATCTTTTAAAATAGCCAAATGGCCGTTAAATTAAAAACTGACAAACAGTGAAAAAGAAAAACATCATTTTTTATAAATTGTCACATTCTTGAATTATACTGCTTATTACATCTTTTAATTTGATCACAACTGTGTTACACATTTATATGCTACCAAAAAAGAAACATTTTTTTTTTTAAATTAAAGTTTTGCAACACCCCCTTCCCCCCCACAAAAGTGTCATATTATACCACTTTCTCCTCACAATGGCCACCTCTCTGAAACATGTACCTTACATGGCTGTTATGAAAAGTGTCAACTATGCTACAAAACCTTTAACTTTTAAAGTGGCAACTACATGGAGGTGGGGCACATGGTGCATTGGGCAGGGGGAGGGAGGGGTGGTTTGTAGGCTCATTTTCCAGAACAGTGGCTGGTAATTGAGTCTACCTTGAGTACCTGTAACACCTTTCAAAAAAAGGCTGCAGACTTACTCGTGAAGCCATCATGGAGTTTGTCCTCAGGGGCAGTTTCCTTAATTGATGGAACTTCTTGTTTCTTGTTTATTTTCACTTTTTCATCCATTGACTTGGAGGATCGATTGTTACTTTGCGACATCTTGATGTCTTCATTTCTTGAACTCTCTTGCTGTTCTTGCTGTTGCTGCAACTGATGTTGTTGTAGATATCTGTGCCTGAATTCCACCGCGGGTGATTTGACACTGTCTTTTTCCAGTAGCTTTGTTCGAGTTCCATATTGAGTGATTCTCTCGTAATCAGCGGTCCCTGTATTCTCCTGTCGAACAAGTCTCTCGTTCCCGCCAATGCTAGCGTTTTCCTCGACAGTCTCTATGCGACTCTCTCGATCCTCACCAAATGTGTTTGTCCAATTCTTGAAGCCATGATCGAAATCCTCTGCCAATTTCGCATTTATTTCGTCATTGGGGGCGGAAAAAGTGTCTAAGACCTCCCTACGAATAACGACTTCAGCATCTGAATCTTTCAAAGACACTTCGGGAACGGAAAAATTGTAATTCTCTCTGTCTTCAGTAACATCCACCATGTTGTTTTTATTGTAAATATAGCAGGACGCATGCACCTTGTTATAATCACGCTGGTCGAAAGTATCGCTGCCTAGTGTTTTGATAGTTTCCAGTTTCCGGCGCAATTTCAGCTCTAGTTACCATGACACTTCTGTAAACTTTTCCATGGCGGCATTTTTCATCCGGCTCGTTTTATCCATCGACGTTTCCGATCTTTGCCCATTGCAGTGATGTTATGATATCTTCTGTGGGAAGGAGCTCATTTAAAAATGTCTAGGGCACAAGCTGAAAGTGTCATCAAGAATATTATACGCGAAATTGCTCAAGAATGCGCCAATAAAGGGCAGGCAGTTTCCGAGACTCTTGTAGCTTTCATGGTAGGTTGAATTTCTTGGACAAAATATAACTTAAGCTTCCAGCTTGTGCCGCCTTCTTAGGACCGATCATCATAGTTTCATGTTTTTATAGCTTTTAAAGTGCTTATTCTGATTTATTTTAGGTCAAAGCAGTTGTTTTAGATCCTGATAATGAATTTAACGTGGACAGAACTTTGACCAAGGATGATGTGCAGAAACTTATTATGGTAGGTACTGGGAAGAGAGATGCAATGTACCCCATGTACAGAATGTACATGAAGTGAACCTTAATTTAATGATTGATGGGTTTATAGTCCGGAGGGCTTTAGAAATTCTCATCAATCCAGGGATATTTCGCTGAGCGACTATTTCTAGCACATTAGGAACCTATAAGCTTGTCAAACTTCATGTTTTTCTTCTGCACAATTGTCATACGCTTTAGCGAATAAGCTGACATGAATGAATGGTTACTGGTCGTTTATTCCTCAAGTCGATTAGCTCTCAGACAGTTACCCGCAACCAGAGGAATGAGAATGAGAAATCGACTTCTGTTGGGGCTTAAGGGGTTAATTGTCTTGGGTTACCACTTAAGTTAGTACTGAACGGAACTGTTTGCTTCACCTTGCATAACACACGAATTAGAGCACAATGATTCTTCGGCTACTTTGATGCGCCATGATCTGAGTGATCTTCCATTCGATCTGTTTTTCTGCACTTCTGTCAAAACCTCAGTCTTGCAAAACAAATGAAAACTCCCAATTATTGAAAAAAATTCATGAGGATAAGACCTGTTGAATTTGACTTATGTTCTATGAAATGTGCCATTTATGAACACATACTACCATTTGGCACTATTTTTTTGACAGATTCTAATTTTTGCATTTTTTTCCACAATCCACCAAAAAAGTTCCCACAAAAACATACAATTTCTTGCAAAAATTGTTTCCACAAAAGTTTACTCTACTGGCGAAATTAATCCAGACCTACAAACATCACTAGTAAGAATCTTGCTACTATTAAAAACCGTCAGCCACATTGTCATAAAAGCACAATGTAATTGTGAAAGAGTGACACTGGTTACTAGATTACTGTGTATTACTTCTCTACATGTTGTTTCACTTGTCAATTGCATACAGTTTAATTTAAAAGTTTGCCAAACTGTTTTAGCTTCAATTAAACATGACTTCTGGAAAACCCCCAAAATAAATACCTAGCAAGACAAACCAGTCCTTTACAATCACAGAAGTTAGTTCCCACAAAGTACAAAAAATCATCGATTTGCTCTCCCGCAAAAATTTAGTGCCGCTTGGCAACACCAGGCTTGAAGCATATGGTACTTAGGAATGAAATGCTTGCACACAATCTATTAATGGTCTTGTTTTGTAACATAGCTTTGTGTGGACAGATTGTTGGACTCACAGTCTCCTTCGCTGGATACAGTCAAGATGCAGGTGTATTTTGACATGAATTACACCAGCCGAGGTATCACTAACTGCAAAAAATTTGTTATGAATCACATTATAGCTTTTAATCCCTTGGGGGTAGGGGCTTAAAGGTACTTCTAAAAATCTATATCCATGGGGAGGATTCTGTTTTTAGATGATATGCTAAGGTTCTATAATTTGTGCCCAACCTACATGTTATATCCGTCCTTGTTGCACCATAGGATGCAATTTATTAAAACCTTGTTTGGTTTTTTAGCCTCACGTTTATGGCATACAATATCAGGAACAGATCCAGGATGTTTCATGGGGGGGATTGGCTGGCATCTTGTAAAACCAAGGGGGTAATACCCCCAGAATCTTGCAATTTGAGTTTTGGAACCTACTCGTCTAGTTAAAGACTTAAACCAGAAGTACTAGCAATGCCACAAAGTAGAAATTTTAATAAGGTACCTGTCCAGAGTATTAGCCTAGTAAATATTCACATCTTTTTTCATCTTTTCCATTCTTTTTAATTATTAGCTTCTGATACAGTCATGTAATAATTAAAAAAAAATTAAAATAATTTCCTCTGCTTATTGTCTTACATTATTAATATTGTATGCAAGGTTTTATTAATAGTTCTGAAATCAAGGTTTGAATTGGAAAATTAGAATCAGATCAGAAAATTTTTCAATAAGACAGCATTGGTCACAAAGTTTTTAAATTTTTTTTTACTATTCAGCTGATTTCCTGGAAGAACATAGAAGAGTACTTGATCAGCGACTCCAGCCAGTTGTCCGAGAGATAACAGACAGTCGAGCCAGGACTAGAGATGAACTGGAGGGTACTATACTAGCTAATATTCATGATTATAAAATAACTTAGCCACTACGTGTGCTCTCATTGGTCAATAGGTGTGTTAAGATGAGAGTTTGTTAACACGGCTGTGATGTGTCAGATTTGCATGTATTTTTAAGAATTATTTTATAAAAGCAATAGAGCACTTTTTCCTTGTTTACGTTTTACATAACTGTCTTGAACTCTCACAACCCTCCTTGTGTTTAGATGAGGCTATGAAAACACGGAAAAAGTGCTCTAGTACTGCTAAAATGTAACTTAAAGTGCTTGATAATCAGTGATAACCACGTACAACAACACCTACATGTGCGTTTATGAAAGAAAAATGTTTACGAGGATTGACCTCCCAGAGGAGATTCCTGCTCCTCTAATCACTTAAAAATTTGCTGGAAGCAAAAACCCCCAGGTTTCTCCCTTGTTCCATGTTAATAAAATTATTTCCATTGTCCGCTAAATATTCAAAGAGGCAACACATACATACATGTACTAGCTCATAAAGTGTCATAAGCAAAATTATTATACCAGATAAAAATACAAGTAGACACTCTGACCCCATCCAGGTTGGGGGTTGGGGTATATACATCCATGTCACACCAAACTTTACAGAAACCTAAATGGCGTTACACAGCACCCAATAGCACAAAGAAGGTAAAGTACACCTGAGTGGATGAGAGACATCCGCTACTTCTAATGAAAACTTTGATAAAATAAGAAGTAATTGCATTTCTTGTACTTGTAGGTCTCTACAGAAGAATAGTGTCATGTGTATTGTTGCGATCTGGACTGGGTTCACCAACAGACATTGCTGTTGTTAGGGAAGCCACAGGTTTGTCAAAGTTTCCGATTGTTGGACTGTTAGTTTGTTTGATTTTTCACAAGGCTGCTTTTCAGTTTTTGAAGTGTCGCTGATGAAAGTGTCGCTGATGAAAAAAATATTAAGCGCGTTGCTTTGATGGTGGACAAGTGTGATTCATCAAAACCTCCATAATCAGACATACTTACGTGGTCTTGGAATTTTGAGAGCAAGAGGCATGATTTGCACTTGAAATTCCAAAGGACTGTCTACACAAAGATGTTAGCATTTTACCTCAGCTGTAAGGAATTTTCAAAGATAGCAATTGAAGGATCAATGAGGATCTCTGTTATTATAATTCCCAAGGCCCTTAAGCTTGCAAGGCCCTGCATAGTATTGTCAGAGTTCATGCAGTGAGCTTCAATGATCTTGAAGACCATTTTGATAGAAGTGTAAGATCCTGTAAAAATCCTCATCAAATCCCTAAAAAATCTTGATGAATTTTAAGGTCTTAACAGATTTAAATAAGAAGAAATTAAAGATCTTTTGAAGGATCTTAATTTATACGATCTTCTCCAAATAACTTTTCCCATTAATCCCCCTACCCCCCCCCCCCCAAAAAAAAACCTCACTATCTTCATGAAAATGGGAGAAACATGAAAAATATTATAGAAAATTGTATGAATATTGGCCAGTCACTACTTGTGTACTTATGTTGTAGCTGCCCTACAAAGTGTATTCCCTCAAACAGAGTTGGGAACCTTCATGTCTCTAACAAAGCGTGATAAGGAAAGGCAGCTAAATGAGTTGACGCTGATTGTGACAGGAATAAGACTTTTTAATCGTGAGTGCGGCAAAGGAGGAGAAGGAATTGATGGCTGTAAGTTTTAGTTTTGTAATTGTTTATGTAATAAGCATGGGGGAAGCGGTTTGACTTTCATATTATTATTCTATAATTTTTTCGAATATTTTTTTACTTTTTATCTCACTGGCTGCCTCCCTGAAAACTACATACAATTGTGATGGGTGCTTCCTCCTGTAAAGATTTTTATGATTAATTATTTATTATCTTAAAAGCAAAGGTGTACAGAAATGGCTGTTGTACCTTAAAAGGATTAACACTGGTGGACAGGCCACTACATACATTGATGCATTTAAAAGAAGTTAAAAAATATTTTGAGTTATTTTGAGAATTTTGAGTTTTTCTTATTTTGAGTTATAGTATTATCACAATATAATAATTATAAAAAGATTTTTATTTTGATGCGTCATCCTCTTGATAATGGTATCTGCACCTTACGCTTTCAATTTTACAGAGCATTATCAGCCCTTCATCTCAGTCAATAAAAATCGATATTACCCTCCAAAGTCACTGTTAAGTAGTACATTTTTCTTTTTCCTGTCAGTACCTGCCATACTGAGTGAAGCTGTTCCTGCCACAACACAGAATGTGCAAACAGAGATTAAAAATACGACCAAGCTGGCATTCACATATACAGGTGACTGTTACTTCATGTGTTACTGTTTCCTACAGTATCTGGAGTGAGATATGTTTTTTTAGTCACGTGAATTAGCCAGGCATTTCATGAACGTTTTCAGCAGGAAAACAACTGGTTTTTTATTAGGAAACCTTTCCTTAAGATAGTCAAACCAGGCGGGAAAATCATCCTTACAGCGGCTTAATATGCGTGGTACCTAGCCCTTACTTAAACACCTGCCAAAAACCATATCTTAACTTGCATGAACGGAGTACATAATTTTGTGTCTTCTTCTTCTAATAAGCCTATATGTTTTGTGGAGATAACAGGTTAGTGTTGGTTCAAAGATCTGTTAAGATTCTGAACTTCCTGTCCATAATTCACAGCGTTAATTGAGGATGTTGTTATCAACAAAAAGTCTCTGGAAGGACTGTCTTTAAGCTTGATTAAAGAAGCTTTGATCAACACACGGCAACATGAAGCATTTCTCTCCATATTGCTGGTAAGTTCTTCTTCGTTTGTCTGAACAATTGATCCACATGATGAAACTCGGTCATATCTTGACTGTGAAGAATAAAATAAACCAGAGAAAAAAACACACACATACATTATAAGGTGACCAGTCCAAACTATGTCCAGGGGGTACTCCCTTATATGTAGCCCCAAAGGGTATGGTTTTTCAGCCGTTTTGGTCATAGATAGGCTATCGATTTTAGTTGATTTTGGCCATTTTGGTCATAAATAGGGTATGGTTTTTGTACTCTAGCCCTGATATGGGTATGTTCTTAAACCTAGAAGCTGCTTTTTCAACGTTATCAAAAAAAAAATCAACAAAGCCCTTCACAAATTATGTTTATGGTAATTAAACATTGGTCTGAACTAGGGATCCAATTAAAACGCAGATCCGAAACAGGATTTTGATGTAAGGTTCAGGTCATAAATAGGGTTTCGAACTTTTGGTCAGGTCACAAATAGGGTAGGGAATATCGCAGATTTTGGTCATAAATAGAAAAGGGTTTTGGGAAGCGGGTCGCACACCCCACCCAATTTTTCTGGAAGTACCCCCCGGGGAAACTATGCCAGAGAAATTTGAAAAGAGCGGCGTTATTTCTACGGTTAGGCCTACTGTCCACACTATCCATCGGAAAAACAGAGCTTTTCGAAAATACTCTTCAAACCGGAGTAATTTAAAAACACCAGCTTTGTGTTTCAGTGTTGGAGTGAAGACATTTTGAAAACGTAGCTTTATTTCTACGGTTAGCCCTACTTTCCACACTAATCCGTCACGAAAATGGAGCTTTTTGAGAACGCTCTTGAAAACGTCAGCTTTGTGTTTCAATGTGAACGGAAAACATTTTGAAAACGGAGCTTTTCGCAAACGATGACGTCACGATAATCACGTGATTTCTCTGCCCCAGTTTTCCTCAAACACAAGTCTAAAAGGATTGGTGATTATTGCTTTTTAAATTCCTCCAGCATAGTGTGAACGAAAAACATTTCGATGCATTTTCAGAGTGAAAACACCGTTTTCAAATTCCGCCAGTGTAGTTTGGACAATTCTCCCCCAGGCGAGAGAGACATTAAAGAGAAATTATGGCAGAAACACATGCAGGAATTCTTTTTAAAAAAGCAATTTTTCAACTTGTAGAAACACTTATTATTTCAGAAAAAAAACATGTAATCTTCCTTGTAAAAACGTGTCGCTTCAAAACAGCTGTGTAAATGCTTCAACTTGCTAATGTTAAAAAGCGGTCAACTTATATAGTATTTGGTCCTTCATGAGGAAGTGTAATAGCTTTCCGTAATCTTGTAATTCTTGTTTGTCGTCATGCCCCAGGCCAAACAGAGTCGCAAGTAGAGGCAAGTTGAAAACGTGGGTCTCCTTGCGACTCCGTTTGGCCAGGGCTTGCGTGCACTTGGGTTGACTTGGGATAACTTGTGCTCACTTTGGACGAGGTCAAATTTGCACCCAATTCAAAGCAAGTTTTCAGCGTTCAGTTTGGCCACCCGGGCCAAGTCAACGCAAGTTGATTGACGTCCATTAGCCTGCTATTAGCCAATGAAATAGCGGATAGTCTGCCTTAAAATGTTTTTTTTTTTGCGACTTGCATGTACTTGCGAGGAAACTTGGCCGCCCAACGCAAGTCTCTAGGCAAGTTCAACTTGCGTCCACCTGCGACTACTTGCTGGTCCGTTTCGCAAGGGCTTTATAGCGTTGCAGCTATTATTGTTTTGGGGCTAGGGACATTGTTTATTTTGTTGGTTTTATTGCTCTATCAAAGGATATTGAGTCTTTCGTGTGAGACCTTGCGAGAGCTGCATGCATGAAAGCGTAAAATGGAAGCGAGTGGTTAGGGCGCCGGACTTGAAATCCGGACGTCGCGGGTTCAAGTCTTCAGATCACGGATCACGAAGAATAATTTCCTTAATTCACGTTTCACGGAAAACAAAATCAGCTAATCGCGCATCACGAAAATACCCATGCACAACCCGCCACAAAGACTTGTTTTAACGCAACAAACGGAAACCAAGACACCAATTGACCAGTGTTTAAATCTTCTCTCAATCAACAGAATGATGTTATTGGCTGTGCCCAGCAAGTAGATGCCCTTGAATCTCAGTTTGCGGCAAGAATGGAAACTTTGAAAGACACAGTTCAGTCCAAAACAGCTGTACCAACGGCACAAGTTTATGTGAGTATTGCTCTGTCAAACTGGATAATCTTCAGTTGACGGGAACTCTGCAATGTGACGCTGCAATGTTACAGTATTGATTGAAAGTTTGCTGTTAGCAACGTGCAACTTTTTATTCAAATTTGCTCATAAAGCAATTCGCTAAGTTGCATTGCAGTTTTGAATTTAATCTTGCTCATATAATATCACTTACAGATAAGACGTCTTTGTCAACATTTTGGGTCATATTGGAAAATCTTGGTCCCTGTTCTGTCGCATTGCTCTTAATACAGTTACATGAAAATTCTTTATGCTCATTTCTCTGACGTCTTTTCTTTTGTGATTTTCAGCCCCAGTTTATTACACTAGCTCATTTGTGGACAGGATTTCAAGATGAAATGGTTCTTCTTAGTGTTCTTAGCAATATTCTGGCGAGTTTGGAGCCATTTACTAAGGTATCTGTCGTGTTACGGTTAGCAATATCAAACTCAAACTTCACATTTATATGCAAACTAAGGCCCAGTTCAGACGTTGTGCCTCTGCCTCGCCGAACTTGATTGCAATTAGGCTCGACTGTAGCACGGCAGAAACACGACTTTGATTTAGACGTCGTGCCATACTCGCGCCAAATTCAGGATTTACTGAAGCCATGCAACATTTAATCAGCGGTGATGAAACAAAAACAATGGAGCCGTTGTCGGTACTGTTTTTAAAATTGCAGAGAAGACGCCTGCTTATAATTTGCGAGACTCGAGAAGAAGACGAAAATAAAGCCTGTAGAAAATACTTCACCTTTTACAAGAAAGAAAAGTGCTGTTACTGCAAGTTTGTTTCCTAACTTCACTCCCATAATTGGAATAAATCAATATATTTCCCAGGAGAGGAGTTTTAGTCGCCAATCAGTTTCCATAACAACGGTATAAAAAAGTTGGTACTTTTCAAAGTCATTTTCTCCCGACTTCACCGACGTGGCCAAAAAATATCTAATGGGTCTGAGGACGGCAGTGAGTCAAAATCTTTTCAATATCATTCCCAGAGCCTTCGTTGCTCTTGCCCTGGACAATGGTTTTAAAGATTGCAATTTTTTGGAATGTATGTCTTTTGCGCATGCTCACGAAAGTACTCGTAAGATTATTTGTCCCACATGTCTTGCAGCATCACGTTTGATATAGATCCGATTCTTCCCAACGTTAGGTAACTCTGGTTTTCCTTCAACACGCATAAATCTTTCGCCTTTTACTAAAGATTTCCGTGGAGGAGAACAGCAGAATGAGTCTTAAGACTAATTTTTCGTCGCCCTGCCTTTCGGCGGGGCTCCTAATACATGCAAGAAACAGTGACCGCGTCCAAGACATTGTGTCTGTCCGTGTAAGGGCTAACTTCCAATTCCCTCGGCTTCAATTGCTGGCTTTCAGTGTCACGCCATTCAAAATAGATCAAAAAAAAAAATCAAAACCGTTCAATAGATTAAGTCCAGAATCAGGGAAACGAAAGAAGGTAGATATGCAAAGACTCTCGCCAAGATTGAGGTCACAGCAATTTTTCTTATGGAAGATATGCGCAGAAATGTTTTCCCCAAATTTATAGAGATTTGTATGGAGACGCCATGCTGGTGCCAATCTAGATGGGCACCAACATGGCGGCCGGAAACCAGCAGAAACATCTGTCACTGAGTTTTGCTACAAAAGCGTGAATTTCTCTCTCGAAGAACTCAAAAACGTAACAATAATGCTTTATTCTAATACAAGAACTGTTCAGATAGCCGAATTCACTTTTTAAACCAACATGGCAGCTCTCTCGCCCGTCATGTAAATGCCGCGTCACGCAAAAGCTTAGAAATTCAAGCGTAGTTTATGGCTAAACCAAGAACCCTTTCGGAGTGAACATTTGCATGAATATTAGTTTTTAGCTCCTCTTATACATTATGAAAGTAAAATCTCAGGAGGATCAATAGTTCTAAAGTTTGAATTTTAGTGATGTCATGTGAAAACCAGCAATAGGTAAAATTCACTTGAGTTCACTGACTTAAATTCGACCAACACTCTGATGAAGCCAGGCAGCATTCAATTAGCGGTGATGAAACAAAAACATTGGCGCAGTTGTCGGCGCCGTTTTCAAAATTGCAGCGAAGACTCCCGCTTATAAAATTATTGCAAGACTCGAGAAGACGGAAATAAAGCTTGTAGAAAATAGTTCACCTTTTTCAAGCATGGCGAGTGCTGTTATTGCAAGTTTGTTTCCTATCTACTCTCCTGTTTTCTTTCGAAACTCCATTGTTGTTCGATCCTGTCCTGTCCTGCCAGGTTTAGGAAGACATTCTCGAAAAGAGACTCTCTCGCATCACGTGTCGATATTCTCTGTCGCATGAAGTAGTGTGCCCTATCATTTCCTAATGCGATTGGAGTACGGTTGGATAATAAAATTTCTTATTTCGCTCCCATAATTGGACTAAATCAATAGGTCTCCCGGGAGAGGATTTTTAGTCGCCAATCGGTTTCTATGACAACGGTATAAAAGTGTTGTTACTTTTCAGTCATTTTCTCTCAGCTTCACCGACATAATAAAAAAAAATATCTAATGGGTCTGGGGACGCGAATGAGTCGCAATCTTT
>CM042747.1:39563162-39595678 GCA_022496165.2 Catalaphyllia jardinei | reverse complement strand
CTTCTTGTAGTTACATTAATGGCGTCGCTGAAGCAGCTAAGAAATCACCTGAGCTCATTCAACTGCTCGAGCTTCATACTCAGTTTGCCTCCATCACACCTTACGCCCAGGTAAGAGAAATTTTCCACTGGCTGAGTGAAACGAAATAAGTGAAAAATGTTTTTGTCAGACACCGCTGGAGCCTGGGTACAGGTGACGTGATTTGTGGGGGCGGGCAGCTGTCTCTGCCACTGCAGGAGCGGTGGTTAGCTTGAAATGGCTACCAGTGGTGAGCGAGAAAGTATTTCAGCAGGCAAATGCCGGGTAAAAAAAATTTCTTACGCTTGTCAAGTTTCCTTGGCATAATGGGGCTAAATGAAATTCAGGCAAAGTTCAAATCAAGCCAGTGTTGGCCAGCGGTCTATCTGTTATGTGGGGAGTACCGTGTGGAGTTCCAGGACCAATGCTACGTGTTTTGCTTGCAGTGTGTTGCTTGCTCACTCGTTGTATTATTTCAGTTGGCCTAGAGGTTTTAAAACTCTTAGTATATCAGCTCAACATGACATTTGGTTCTCTTTTGTTCCTTGCGACTCAAATATCCTGGAAATCGCAAGGGAAGTTCGCAGAGGAAACCTTGAGTATCCCGAAATCGAGAACATTTGATTTGATCCTGACACCAGACAACAAGCGTTGAGTCGAAAAAAAATGCCGCAAAGCTTTACGTGTAAGTTACTAGTATAGCTTGGCAACCGAAAAACAACACAAAAGGAATTTACTGTAGCTTCAAACATTGGTGCTTCTTCTGAATTACCTATTAATGCATAATTTTTCTCAACGTTTTCAAGTATCTTTAACTGCCGCGTATAACCCCCCCCCCCCCCAAACCCTCCCGCTTATAAGCCCCGCGGTTGTAAGCCCTTCTCCCTATTATAACCCAGTGAGAAATGAAGTCGATTTATCATATTTTATACTTGATTAAGAAAAAAAAAACAGTATGTGAAAAACGTATTGCGATCAACACTGCAGTAGCCCATTTAACATTTTGTCAGTTTCGCTAATAGGCTCCTCCCGGATATAAAGCCATCCTAAACCCGTAACGAAGTGGTATTAGCCCATAAAGAGGAAAATTCTCACTATAAAAACAATATAACATTATAAAACTGGTGAAGAGATTCTTAATGTTGATCAGGGTAAAGAGCCTGGCCGAATGATTGAAGCACCTGTCACTAAGTGTGATAGTGGAACACAGACAGACACACATTTCATGGAGTCCAACATTGTCAAGTCGTACGAGTGGAATGAATGGGAACTTAGACGCAAAGCGCTTAAACTGGTGAGTTGGAAATTACGTACAGATAGAAGCAATCATTCAATTGACAATTTTGCTAAGGAAGAAGAGGATGACTTAAGAAAACTGATTTTCTTCGTTGGTTGTGTTATAATTTTCTCTGGTTTCTTCGGTTTTCCTCCCGCCTCGGAACTAACATTCCCAAATTTCAAGTCTGAAGCGATTTTCCTCCCTAAATCTAGAATATTGCTATTAACTGAAGTCTCCCTTAGTTGTTAAGTTGTTAATCCAAGAGGCTGTAGGGTGCAGAAGTCAAGCTGCCGTGGTAAAGCAAAAGAAAACTGATTGATAAGATATTGTGACATTTGAAAAGGTTCAATTCCCTTTCTTATACTGGATAGCTTGTCAGAAGCGATTAAGAGAAAATATTATAATTATGATATTATTAAATGATATTTCTATTTTCTCTCGGAAAACTACTACCCCTCCCAGATTGGCTGATTGCTCATTACAGGTCCCCCCACCCCACCCCCTCAGCATTTTAGTTGGCGCTGTACTCAATTATACACCTGGGTGGAGAGAGGCACTGTGAGAGTGAAGTGTCTTGCCCAAGAACACAACACAATGTGACTTATGTCCCTGGGCATGGCTCGACCGCTTAATCTGAAAACAAGCACACTGACCAGCTATTGAAAGCTATCTTCGTATGCTCGCTGATCTGTTGATCATGTTCTAATTTCCGCAGGCTAATCTTCGCACCAGGCTCACGCATTCAGTGCAGACGAACTTGAGTAACTTCAGAAGAGACAATGACTCCCAAGTGTACCTTCCTAAGTAAGTATTATCATGTTAGGTTTACCATAGCAACAAGTTTCAAAGTGGTAGGCCGTCAGTTGCGTTTTGAACTGAGGACTTGTAGTCGCTCTTTTAAATCTTTGAAAATACATTCGTAGTGTGGTCTCCGTTGTCACGGAGAGCTTATCAATTAAGTAGATACTCTCGTTCATTTATAGAGGTTACAGCAGACCACCAAAGTGGAATTTAATCGTTTGAGGGAAAAACAAGTGTAATTCTTGCATTTCTTTTAAAGAAAGGAAAGGAAACGTTCTGCAAGCGTTACCGTTCAAATATAATATAGGTTCCTACGATGTCGAAGCGCGCATGAAATTCACTTGCCCGGCGGGAACTCAAAGCAAAGTATAAGAAAGTAGAATAGGTTGCATTTGTTGCGACTTGGCGTTTGTTAGCTCACTCATCTACTTACCTGATGTACTTAACAAACCAAATTTATCGCGTAGAGATGGGCTGGTTGACTGTTCAGAGAAACGTTTACGAAGTATAAATGTCATTTCATTATGAAATGACGGCCATAAACAGAGATTAGCTGAGGAAATCATCGAAAAAATGTTTGCGCGAAAGGTAAAAAGCTTTTTACCCTCTCTGACTAAGACGACCAATGACGCCATAATTGCAAATGTTTATGACGTCGGAGGTTATGCGCGCGTGTGTATGTAGTGAAGGCGCTACAACGTGTTTGTTGTAGAATTGACGGACTGTGTGCGTCGTAAAAGATTCTCCAAAATAGTGTTTTTCACGGTATAATCGGATAGAGAGTGTATAAGATAAAACTCTTCGCCCCACTGAACTTACTGTCGCAGGCGGCCTCAGCACGCGGGGAGACGCGCGTGAATAGGTATGTCTGCGCGCGCGTTGTAAACTTTAAATTGCGCGATGTGCTCGCGCCATTTTTTTACGTGAGAAAAAAGTTATCGCATTTTTTTCCAGTAGCTTTGTTCAGAAAATTTGTACAAATTAAAACTTGCTGTGGGCTATTTGTGGGATCACGAGTCAGTAGTTGTTTGAAAACAGTTATGTTTGTATCAAAGATGTTTAAAACTTTGCTTTGTTGTCACTGTAGGGACGCAGACACGCAAACAAAGCGAGAGTCATCGACTAATGTTCCCAAGCCGTCCACGTTCGTTGCTGGCTTGCGAGGTTGCAACTCAACCAAGACCACCATGAACGTTGTGGACCTTACCGTAGATGTAGATCAAACTTGAGACTCATATAGATGTGATATCGTTGCAATTAGGCAGTGAAATGTCAGTGTTCTATTTTGTACAAATTTAATGATTGTATTAGCAGTTCAACTTTTTATTAAAGTGTCTAAAACTTTTTTGCAAGATTGTAGAAAGTGGTCTTGTGCTGAAATGTTAACATAGTTAATATGTCTGCAAGCGCGCAATTCTTATTATAACATAACTAAAGCAAAGTGCGCGCTCTGATTGGCTAATTCAGCAACTTCTATTTGCCCATGGGTGTATGCTGCTGACGTACTCAATAACTAAAGCAAAGCGCGCGCTTTGTGATGCAGCTCAATTTGTTGCGGACTC
Organism: Catalaphyllia jardinei; assembly: GCA_022496165.2. Classification (NCBI taxonomy): domain Eukaryota; kingdom Metazoa; phylum Cnidaria; class Anthozoa; order Scleractinia; family Caryophylliidae; genus Catalaphyllia; species Catalaphyllia jardinei. Next base: position 39,592,018 of record CM042747.1, on the reverse strand, counting down.
ACTATGCGCCTCGTGAGTCCCCAACATTTTGACCACTGTGATGACGCGTATCGTTGTCGATAAGAGTACAGATCACGCTAAACCACATTCGATTTGTTTTTTTACCACAATATAAAAGATAACGAAATAAATATTTGTCTTGACAACTGAAAACACCGACTCGGACTTGAAAGTGCACGCGCTGCATTATGCGAATTACCCGCCTGTACGCGTCAGACTTTCCTTTCAAAAACTTTTACAAACTCGCTTAATATGCAGAGACAATACGAAAAAAAAATGTTTGGGAAACGAGTAATGACACGTACTCGCTGTCGGTAAGAGTACAAACCACGATAAACCACATGTCGATTTGTTTTTTACCACAATATCAACGTCAAAGAAAATGAGCGCGAGCTGAAAAAGGCGTGACACATTGACGCGAGCAACGTGGTATGGACTCTAAAAGTCTTCTGTTGTTACAATGTCTCAATGTTATGTCATAAAACAAATGATGGTAAAAAACAATTGTTGAAGAAAACTATGCCCAGTGGTTTCCAGGTGCTAGCGAAGGTCCTGGAGATGACCCACGTGGTTCTTGCACCCGGAAGCAAGGCAACATACCGAGGAAGTCCTGGAAACAAGGAAGTGTAAGGCCTGCGTTGCAGGCGGACGTGTTTTGTCTGACTGCGACGCAGGCTAGTAAGGAATCGAAGGGAGAATGGATTTTCCACTTCACTGCGAAGTAACGTTAAATAGTAGTCTGGAAACTGTAGAAAACTGCTTAAAAGGAGGAGAGGACCCCAACAGCAGAGATGACTATGGAAACACACCCCTGCACTGTGTCAACTATTACGATGAGGAGGCGTACAAAATGATTCAGCTTCTTCTGAATCACGGTGCAGATCTGCTCAGCAGGGACGGCGTTGGCCGACTACCATTTCAACATGCGTTAGACTGTGCCAACACAAAAGCATGCCAGACTCTCATGGACTGGGGATTTTCCCTACAAAAGTCTGATCGAATGCTCAATGGAACTTACGAGTTACTAAACAAGGTTGAACTGTTTCAGCATGACGCGATCGAGGTGCTGCAAGTTCTGGTCGACCTCGGCGTCGACTTATCTGCAACACTATCTTCAAGAGGTAATAACCTTCTTCACAAAGCGATAGAATCGGGCGCTAGCATAGAAACTGTGCAGTTTCTGATAGGAGCTGGAATCTCGGTGAACAGCACGGATTCTCTTGGAATGACACCTTTGCATATGTTGTGGTTCTTGCACTGTTCTCCCTTGGATCGGGACAACGCAGAGAAATCAAGACATTCACAACTCGTGAAACTATTCGTAAACAAAGGTTATGACGTTAACAGTCAAGACTTTTTTGGACGGGCACTCTTACATTGCCTAGTGGCTAAATTACGACAAAGATCTCTCCTGCAGTTGATCATAAACCATGGCGCTAATGTAAACGTCAAGGACAGAAATGGTGTTTCCCCCTTACATGAGGCTTGCTCTTTGAAAAATACGTCAAATTTAGAGGAAATAATTGAGACTGGCAACTGTCTTGTTGATGGCGAGGACAACAGTGGTGCAACTGCATTTCACTATGTTGTTTTCAACAATAACCATGCAGCATTAAAATATTTACTGACTAAGTGTGACCCTTGTTTGGCTTCAAAACCAGATCATTGTGGAAGAACACCTCTTCAGTTGGCCAGGTACTTTGGATATGTACAGCTCATTAATCTCTTTGAGAACTATTTTCAGTCGGTAAATAAAGATCTTAAACAGGAAAGCATACCTACACCCAATGTTTGTCATGTTTTTCCATTAAACAATGAATGTGATCATATCAAGATGCAAGAAGAGGTTGAAACCATTGAATCTGAAGACTTCTGCCTAAACAGTGACCCCAACAGATCACTTCAAAAGCTGCTGAAGTCGCCTGTGATTGGCAAACTACCTGAAATTGCAGAGGCATCTGAGGTTAAGTCTGCCATAAGCAAAGTTATTGAGCGAGTGGCAGGAAAAGTTGCCAAGACCTTCCCTCTGTTTACCTTTAAGCCTGAAATCTCAGGCAGTGTGAGCGAAGGGACCAAATGTGGATTTCCCGATGAGTTTGACTTCATGTGTACAATGGTGAAACTTTGTGAGTGTTTTCAAGAACCAAGCATGGCTTCCAGTCCCCCAATGTTTTGTCAGTTACAAATAAAACCTGATTTTTGCCTCTCAGATCACGAGATTTTTCCATACATGGACAAAGATAACAGTTTGAGAAGTGCAAAACTGATTAATGACTTCAGTGACCAACTTACCAGAGTCTTTTTCGAAAGGGAAATTTGGGAAGATATCTGGACATTAGTTCCTGTAAGTCCCTGCTTAATGGCAGCTAATGCAACAAAGATTACACTCAAATGGCATGGACATATTTACAAGGATATGTTGATTAATGTAGATATTGTCCCAGCATTGCACTTTCCCAACTTTTGGCCCACGAATGTCTCTGAGGCAGCACTGCTGAACTCCCAGGTGAAGAACAAAGGAGTTCACGTCGTCATGGCTCTGCATGGAGAAAGGTTCTTTAAAAGTAGAGAAAAACACTTTCGTCTTTCCTTCTCTCTGGCTGAAACAGAACTGTTTCAGTCCCTTCCTGGGCATGTTCGTCAGGGATACATTCTTGCAAAGGCAGTGAGAAGTCCTTATGTTTGTTCGCAAATTGTACACGGAAGTAAAACGGTGTTGGAAAATCCAAGTACTTCTTCTGAGAAGGTCCATAGCTGTGACAATGGGGAAGCAACAGACATGGGAATAGATTTAACATGGCCTGAGGATAATATCATCACAGCAGAGAAAGTTATGTCCAGTTACTTTTTAAAAAATGCTCTATTCATATTGGTGAATAAATCCTATCACAAAGAAATTGACCTGGATATGCAAAACACATCTGAGGAACAAGTTATTATTTGGGCTCGACACATCTATGATTTCCTTGAAAACTGTCTTGAACAGGGAAAGTTGCCATCCTTCTTTGTGCCTGACATAAACTTGCTGGAAAAGAGCTATGACTCGGAACAGCATGAGAAAGTGTTTTTTGGTGGACTGGAATTTCAGCCCATGGACGAAGATCTGATGCAAGACTTGGATGATGCATTAGAAGGCACAACAACCGATGTGAGATATTTAAGAAAACCCTTTGTTAAAATGTTGAAGGGAATTCTTCAGTCCCACTGATATAGAAACATTGTGTTTGGTCAAACTAAAATAAGGAGCTCAAGTATGGCCACTGTTTCTCGAAATTGTTTCCTTGGCATTCAAACTGTAAAAAGATTTGCTGCGGAATGTTTTAGAAAAAAGTCAAAAACATTTTATTCAGGGCTTGTAACTTTTTTCAGAAACAAATTTCCAGGACTCAGATTGATTTTTCAAGGGGTCTGAAATTCCCATTAACCCCTACACACCCAAGATCTCAATGTTAATTCTCCTTACTGCCTTCCATACACTTCATATTTTTTAGGTGAGTTTAACAGATTTCCAGAACTTTCCAGGACCAGTGGCCTTTTTCAAGGACTTTCAAGTCCTGGAAAATGCCAGAATAAAATTCCAGGACTTTCCAGGGCCCGTATGAACCCTATTTATTACTTCTGAGAAAAAATAAATTTGCTTCTCCAAAATAATGTTGTTTGTGAATGCAAATGAGGAAACATTTAAGGAACAATGTTTTGGCAACATCATCTCTTAGTTTACAGGTACCTAATGACCATACGCAGGAGGCATGGCTGAAATATTGGTTCTGAAAATTTGGTGCACTATTTACCAGTGTTAAAACTGGCATAACACAAGTGTCTCTAACATTCAATATGGTCATCAACTTATTCTTGCAAAACACGGCAGAATGGTAATTAAAAAACGCCAGGCTCTTGTTGTCTCTTTTCTTTTTTTCATGCACGAGACTCTAATGAAAACTAGTTCCAGTTCAATAGCAAGAATAGAAACATGGCCTAAATGCTCAGGAACTTTCTTTTAATGGGGACTCTTGTGGAGGGATAGTATAAAAATTTAAGGCTATATAAAGATTCCTCCATATTAGTCTCTTCAATTTTAGCTGACCCACTTATACCCCCCTCCCCCAGTTATAGGCTCTTCCTTGCATTTTAGCGCCCCCCCCCCCTCTGGTTTAAAATCAAATTAGTTTAAGTTATCATGGTGTTGGTGTTTTTAAGTTTGATTAAAAACCAGTAAATAAAAAACTTACTTTAATCATCACTGACATAAATGCCTCCCAGTTATAACCCATTCAAAATCTCTTACAGAGCTGTATAAGCCCAGGACTTACAAGTAGCAGTTTATGGTATTCCATGAATGTATGGGTACATTTAAGTGCAGGCACAAAAATCCCAGGTCCGATTGCCTGGGGCAACTAAATGTCGCTCTTGGGAAAGTGAAAATTGTTCAGTGCAGTGGCCCAATGGGCAAGTGAAAATTAGGCTTGGTAGTATTGTGAGTCTGAATAAAAATGTCTGCTTGATAAGTGATAATTTCCAGTCCAACTTTTTCAAACATCGATTAACCATTAGGTTAGGAATCCATGCATACTTTGTTCACTTTTGTCCTCTGGCTGCCACATTAGCAAGTAATATTTAAGTGAGGGCAGGTGAAAACTGAAATTCACTGGTCCACTGGGCAAGTGGATTTCAAACTTTTTTCCAGCCCTGAAGTGTAGACAGGGCCATAGATTTCACGTTAACAAACTGAGGTCTGTTTTCATGTGTCTGTCCTGTTATTGATTATAAAAAATATAAATCCCTCTTATTGATAATGAAAATTAGCCAATGAACATTCAAAAATTTCTGTAGTTATCATAAAAAAGACATTTAATTATTCTAAAACAATTACTTTGACCAGACATCTGAGAGAAAGCAAAGATAATATAGCACAACTATTTTCACTTATATTACTTCCAAAGTATGCCCTGAAAAGGCAATTCAAATAATGTAGTTATAAATTGTGATGGGCGTGACCTCTTTATGAACAATAAAATAGCACATGGCACATATCTATATTTATTAAATTATCATTCTTGGCTCTAAAGAGTTGATCTTGAATCTAGAAATTTTACAGAGATAAAATTTTGACATATGGTCCCCATACATAGAGAGGACATCACTTGGTTTCTTTACCTAATAAATAAAAATTGTTTCACAGAAACGTGACAGAACATATATATTTAATTTTTGAAGTGGGTTTCTACATGTTAAAACTAATTTGCAGTCAAGAAAAATTGCTAGCAGACTTAAATAGGCTAAAGGCAATTACAAAATGCAATCTACTATAAGAAGACCGTTGTCACTTTCTACCAGCTCCTTTGAGACGGTTGCGCACTCTCTGCAAAGGAAAGAATGGAGGCAAGACTCAATTAGCATAATTCAATATTGCATTTTCCTTCTCGGCTATTTCTACAGCATTTGAAGTGGTAATCTTTGTTGCTGTTTTCTTTACCTCAAGCTCGGGAAGTGATCAAAAAATTCATTTGACATAACGGCAATGGTGACTTCAAGTTGAGAAATGTTTTCTTTGAACTAATTTGGCCCAACTTCAGTTGTACACTAACAGTATTATTGAATCAATTTGTTTTTCTAGTTTCCTTTTTCTAGGATGGGTTTCCCGTCGACTGGTACCGTAAACTTTTGGAAGCAACGTCAAAAAATTATGGCCGCTAATAACTTAACCTGCGATCAGGCATTTTTTTTGCATCTAAATACAGGGAAGGAGGTATGATCTCAGGCTACCAATAACTCAAAAATAGCGATCCCCGAAATTGGAGAATCTTCCATCAAGTTGTGGAATGTCAAGTCAAGTCACACTTAATCAATTAATGTTGCGCCGTGTTAAAACAAATAATATATTAATATCATTTATGGAGCGTTTTAAAAGGAACGTTTCCTCGAATTTAAAAGAAGAAAATTCGACCATAACACTGAGGCATCGACGATACAGCAGACTAACTTAGTACTGCGCCAAGGAGTAGAAACAGTTAACGGTGTCAGACTTGCTTTCCTGCCGTCCACAGACAATGGCCATGGTTTAGACATGAAGAGCATATCCATGTGGCAGCAACATAGATTCAAACTGGAACGACAAATTGTGTCTCATATATAAAGAACTGATTTTACGAATTCTTAAAAAGAGCTCAGTCTTAACAACCTTATATAACGTTTTTCCCCTTGCCAAAATCAAGATAACAACCCCCTAAAACTGCTAATTTCGAAAGTAACGAGGGTCGTTACGTTCGGAAGTTTACGGTACACTGCTCTTCTCAGCTTTCCTTCAATCTAAAGATAACGTCACTGAGCCCCTTTAAGGGAAAGTTCATTTAATGACAAGGGGGAGGGGATGAAGATATTGAGGGGGGCTCCCAAAATTTTTAGACACCTGAAAGGGGGGCTTTGAAAAAATTGTTGGGCCAGGAGGAGGGGGTGGGGGGGGGGGGGGCCCCAAAATTTTTTTTCTTCAAAACCAGCAAATGACATCATCATACAGATCGGATGGTTTTCAACTGAACAATTTTATGACCTGTGCAACTCAGCTATATCACGTGGTTTACAGATATAACAAATGTAGTTTTGGTAATTATTACACTCTTGTTCATCCCAGGGATCTCATCACAACTGGATCTCAAGTCTGTCATAGTATAAATCATTGAAGACAACGACGGTAAATATATTTAATACAGTCTAGCGATCTTTTTTCAGGGGAGCAAAGGAATTGAAGGAGGAGGAAGGGCTGTGAAATTTTTTAGACTACCAAGGGGGAGAGGGCTCCTAAAAAATTGAACCACTAGCAAAGGGGCTGCTAAAATTTCAAGCTTCGAGTTTCAGTATCTTCCTCCCCACCCCACCCCACCCCCTTCCCTCCGCTTTGTCATATTAAATGAATTTTCCCTAACCTGCTTTTCCTACGCACTTACCTATGTTGAAACAAGAACAACGAAAGGTTGCTTTGAATGATCGCAGATTATTTGTACCGGCGACGCACATTTCCCTTTCGTAAATGGTCAATGCCATTTTGCTACACTTGGAAATTTTTTTTAACTGTAAACGAATTTTCCTCTGCTAAATTAGAAAAAGGAAAATTTGCAAATACCACCTAGTATCGAACCCAGAATCTCTGCTTCCTGACATCCCTCTTATATCACTACACTACCAGGTTGATCCGCCAAATCTCCCCAAAATTTTATTATAAAACGTGACATTTTTAAACATTAATAATACAGTTGTCCCAAACATCAAATAAGAGCTAACCGCAAACCAGTGTGAACATCAACAATTAAGCCTTTGGTGAGTGCATTTTACTCCATCAACCAATTATGCCAGTTTCTACCTTTTCCAGGCCTAAACTAAAGCAGATATGGCACCTTTCATTCTGAAAGGCTTGGTTACCAATGATGGCATCGACCGTTTACGAAAATGGCATCGACCATTTACGAAAATGGCATCGACCATTTACGAAAGGGAAATCAGCATCGGCGACGCAACTAGCGTGCCGCAAAAATTGGGCCGTTTTGTACATCAAAGTACAGGTGAGACAAAGTTTTTATCGTGAACAAACAACACAAAGTATTTCTCTTGACTTGACTCAAAATATTTTCAAAAAGTCGCGCTCTCTGCGTCAAAGGAACCAAAAGCTCAGTACATGAAATAACTTTCTTAAAGGGGCTGCTCATTCACAGTATTTTGACCAGGTACAAAATTAGCTTTAAACTGAGGGAAACCTGAAAATAATAGTTTACTAAGATAGCAAAACACCAAAGACATAATAATAAACTATAAAGGAACAAGGATGGTTAAGGATTGACAAGATTAACACGGATTACAAACGATGAACCTGAAGAATTTGGTTAAAGTTTTCAAGATACGTCGCCAACCGTGACATAGCCCCTTTAATTTCCCATCATGATGTGAAACTCTGTCCAAAACTTTGGCGTGACTGAGTTGAACATTTCTCAGATTTTTTCCCCGACCAAGGACTTGTGAATATAGCTTATGAAGGTAACACCTCAACAGAACATTCGTGAACCTACTTTGTCATACAGTTGAGCGCGTAGTCTGTTGGTGCGATAGAAAGCTAAGCGCTTTTTTTCTTCGTTTTTAGCTTTCACCTCAGGCAAGTTCTTGTAGAGCCTGAAAAATACGAACAAGGAAAACATTAACAGATAAACAAACAACAGACCGCAACATAAATAGAAATGATTTGCTTTGGCAGGCCCAACACCGGAAGTCCGCGATTCACGGACTCCCCGTCACCCTGCGCATGCTCAGAGTCAAGTCTGACAAATTGGATTGGTTCTGGTCTCAATCTATTGTGTTTATAACCAGAGGTCGCGATTCTTAGAGCTGACCAAGAGGAGCACGGCCTCTGGGGACGAGAATATTTAAATAACAACACAAATCTTATGTTTAGAGGCTTTGCCACGCATTACTGTTGGTGTAAAATTCTTCTCACGCAGTATCCCTCATATTATACCCCCAAACTTAAAAAACGCAAAATTCCTGTATATAATTCCGCTTGCCCCGAAACAAGTCTAGCCAAAAGAAACCTTTAGAACAGATTGCTTTTACCTCTTATTTAGATCTTTCATCTCCGCTCGAGTCATCTGTCTTGGCTTCGGCACAAAAAGCTGGTCTGAAACAGATTAAATTCATAGAGATGACTTTAAAACAAACACATCATATTGTTGAATTTTTTACATCCAAAAGTTCAGTGCAAACTGAGAAGTAGTTTGGAAACTTTGGCCAAAGGCTTTTGTAACCTGCAAGAATACGAGTGCTGTAAAAATAACCACTGTAAATAATTCCTTGTCTTTAAAGATGGGATAGAACCCTGCTATGGTACTATTTGGCATACACTTACCACTTTTCACACGAGATTTGATCATGGGTGAGACAGGAAATGCTTTCATTCCCATCTCAGCAGCCTCTTTTCTTTTTTCTTCTCTAGTGGCCTCTGCAATCATTATACGCCTCTCTTTCTCTCGTGCAGCCTGCTCTATTCTTGAAACCCTTTCCTGTGAGCGCTTCACAAATTGAGGCCTTGCGTAAAGAAAGGCTTCTTGAAGAGTAAGCTTCTGTAGAGAGCTGGACGAGTTAACCGCAAAATCAAACACGTCCACTCGAAATTCGTCCCTGGTGCGAATTGGGTTATTCAGCTGAGTATCAGTTCTTCGTTCAGTTTGTGGTTTTGTTGTCATAGGATAAAACCAAGCAGGTTCTTGTGTCCTGTTTCTTGAGTCACTGCTTGTTTTGACGCTGTGATCCGGTGAGTTTTGACTTGGTATCAGTCGCTCCTTAGGTCTACGCTTTTCTCTCTGTTCCAAGATATAAGGGTAGTCGGATTTCTTTGGTGACGGTTGGGAAATAACCCCATGTTCTTCGATATTTCTTTTACTTTTCACTGGTCCAGGTCGTGATTTTTCAGCTTCAGAATCAATCTTTCTGTTCTCTTTTCTCGCACTAGAGACCTCGTCTGTCTGTGTACTGGCGTCTTCCATTTGTGCACGAGGTGCCTCATCTGAGCTGGAAGATCGATGTCTGGTGACAGCTGGTGTGGGAAAGTTCACACCAACATCACGTTTCCGCGGCAATCGTACCTTCCCGTCAGTATCGTCCTGTCTCCTGTATTGCGTTACCCCTGGCGAAGTTGCCTGTGTGACAAGTTTCCGTGAACACGTACACTTTGGACCAACTGCAGGTTTTGTGGTAAAAAATTGCTTTTCAGCTACTGCTTCCGACTGTCGAGGTTCCGTTGAAGCAGGCGATGGCTCCCTCTCTACGCTAGGTACTGATTCTCTTTCTTCTCCTCCTCCATCATTGCTTGACACAACTGAAGTAGACTCTGACGATGTACTGTCTTGGGACCTTCTAACTATGGGAGAAATGTCCCGCGACTTAACAGATCTCAGTAACTCTCTTAGTCGCAACTTTCTTCCAATGGACTGGCGGAATCGAGGCTCAAAGAAAGCATAATTGAAGAACTCGGAAACGTCTGATGTTTCACTAGTTGATGAAGATATCGTGGTTCTAGTACCCTTTGAAGGTGGTCGTCTCGAAGCAGACGTTGTTGATGTCTGAGACGACGAGGAAATACTTCCGTCAAGCGACCTTGAGATTAGTTGGGACAACTTTGAAATGTTGGCATCTAATCTACTGGTCTTAGAGCCACGGAAATCACTTTTATCACGAGAAGAGTGACCAGCCTTGGCACCTGAAGTCTCTGAATGATGTTTTCTACTTGCAGTTGTTTTTTCTACACGTGCTTGCCGGGTTAAAGAAGCTAGGTCATCCTCCGTGTACCTTGATCTTGATTTTCCCTTACTGGCAGATCTTTTACTGCGACTCAAGGAATGGCTGGTTTCATTTGGCTCAGTTCTGTCCATATACCTCTCAGGTAGCAGCCTTGACCTGTCTACCTTATGATGCAGTGGTTCTCCTCCTTGTTGAGGTGAACTGCGCACTTGAAGTTCGTGTGAACCATCAGGCCTCCTGTGCTCACATGTCTGGTATTCATCACGGTGTGGACCATGAAGGTCTCGTTCTCCCAGCAACTCTCGAGCCTGTCTGGTCCTAAGTGCCTTTGCCTGTTTTTGTGGTTCATAGCCCTTAGGTCTAGGCTTCCCGAGTTCTTCTCTCCTCTCCCTAAGTACCTTTGCCTGTTTTTGTGGTTCATAGCCCTTAGGTCTAGGCTTCCCGAGCTCTTCCCTCCTCTCAGGCCTTTCTTTGTAGTACTCTTGGTCTGGTTGTTCCTCTCGATAGTCAGTAGTCCTTCTAGCAGGATCTTCTTCTCTCACCAAGTACCTCCCTCTGACATCTTGCAAACTACTTGGTGTCGAGCTCCCTGAAATATACACTAATCCATGATTCTCCTGACTGACAGCCTCCCTTGATGGATTGGGTTCCAGACCCAGAGCCTTCCGACGTCTGTTTGTGCTACCTGGGCCTGAGGATCTGCGAATGTCATAAATTCCATACGATGTTGTCTTGAAAGCACTCTCATCTGGTTGATTTTCCTTATCTCCTGAAACATCCCTGTATAAAACCGGCCTGTAAATCTCATCTGATGAGGAGAATTCGGTAGTGGAATGACTCTCACGTTGTTTTAATGAGGCCCCATCTCGATCCTCGCTTTGCGCTGTGTAGTCGTCTTCTTCAAGGCTTTGCTCCTGAAGGATACCATCTTCACGAACACTAGAATGTTCACTTGCTGGACCCAAAGGCGTTGATGACTTTCCCAGCTGTGAATCGAGCTGAGCAGCGCTAGGAAACGAGATGGGAGAAATAGTTCCTGCTCCAAGGGACCAGTGTAAGGCCTTGATGTGACTGTCATTCAGATCTATCGGGGTTCCTTGGAAGCCCTGGCCAGACAACCTTGCAACAGCCTCTGCATCTCTAGCCACCCCCAAGGGGAATCCGTTTCCATGAGGTTCCCCTGTATCAGATTGTCTGTGTTTAGAGTCAGAACGCTTTGTTCGCCTCTGCATTCTCAAATATTGACGATCTCCTTCAAAAACAGGTTCATAGGTCAACAAGTCATCTGTGTTATCTGATGACGCACTCCTATTGCTGTCACTTTCTTGCTGCAAAGATTCCGCATGCTGTCTCACTATTCTGTTTGAATCATTAGATTTCTCTACTAGACTGGAAAGTGTAGCTGTACCACTTGGAGTAAGCTCTGTACCGTGAACGAGATCTGAATTGGTACGACCAGGAAGCAACGAGACGTCTGCCGGGATACCACCAGGCACTTCTGCATAGGGGCCATTGGCAGAGAGCTCTCTCACTGTGGTACTTGTAGGTAATTTGCTGTCTGAAAAGGCTGTTCTGGCAGGTAGAAAACTGCTTCCCACGGAGCTCTGAGGAGTTATTTCGTACAGTTGTTCCTTTGGTGAATGCGAGTTTGATGGAAGCCATGTTTTAGCAGATCTATCTTTATGATGAACAATTTCTTTAATGTTTCTCCCTGAGGCAGATCTTTCTTCCCAAGCCATTTGTGAGCTTCGAGGACGTTGCTCGGTTGAATATTTATAAGATGTCTGTAAAAGCGGCGGAGGAATGGTGTGAGCTGAGTCGTGTTGGGAGTATTTCTCGCTGCCGTTACTTGAAGAAGGTTGATATTGTACACCTGCAACCCTAGTACTTGTAACACTGCTTGGTGTAGAGCTGGGTGAACTTTGGTCTTGTGACGACTTTACAGTGGCTTGCTTGCCAGACATTGGTGTAGTTTCAGTAGGAGTCATTTCAGGTGGATCACGATAAGATAACCTTCCACTTGTCCAGCTTGATGCACGTCTGGGTTCTAGTACTTTAATGGAGGTGTCAGTTCGGCCATTTTCACCCCCTAAGTGCATGTCACCTTGCTGTATCTGTGCGCGAGATATATCAAGTCTTCCATGTGATCTTGACGAAAGCATCTCATAACTGTGTGCATCAGCATCAGTAGATGGCCGGGTTTTAATCTGTGAGCCCAGTTGATGAGTCATCCATTCAGTTCCATGACCTCTTGAGCCAGTACTTGTCAAGGATTGCACACTTTCCGCTCTTAAAGATTGCTGCTCAGAAGCTGAAACGTCTGCATCATCGCTGACACTATCGGCCAGTCTGTCTTGTTTCAGTCTATCTAACACTTGTTGAACTGCACGGAAGTTTGGACCGAGCAGCTTAGACACTGGGCTTTCAGTGTCACTATCACTGTTCAACTGAGGCGCATGTCTGTGCTTCAACTCACTGATGAGACTTGCACCTTTTGGAACGGGAGGTACACTCCTAGTTATAATGTCCAAAGGCGTGACATTACCAATGTCATTCTGTGGCTGTGACAGTACAGACGTCTCACTTCCACTATCTCTACTTTCAGGTGTGCCATTAGACTGAGAAAGTGTCTGAGCAGCAGGAGGAGGAGGTGGCGGTGCGGCTGCCTGTTGTGTGTTCACGTATGATGTAGGCATCCACGGTGAACGCTTGAGATCTGGCCCATCTCTTCCATCAGGTTGTGACCTCTCTGGAGGTGTCTGCTTTGCATTGTCATCGGACCAAGCATGTGGGACCCTCTGCAGTCGATCACTGTTCGACTGTTGAGCTGGAGCACTTGCAATGTATGCCACCTGGCCGGTGTCTTCGTCATCCTCTCCTACAGCACTGGGCCTCAAGGGGAACCACTGACTTTGTAATTCTTTGTCGTCTGCACCGGACTCATCCATGCTAAAGGAAGCGCCACTATCACCTGGATCATCGTCTTCTACCTGCTCTACCACGACATCGGGTTCCTGGGCTCTGTCCATCGTCATGGATCCTATAACAACAGACAGATGATTGATAACATTGCTCCATAAGCAGAACACTAACCAAAATGATTTTGTGAAAGGAAAAAAGATTTAGACAACTACTGTATTCATTCCATGGCTTGCTCTGTAAGTGGGCAAGATGAATCGAATCATACCTTTTGATTGCTTAATTGAGCAGGCCAAACGGTGAGATAGTAAGCTGACATACATGCAGAGGACATTTATATTCAATGTAACAATAGACAACCTACCAGTTGGAGTAGTCTCTCCTGGCGGCACCATACCAGTCTCCTCTAGTCCAACCTCATCAAGAGTTTCAACACTCACTGAACCACTGCTTAACCCGCTAGCTAACGTTTCGCTGTCCTCATTTTGTGGCTGTGGCGAGTGTGGCAAGCCTGCAGCTTGACTTAAAGACCTTACACTTGCCTTGAGTTGATCTAACTCATACCACTGCTCTGAATATGGAGACAGCTGCTGGGAACCCAAAAAATTAATGTATATCTGAGAAAGAACGACCTTTCAACATCAAGTCAGTAGTTTTTTGGTTTTGTTTGCTTTTGAAGAAAACCGACTGGGAAAAATCTCTAGAAAATAAATGGCAAGAAAAAACAGTGCATGAATCCAGCTATTCAGCAAAAATAATCATCTCTCTTGCCACCGCAAAAGTTTTCTTTCGAGAGCAAAATCCAAGAGAGTGCCAATAATATTACATTGGGTGCCAAAAAAATTTAAGCTCACCCTCCAGGCAAGCCATTGACTCAATGATTCACTCCTGCCCCTGGATATCCAATTTATTTTGTTTCTTCTCAATGTAAGCAACACTTTGGAGTAAATACTAGAGAAAAAAAGTCCATGCTTAATGGCTAAAACATAATCAGGGTGGCAAAGTAGGGGCCACTTTGGTAAAAAAAATACAGTCAAGTACTAACAGCATCTCTTCATTACTTCTCTAAAGTATCTTGGGGCACTTGCATCTAGTTTCAGAGACATGCCCCGTCAATTTCAGGGGGAGAGTTTTTCTTACAAAGAATTTATGGTACAAACAGACGACCTAGTACTGACTGACTGTCAGTCAAGTCATGCAAACTGCTCAAAATTACAAATGTGAAAGCTGTGCACAAATTATATTCTCAATATACAATATTATTAATTAATTAATTAAGGATGTAAATAGGCCATGTAGTCAACTGTAGCGGTTATCAGTCACACGCGCCCTTCAACAATTTTTTGCCATTTCAAAAACTAAGTTTTGGTAGACTTCAATCAAATGTATCCATGACAATAGTCATGTCAGTTTCACGGCCATGTTCCATCACCGTTTGTATAGGTAATCATACGGTTTCGAGTTCAATTTGAAATTAATTTGCACGAGTGAGTTTTTCAAAAAGCTGAAATTGCACGAGCCGCTTCGGTGAGTGCAATTTCGCTTTTTGAAAAACTCACAAGTGCAAATTAATTCCAAATTGAACGAGAAAAACCGTATGATTACTTATTAATAATATAAACATGAAAATTTTGCGTGAAGGATGTTTTGAACTTTACGGACTCTGAACTCTCTTCTCAGTTTTGTGCGCGCGCTTAACCTCAGGTGATTTTATCACGCAACCAGGAAAAAATTGCGCCATAATTGCGCCATCCACGGCGCGCGCTTGATTTGAAAAGAAAAGATTTGATTGGCTATCTGTGAACTTCTTTGTTCATTGACCAATCAGAATGCTTGCTTTATTACCTTTTTTTGCATTCAATTACCTCTTTTCTGCACTGTGTTAAAGAAAAACTGCACTGTTCTCAGCCAATCAGAATCGAGTAATTTTTTCATGTATATTATTAGATCAGGAATAATCGCTCAGTTATTATGACAGTAATTTACAATTTCGCTGAAATGGAGGGCTATTGTGAAGAGAAAACGTGGTTTGTCTTTGAATTCCATAGCAGAAACACTTTCTGCAAGCAAAATGTTTGTTAAGAAGGCGGCATATGTAAATTTGCAGCTTCAAAACATTGCCCATGAGCGAGACGAACGAGAAGGCGCTGCAAACGATTTTAAAAGTCTTACTTCTCAGTTTCTGTTTATCGACGAGTCAAGTAAAGATGAAAGACTCACAGCAACACGGTTACTCCGAGAATTGACACTGAAATAAAAATGGTTCTGGAAACTCCGCTCGCCGTTATTGTCATGGATACATTTGATTGAAGTCCACCAAAACGCAGTTTTCGAAATGGGAAAAAATCGTTGTAGGGCGCGTGTGACTGATAACCCGAAAAATGAGTCATTTAAAAAATACCCTCATTTAAAAGGCTATTCAAAGTAGAGTAAAATTGTGTTCTTCTTTTTGTGATATCTTTTTTGTTCCAGAGATATTCAAGTTTTCCTATTATGCAAATTTGGTCACTGATGACGTCACCGGTTGTGCAAGTACAGATCTCCACCATTAATGAAGCAATGCTATTGAAACTTGGCAGGGATGTTGCACCTTACGAAATATACCAGCTGGTACACATTTTGATATTGCTAAGGCAACATGCTCGGTTCCAGTATACTGCCACATGTACATGCATACACACGTATATGTAATTCTAAGAACATACAGAACTTTACATAATTTGTTATAAGACCAACCTGTTTGACTCTTTCTTTTTCTTGCTCCACTTTTGTGTCAGAGATAATGCTACCCTTTACTGAGATCTCTTCATCATGAGATGCAATGTCTGGACCGACACCTCCAGGGTCCTCACCAAGAACAAACCACTCTTCATTACCTTCCTGAAGGAGATAAAAGATAAGAATACTTACTAGACTTGTGGACTACATCAAGATGAGGGGCTATAATAATAGTATGGCTAGCTCTGTGGGTGTGCAAGATGAACCAAGCCCTGGGCTGAGATTGGCACAATGGATTACCTGCTATGTTCTGGAAGAAAAATGTGTTCTTTGTCCATACAATAAATCTTTAAATGACAAAGCTTGTTCAGTCAAGCTGGCTGGATTTTGGCATGTAACTTAATAGGACCTTACATAGAACTTGGCCAATATCCAGCCACTTGATCTTGACCTTACCCTTGGTCAATAAACCAATATGTATTTGGCAGGTGAACTGCTGAAAAACTCTGACTACTAACCTTGTTAACAATAATTGTCTAAGACGTATGGTCCACTGAAAATTAAAATGCAATTTACTACACAAGTGAGGCCAGTTCTATACAAAAAAGGTAGAGGAATTTTCATTTGAGCCTATGGGTACTTCTTTAAATTTACACCTTGGCAAAGGTTTTAGTTCACTGCCATTTGTTTCAGTGTTTGTAGTCAGCCAGAAAAGTAACTATTCCCTCAGACAAGGTCATGTTAAAGATTTACTAGTAAAATTTCTACTTGAACCAGTTCTCCCAGACAGCTGGAGAGAGGTTTTGATGCACTTTGGATGATCCCTGTTAACCTTGAGGAGAAAACATCACTCTTACCCACATCCCTCTTCACCAGTGTCAACTGTGTGGCATAATAATACACATGTAAAATTACTGTACCCAGAGTGTAAAGAAAACCAATAATATTTTATGATGCCAGTTATAAAATGTTTCAAAATGGGTTTCTAACAAGACATAGTGCTATTATTGGGTAAATATTTGGTCTCTGTAGAACTTGCGATACACAGTGACATAAGGTTAACATGCATCTGGTCACATGTGCTTCAACTTGAAAGATTAGTCATGTGCAAGAGAAAACGTCTGATTTTTGAAAGTGAGTAAAAGGTAGAATGTGTTAACCACCACATTGATCAATCTATTCGTGGATGTGTTCGTAAGATTGTGAAAATCTACAAGAAGAAAATAAACGATTGCAGATACAGTCATCAGATAGTGTAGGTTTCTAAAAGTATGTAAGTGCCCTGCTAGAAAAATAGCCATTTTAAAAAGTGGAAATTTCAAAAGTAAGATCTGCAGCATGTAACATTTTGAAAAAAATAACACATATAAACATCATACTAAAGGACCATCAGATGTTGATCACTTGACCCAAGAATAAACAGCATTCTATTCTAACATACCTTTTCCTGATGGTAACTAGCTGGTTGTGCATCTTGATTATTAGCATTTGATGTTATACTGCTATGTGTAGAAGCCACAGATTCTTGTCTCTCCTCAGAGTGTGCCTCAGATCCTAAATCGGACTGAAGGTTTTCCAACAAATGCCACTGTTCCAAGTATTCCTAAAAGTACAAAGTTGAAGCAATATTTATCCCTAGATAATAAATTCTAACAAACTGCAGTTTCATGTCTGGGAAAGAAAAAAATGTTTTCATCTTCCAAAGTTCTTACTTTAGATCACGTTTGGAGTGAACAACTTTCACTGGAGAGTGGAAAGTCAAAACTAGAGGTTGGTTGCTTAAGATCTGGGGATCTTAGCATTAAACTTGCTATCTCAAGCAGAAGGCAGCACTCTTTCTTTCTCCAGCAAGGAATAATCTTGAACTTTAACATGTTACAGTGATTCAAAATCTACTAAAAAATAATATTTAATATTACCACGTGTACATAAGAAAGCCTCTTATTGCCTTATGTTTTAATTAAAAAATGTTTTCCTAGTAATATCAGTACAATTGATTTTTTCTGAAACCAAGGTGATCATACACTAAGAAAAAAAGTGTTTTCTAAAACTTGTCCAACAAGCAAAAACCTTAAAACAAGTTGTATAAAACATTGCCAAATGTAGCAGTATATCTTTAGTTAACTATCATTCTCAAACTCATAAATAATTCATCAAGCTATAACAAAGAATATCGCAACCATGAAGGAGGTTTGGATACCCCATCTTAATAAATTAGCATAGATTTCAATGATTTTACTTCTCCATTTACAGCATAGTTTTTGCAGTTTCAATTGAGAAGATAATATACAACACTTGAGAGAGATTTTCATCGGCTATGCAAACACCTTCAATTTCATCAAAAGTACTCTGCTACGCATCATGTTTTCAACCCTTATCTCACTGTTTGAATATCCGGAAAAAAACAGTCTCTTGTGTTTGATTACCTCACACATGTCATACATCAGAAGGTGTATAACAGAGTTAACACTCATTTAGCAGATAGTACTAACAAACAACAGTCCTATACAAGAGGCTCTGTTCACACACTCAAAAGGCAGTAAATAAAAGTCTGTTATTACCTGCTGAATATTATGCAGCCCTTCATTTGAGGGCAACTGACCAGCTGGTACTTCTGAACCAACTGTAGAAACTGGTGTGGACTGCTCCATTATGTAATATCAACATCACAGTAACTATACACAACAACAAATGAAAATTTGTTTCTTTGACGACATGAAAAAGAAAATGAGAAGGTCGCAGATCGTAAAGTTAACTCAGCAAATCAGGGTCACCTTTTGTGATACATGTACATTCGATGTCAAATGCCCACATGATCCTAAAAATTGATAGATATGTGATAAACATGACAGGTTGAGCTCTTTAAAAGCCCATGGGAAAAAAGTGGTTGAGCTTCTATTAGCTTCAGTGGCAAATTTGAGGGAGTACAAGTTAGTGCAAGCATAACAGTTATATCCAAATTTTAGGAAAGTTGCCTTGAGTTACAGGTTAAGTGCTTTATTTTCATGGCTTTCTATCTTATATACTGTCATCACCATCGCACTCAGGCAATGAGCACATGACAATGCTTTAACATGAACTAATATTACTGAAAGCTGTGATGGGTCAATTCAATCCATTCCACAGATAAGTTGTAGAATGTATGTGTAAAAACATAATTTTATTGCAGGTTATTGACAATATTTTTAAAATTTCCCCCAGAAATGATTGAGAATTAATAAGAATTGCCTAATTCTTATACGAGCTGGGTACCCAGAATTATTGACTTGACAATCAATAAGATTTATTTATACTGTAAGCTTGTATTTGCTGTCGACAAATAAGATATTCGAATGTTAAAACGTGTAAGTATTAATGAAACAGGTATTGCCATATACAGTATATTAAGCCTTGACCTTCTCAGATTTAGTTCTGACTGAGAAATACCTTCTTTAAGCTATAAAGTTGACCCAGGTAGGTTTGGTAGTGATATGAAAACAGTGGCAACCTTTCACCTCATCTTCAAATGACAGTACGCTGAAGCTGTTGTCGTACAAGCGTAATTTCCAAAACTTGACACAAATTGTATCAACGAATATAAAACTCACCACTTCTACTACAAACAGCGGTAGAGAAAAGAACTTTTGATCCACTGGTTGGCGATTTAAGGTCAAGAACCTTGGCCACTGCATTAAATAATCATGTTTTTGCTGTCAGACAAAGCCCTGCTGCCAGTGGGTAACCTAAAACATGTACCCTCGATTTTTCAGATCGTAAAATTATCGTCCACCGAGAGACAAGGTAATCATTTTAAAAGAAATTAGTAAACGAATGATTAATTTAAGCTATTCATCTCTAAATAACAAAAGTCTAGACTATTTACGGGAAGAATTTGTCACGAAAAGTTCCTACCCTCCTTGTCCGTTGCTTTCAAAAGGCGGCCAAAAACAAACAGGCCTTCACTTGGTACCAGTCCTCGATCGATCATAATTGGTCCACTTACTCACTCCCGTCCCACTACAACAGGTATTTTTGATAACACAACGATCTAGCACATCAATTTCTTTCACTTTGTAAACTCGAAAATACATCGCGTTTCAACTAGGAGAAAGAGCTTTTTAAGACCAAGAGGGCAGTTGTTAAATTGCCGATTTACCTGCCGTTTCCAGCGATTCTGTTATTTTATTATTTTGCTTTCCTTTATTAAGGGGGGGGAGGGGAGGGGAAGTGTGGGTATGGTATTTTGGAGTGGCATACGGTCAACAGCCGAATTTATCGGTAACTTTCATTGAGTTATTCTATAAGTACGTTTTCATTTCCTTGAATTACAGATGCCCAGAAAAAACAACAATCAAGCCACATCAGTTCAGAAACACCCTGCAAACAGAGCCTTTTCCTACGGTACATATGCTCTTACATAGAGATAAAAAGAGGCTGTGCTCGCAGAGTGCATCAGAAATACTCCATATTCAGGTTCTATTTAAGTTCAGTCTCTCTGCAACTGGGCAAAACTTCCGCAATATTTGTGTGGTTCTGGAAAATATCTGTCACATTGCTACAGGTTTTTTGCAAGTTCCATCATTTCCTTTAAAAAAACCTCTGGGACCTCTTATGTTGCAATAAGTAGTGGAATTTAAATATGTTCTCTGCCAGTACGAGTTGGGAGTTTATTATTAATTTTGAGCTTACTGGCTATCAGAGTATCTGAAATAGCAAGGTACCTTATTAGGGTATTCTTGTAAATTTTGATCTTAGGTACTTATATTTAATTGTACAGTATTTTTATTAACACTTCTGTATCACATTAGTCAAGTTTACAGATGTACTTCAGATAAATTTTCTGATTAGAAGAGAACGTGTCATGTGCCCTGAGTCAAAACTCACTAACTCCCTATGAAACAACAAAAACTTTTGGCTCAAGCATGATCAGTGCACCTTGAAACTTTGGCAAATTTGTGCACTAGCTGGTGTTGAACAAGTACCGGTATATTATTTTGTGTTTTGTAGCATTTTTTAGTTGGGGGTATGACACCCCAAGGGAAACAATGAGGTTTGTTTCCCCTTAGCTCTCAATGTTTCCCAAGGTGAAGCCAAGGGGGAACATTGAGGGTCTCAGGAAACAAAACTTACAGTTTCCCTTCAGGGAGAGGCCGGTTATCAATGACTGTTTACTAAGGGACAAGTTAAACCACAAGTAAGTAAACCAAGATGTCTGTAAGTTATACAAATAGTGTTTTACTATATACTATGTGCTCCAGTACCAATTCTAACACTTGTAAGAAAAAGTTGTTTTTATTATTGGGTCAATTTGTAAGAGGTCTGGAAGTATTTGAGAGCAAATGAGAGGTTTAGTAAAGACAATAACATTGTTAAAATCTTCAGACCAAAATTTTGATAACAAGATAATATATAGCATGACTAGTTTAGAGAGCAATTTACCCAATGAATGCCTTGAAACTTAACCAAGGTCTACATGAAGACTAAAACAAAATTGAAAATGATAAAGAAAAAAAAATAACAAAAAGATGTAACCACTGGCAAAGGCCAGTGAGGTCACATATAATGGGGGCCATCGCATAATTGGTTTGTCTTTGAGTATGAACCAGTAATTTATTGTTCATTGAAAAATATAACACAAAATGACAACAGCAGCAACAACAACAATAGCACTTTTGTAATGATTCCAAGGAGTGTGCAATTACACAAATTTAGAGGAAATTAAAATATATACCATTAACCATTTACACCCTAGGAGTGACTTATAAATTTTACTCTGTCTAACACCATTCTACCTGTCAAAGTGAGACCCCTTAGGGCTTAAAGGGTTAAAATGTTGTTAGATTAATGCTCTTGCTGTAAAAACCTTTAGGCACTTTTTTAGAAATACAGTCAAGTAAAAGAAAAGGGAGCAATTCAAAGTTCACACTAATTTCATCACATAACAAGTATGGATCATAGGATTACGTTCTGGTCTGGTCCAATAAGGTTGAAGTTCACTAGGTACAGTTGTATTTGTTAGAGTATAAACATTGCTTCAAGTAAACAATATGACAGAAAGTAATGTTTAAGCCATTCAGTACATGGATGTTGCCCAGAAGGCTTCCACTATATCCTCTGTCATCTTTAGACCACAAGTATACCATCCATGTCTGGTTGACAAAGTGAACTGGATCCTGTCTCAGTTTCAGCCAAGTCAAGTAAAACATTGCAACAACTGCTTTGATTAAACCAGTTTCTTTGCTTCAAAGAATCCTTTAAGGTGACGCATCTGCCAGAATCCAGTGCACAGAAGAATCAGGGTTTGTGCAAGAGCCCACCACAACACGCGTTGGTTAGTGCTTTCACTGGTAGCTCTAAAGCGTTCCTCGCGGAACTAAAATAAAGAATAAAACACTGATTAGTCACGGAACATGAGAAATGAACAAACTGCATGATTCCTTCTAGACAAACAAGAACCACGATGCGGTTGTAACCACGCTATTTTATTATTTTTTAATCTATATGCGAACGTTTAGCCCATGAAATGTGACATAGTTACCGCAGTCATGTACCATTACATAATGGCCGAATTTCATCACGCGAAACGTGACTCTCGCTGCCTGAAAGGCGTATCTGATTACATTCTTTACATAGCATGGGTTTAGCATGACTTGTAATCGGAGAATTTTGTTTACGTCTAAGGAAAAATACCTTGACCTTTCAAACGAATATAAATTTACATATGTTAAAATGGTTTTTGACGAGCGCTGAGAGTTTAATAATTTTTCCCGAGAAAATTCCACCATTGCCTCTGGCAAAGTTAACATGATCTTATTTATCACCGTCAGGTGCATTCCACGGCTGACGCCAGACGTAATACATGTACCTTTTTAGCGGATCGAATATTCCCTTTGAAAGTGAACAGAAACAAAAAAATTCAGATTACAAAATTGATCACCTCCTGTTTTGCACGCAAAACGAAAATACAGCTTAACTCTGGATAATTTCAGCCTCAGTAGCCAGCAACTTGTCCCAAATTACATTCTTTATCCTTGCATATGTCCTAACGTCCATATCGAGGGGTTTTGGCCTAATTTTGACCAAATAAACATTTCTCTCATCAGCGGCCATTTTCTCTCTGGCAAAATTCTTCAGAGAGGGGATATGACGAAAAAAGCTGAGAAATGGCCTGCAATTGGCTAAGGATGATATCATCCAGTGACGACATTTGGCTGAGTGGGAGTACGGGTCTGCTCACCAACAAAAAAAAAATTAAAAAATAAACCGAAGCAAAACCATAAACTGCGCATGCCTACAGCTGTGCGGTTAATGAGAAAAGTGTAACAGTTCACTCAGCCAAGCAAAGGAATTAAAATGCTTGGATTAGTACAAGTAATCAACAAGAATATAGAGATCACCTTAGTAATTTTTGCTCTTGGTTTACTTTTAGTTTGTCGTGCTATATAGGGAACCAAAACAACTGAATACTGTCTAAATACATGTACATACATAGGGCTCAAAGTCAACCACCAACTGGATGCATATGTGGCTAGATTTTTGGCTGTGCGCCTAAAAAATAATGTGCAGTCACACCAGTATGCATAAAAAGCCAAAGGACAGTCTGACTGACTGACTTGTCTACCTAAATATTTACACCTCGTCACACAAGACTTTGAAGTGCTCCCTAAGCCAAAAATAAACGTGATACATATTAAAATGACGAATTTTGATGCAGAGCTTGATTAAATTGATGTGACTGTTAAATGCAAGAAAAATAATCTTATTTTGTAGTTGAACTGATCTAAAGACAAGCGCTCTGTATCCTAAACAGCTCTTTCCCTTAAAAAACAGTCTACATTATCACCTGCATTTGCATTTAGGTAAGGCTGTTGTTTTCTTGCACAGTGCAGCTTTGCTTTAAATAATGAGAACCAAATCACTTTTGACAATCAGATCTGATCTGCTTTCTATCACTTACCCTCTGGTAATTTTGTTCTTTGCTGATCTGTTCAACTTGGTCTAGCAATTGACGAATACGAAGCTGGAGCTCTGTTAGTTTATCTTTAGCAGCGATCTCTTGGTAATCATTAGCATGCTCACCAACTTGAATATCCAAGTGAATACGCTAGAAAAGATGGCAATGAGACTAGTGTTTAGAAAAGACATGCTACCTTAAGTTTCTAACATAGCTTATACCATTGCAATTTATGTCTCATTAATCGAAGCCTGTAGACCAGAATACTAAGACTAATGAAGCCTGGCTATAAACAAATACACCCAGTCTGTAAAGTGAAAAACAGGCAATTGACAGGTCAAAAGGATTAGTTTTCTACACCATAACATATTTGGTTCATAGAACTAACTGATGCTCAAATATTCCTGATGAAAGGTATTGGCATTTGGAAACATTAGTAAGAAAGTATATGCTAAAAGCCATACAAGTACTTGAATCTATGACTCCGATGCTTTCAGCCAAGGACAAAAAATGTAAGTTTTTTTTGTCCCACATGTAAAACAAAGACACCATCAAATATACAAGATTCAACAACAACAACAACAACAACAACAAGATTTATTTGAACTGTAACATTAACTAAATAACTAATTGAAACTGAGCGCCTCGGAGTCATGTTAAAATATTGACATATCAAATGTGGCCTATTGTTCGAGTGTACTGTTACAAATGCTAAAATGTGATTGGTGGCGCTATTTGCACACTAACAGCCATTTGGGTGCCGTAGCTGGAGGTCATCCACATCACTGGAGCATTTTAGGGCTTCTATGATGTGCCAAAGGAGATTTAGAAAGTAATATTACTGGGTAATTCCAATACCAAAGAAAGAAAGGAGAATTTGCTACCAAATGCATGTGTCAAGAAGTTTTGTAACAAAAATTTTCTAGAAAAGAATACAGTTTATTGAAGCTTCTCCATAGGTGCTTTTCAGCCACAATATGACAGTGGCTCAATGTGACAGAATTCTTAATCACGTAACAACTTGAAAAGAGGGAGAGGTTATATTCAGAACTGCATTCAGGATTGAAAAAATTGTCATCCCCTGGTGACGGAAAAGCATTTAATTTTCTTTCTGGGCAAGTAACTTTGCATTCTCACTCGCCCATTGGGTAAGGCATCAAGCAAGTCGCCTGCCCACTAAATCGATAAGAGAGCAAAGCAAGACTTGTCCACGACAAGCAAACTTTGAGAGCTACTTGACCCAAGAGCAAGCTGAAAGTCAATTCCCTTGAACACAGATGCTTTTCAGTGCAGTATATCAGCATAAGGACGACAGCCGAGTTTGATTCACTCACCAGTTTTCCTCCTGCCCACAGTGACCAGCGAGTGGAGTTAGAGTGAAGACAAATAAGGTGTTCACCAGGTGAATGTGATGTAAATGTAAACCGTCCTTCGGACGCATAATATTTTGATAAAATAACTTTCATGTTGGGGTCTTTCACTTCTACATGCATGCCTATACCAGGACTGGATGGCAGAAAATCTCCAATGTTCTCATCATATAGCTGTGTCTTGTATTTACCTTAACGGAGAATACAAGAGCAATATAAATAATAACAATTACAAATAGTTCTTTTCCAGACAGCAACTTGAGAAAATATAAGATGAAGACAAATCTGATGAGATAAATCATGACAAAGATTTTTTATAAAGGTAATGCAAAAATAGTGTACTGAAGACTTGCATTTCAACTTACTAGAAAGTCACATTTTGAAATATTTAGATAAACCAACTGTTGCCAAAAGCATCATTAATGACGACTTTGCAATTAAGTCAAAATATAAGTCCTAATTACATCATTTGAAATTCACTTTAACCTAAATACATGTAGGAGATCGCACTGCCTGCACTCCAGAAAACACTGACTTAACATAAACTACTACAACATCCTTTTGTCCAAGTACATGTGGAATCCTGCTGCATGCACTTATCTAAAATGCTGCTGACCAAAACTGCAACCACTGCTTGATGTTAACTATGTTAAACTGCATTTCTCTGCAAAACTATCCTTTAAAGTTAACAGAGAACAGAAAAATTAAAAGTTTAATACATGTGCTGCGATATCAAAGCATTATAGTAGAACCTGATAGTTAAGATTCACCAAATGCTACAAAAGTAATTAAATGTACTTAACGAAGATATGCTAAAAAACAACCAAAATTTATGCCTCAAGGCTGTGAGCAGGTTGAAATTTATGCAAGCTTACTCCAAATAGATTACCTGGAAAAGTAATCACAAGATAAAACATGTTTGCCTATTG
Organism: Catalaphyllia jardinei; assembly: GCA_022496165.2. Taxonomy (NCBI): domain Eukaryota; kingdom Metazoa; phylum Cnidaria; class Anthozoa; order Scleractinia; family Caryophylliidae; genus Catalaphyllia; species Catalaphyllia jardinei. The sequence goes on along the minus strand of CM042747.1, from coordinate 39,565,874 downwards.
CAATACGTGTACTTAACCTCTTTGTAGCGTTAGAAGAACTGTATTCTCTCAAATTTTAAATGCCTTGGAAAGCTGCAGATGAAAGGTAGTGTTTCTTATAAAGCTTAAGTTTAAGCCTTACATATTATTCTTATATGATAATTATGAAAAAATTCAGTAAAACTGTTCTCGCTGTACTGTTCTACCAATAAGTAGCGATGAAAACATGGGATAATTCGAAAAGTTGTAAGCTTAATATCGAAGCGATGAAAAAAGGTCTCAATTTGTCTCCCTCCAAGCAGTTTTTATGGATCTCCAAACTCACCGATCACCATCGTTTCGTCCGGAATTTCTTCAATAAAACACTTCTTCTCTGTTTCTCCCATATGGAAGTAGAGGCCATGGGCTAAATCTAGCCGGAAAAATACTAAACTCACAGCCAACCAAGCCACGACCGCCATGTTTCTTTGTATGCAAGGCGCTCGCCACGTCAGTCTGAGTTCAATACCCAGCAGGCTTTGCGAGTCATCTTCCTGCGACTAGTACTTAGTCTCTCAGCTACAGACCGACAAGACCCAGTTCCTCTTGAGCGCCTTTCGCGCCAAAATCAAAGCGGTGACTGGAGACTAGGCAGTGCTGTGGACTGCTGACCGCAGACTGCGGACCGGGAATAAAATGAAGACCGAGGGTAAGACCAGGTCCTTGTTCAAAACCCCAATTAAACTAACCTCCGATTAAGCCTAATCGTCGATTAAAACCACTAACACCGGGTTAGCTAATCGGAGGAATTGAGAACGTTGTTCAAAGCCCGATTAGAGGCCAGATTAGTTAATCGCTGGTTAACGGTTAGTACGTGGTGTAAAAACCACTTATATTGTCTCGCTAATCGACAATTAGTATCCCATAATGCAATTTCCTGTGAGAAATGTGATTGTTTCCAATATGGCGTCCGTGTTATGGACTGCCAGTGAAACAGTGGACTTGTCTACTCCAGTTGTATCGCCAACAACTTGCAGTAAGCTATCACTCGCATAAAACTGTAGTGCTATCAGCACTTGGTCGATTGGTTTCAGAGCGTAATAAAAATTTGTTTTCCTTTGTAAATCTGCCTCTATGAGGTTTGTATTGTATTCAATTGAGGCTCTGTCAAATCTGTAGCGAGTGCGAAGTTTTTGATTGCTGTAAACTAGTATGCTACCGTTATATCGATAAATTCGTGCTCGTCTTTGTCTCATGCAACGAAGGCCAAACAACAAGTCGGCCATTTTATTTCAATATTAATCGGCCGATTAGCCATTTAATCTTCCTTTGGAGGTGTATTAAATTTAACCCACCGATTAGAGTCAGATTAGCGTTAATCGGGCTTTGAGCAACTCAATCTAATCGCAGATTATATTTTAATTGCGGATTAGCGTATTTAACCGAGGATTAGTGCTAATCGGGGTTTTGAACAACCGGGCCCAGGAGTTAAAACTCAGAGTGCCGACTTTTAACTAAATCTTGTAATCGATTATCGTAAACACACTAGCCGAGTCGGACTCACTTTCAGTTTCTGAAGAAAGGAAGTCGTCTTTATTGTTTCAAAGTTGCATTAAATTTAACATTTTTAGCCGTCCGGTCAGCCTTTCAATTGGTTTTATAGTTTATTTTTCGCTGCTGATCCTGATCAAACCAAGATCCGGCTTCACTCCGCTGCTGTTTGTACAAGTGGTCCTTGTATTACAGTTTACACGATTGCATAGTTGCATCGATCTGTTTTGAATAAGACCCCGGGAGTGCGATGTTTTCCACGCTGCGCCCTGACTAACTGAACGCTTGGAAGAGGCTAGAGTCAGAGCAATGTATTTTACTTTGATGATAAACAAAACACATTTGTGAACATAACAACTGAATGCGAATAAAGCATAAGTAATAAAGCTAGCGCTACACAACAGATTTGAGGGTCTGCAGCAGCTGATGGAGGAGTAGGAGCTCTCAGTGGATGATGAATGGAGGCTGATCGAACAAGATTACGTGGAAACCTGCGAGCAGGTGCTGGGTAGGGCAAAGGCAAAACATGAAGGAGTGGATCAGCAAAAAGACTTGGCAGGTAATCGAGCAGCGAAAGGTGGCAAAAAACACCATGAACATGTACATGGCCAGAGCGAGAAAGCAGAAGAGAGATGCAAACAAAAGATACCAAGAGCTGAATAGGGAGGTGAAGAGGAGGTGCAGGAGAGACGGGAGGGTATATGTGGAATCAGAAGCTGAGAAAGCTGAGGAGGCTGGAAAGAGAGGTGATGCAGGGAGTTTGAACGAGATCACACGAAAGCTAAGTGGGAGTTGCCAAAATACATGTAAGCCAGTGCGAAACGAGGCACGCGTGTTGCTCAGGTCAGCAGAAGAGGAGATGCACCGGTGGAGGCAGCACTTTCAAACAGTGCTTAACCACGAAGAGCCACTCAACCCGCCAGAGGTTGAGCCAGATGACAAGCTTAACATGACAGGTCGCATCACACGTATTGAAGTCAAGAATGGCATAAAGAAGTTGAAAAACGGGAAGGCTGCAGGATGTGATAATGTACCACCAGAGGCAATTAAGGCGGGAGGGGGGGGGGGGGGTTCTTTAGGACTTCTGTAACAGGATATGGAGTGGGGAGAAGATACCTGAGGAGTGGAAGAAGGGTCTGCAGGTGGTACACAATGGATAGAGGACCCAGCCATTGAATATGAGGACTGGGGTACGACAAGGCT
>CM042747.1:39539899-39563062 GCA_022496165.2 Catalaphyllia jardinei | reverse complement strand
CTGTCATTACTGCGGGGATGATGACTCTTTACTACACTCTTTCTTAGATTGTCAAATTGCAGTCGACTTTTTCCGGAAAGTGCTATGCTGGTTTAATGAAAAGGAAAACTCTTCCATCACATTAAACTCAAAAGAAATACTATTCGGAGCAGCTACTGATAACGATAATAAAATTAAACAACTAAATTTCTGCCTTCTCTATGCCAAATTCTACTTTCATTTTCAGAAAATCAACCAACGTGCCTGTAATTGGGATGCTTTTGTCCGGAAACTAAATTTTATGTTGAAAATAGAAGGTTTCGTTTAGTTCAATTTGTCCTCTACATCTCGCAATCACAAGCAACCAACAAACAAACAAAAATTTCCATCTCAGCAGTTAGGTAAATTAAATAGAATATACTATGATCCTGTAGAAATCAGTTGTAATTAAATAGCATCAGTATAAGTATTGTAGTTACCCGTAAGTGTTGTATGTAGCGTATTGTTGTTGGAAAAAAAAGAAAGGTATTGTAGGTTAGCGTAGGGTAAACATTGTATTGTAAGTAGTTTAGTGTAAATAGCGTGCTATAGGTAAATTCGTAGTAAGTATTGTATTAAAAGTAGTTTAATTGTAAAATAAAAAATAAAATTAAAAAAAAATGAGAGGGAACAATTCTATAAATTTGAATTAAAACTATAGAATTCAGTTTCTATAGGCAATGGAACAGATGGGGGTTACCAGTTAACTATGGTGGCGTGATCTGGTGTGTATATTATAGTTTATAGCATAGACTAGGAAACGCGAAAGTACTTTCGTGTGTTCCTGCCTGCCAGGATTTCACACGGCCATTTTTAACTCATTTATTGCGAAGCAATGGATGAGTTTTTGCGGAGAGGGGCAAAACGGCGTTAGCAGAAATCTGCGTAGACAGAAGTGACATAACAAATTGGTTAGATTTTAGCAGCCGCTGACCAAGTAGCTAACTTGCCACGAATAGCAAACATCACCTTCTGGATGATTGCAAAACACCGCGAGAGAATTTTTATTCCTAAATGTAGGCATTCAGTCAATATTATTAGTCCAAAACATATCTATATATTTTTTTTTAAATATTTCTTTTTTCTCCGAAAATGAGCCCGCGTACCTACCCTTCCTTCCATCTCGTGTTACGTGCCCGAGAAGGCAGCCATATTTTAACGAATGTTGTCCACGCCGACACCGCCAGATGGGATGTATACTTAGTTAATACATGGAGTGACTTTGGTTGGAAATGTTGAAAAATTCTAGAATCTGTGGAGCCCAAACTGCTCGAGATGTTCGTCGGCCTCCATCACGAGCTGAAGGAGTGCAAGCCAGCCATTGTGAATTTTGATTTACAGCTTTTGCGATTTCTGGTGAGTAAATATTGCGTTCTTTAAATGTTTGAATTTGCTTTGAGCAAAACATACAGCCCACTCGTTAAATCGAAACGACCCAGAACTAAACTAAAGTCTGTTTCAGACTAGAAGTCCAGAAATAATCGCCAGGTTTACGATCCCTGCGTGACAATTGCTATAAAGCTCCATTCAGTAATATTTACAACGTTATGAAAGTGCTAGTTCCATTGAAACGCCAAATGACTACTTTTCCGTTATAACAATGGCCCTAAGTCGAATCTATCAGTAACAGATGCTATCCTGAAATGCATAAAGTGGCATGGTATCTGTACTTCGTTTCTCATTATCGTCGCTCGTGTGTTACACGCGTAGACCCAGATCGATCAGGCAAAACAAGACATCAGGTTCAATGAATCTAACCATGATACCAAAACTGACAATTTTAAAAGCTATGCAACATTTGGTGACCATTGTAATCAGCCGAAAGGGGTCGAAATGCAGGTAAATAATCAATTCAGTATCTTAGATTACTGGAAACAGAGTTAATCAGAGTTATCTGCAGTGTGTTTTCTTTCACTCAAGACTCTTGTCCTGCTAGGCCCGGGTCAACTAAAAAGGGATGTGCCCTATTTCTGGTATCTTCCAAATTATTTTTATTTAGATCTTCATCTTTTTTTATCTATTTAATTTCAGGGGCAGCAGTTAATGTTACATCTACTGGATTATTCCTTATTTAATAATAAAAAAAAGTAATAAGTAATTATTATAAACAATGATACACTAGTCAAATGAATAATGACAATGACAACTCAAGAACTTTAAATGATAAATACTTTGAGTGCAGGGTGGATTGTCTCGGCAAACTGACTCCATCAGACTTCAATGCTTTCCTTCGAAAACTAAGCTTGCACACTTTCAACTTCATTTAGCCAACCTATAGCTGATGTACAATTTGTAGTTCACCATCATAGCTTCAACCGACTCACCTTAGATATTGACATAATCATTATGACTGTCTCTTATTCCTTGAAATATAAAATATATTGGTACATATAATACCACTACAACCTGGACTACCACTACAACTTTGGCCGGAACTTTGAAAAGGGGACCAATGGACTATTCTTCTTTGAGTTGGAGGAAAAAATCGAGCAGCGGGTTTGAATTTCGGCGAGAAAACGGCCTCGCGGTCCAGGTCTTTCGAAACAGCAGTGTCCAGCCTTGACTTCGTCTATAGAAAGCTACGACAAACACCTGAAACCCCGCCCCTCTTAAAAACACGGGATAAGGTCTGGTGATGACATTTTCACGAAAGAAAACGAGAATTGTGCTTACTATCTTGAGAGAGAGAACCAGTATTGCGACGATCAGTTAGAGAGGGGCTAAGGAGAAATATAATTACCATCTGAATCATTACTAGCCAAAATCACAAATGTAAAGGGTATACTGTTACGTTCCACCAGGAGCCTAGATTCCTGGCTGGAAGCAAAGTTTAGTTCCTAGCATTTGCCATTTTAATCGGCTTTTACTTTGTGGGATCGTACCAAGCAAAGATACAACGTTCCCAATAAAATCTGAACAACCTAAGTCAAAATCCAATACGATAAGGACCGCTGTTATTAGGGCTTTTGGCTTCAGTGTACTCCTACACGTAATATTTTCTGATAGTGCTTAGGAAGTAATGAAAAAACTCGGGCTAAGTTCAAGTTTTCTATGAGCTTAAAATATATTGCAATTCAACGAATCGTGTAAGCAGCATTGAAAAATCAAAACCCGTTGGTTCGAGATTGCGATTCGCGAACCAACGGTTGCGTTTTCCCGCGCTTGTCATTGGTCACGGGTTTCTCCCATATTTCCCGCCCGTGCAAAGGGCTGTACATTTTCCCGCGCTTGGGAGTGGTCACAAGTTTTCAATTTCGTTGAGGCACGTCAACAGTCACACAGTCACGTCTTCCCGCACATGACGACGGTTTTCTGCGCTCGTTTTGGCCTACACGTCCGTTTGGTTTGCTGCATTTTCTGAAACCCTTAGAGCTTAATTTGATTTTGGCAGTATCTTCGGGGAATGGCTGGCAGATCGCAATGTTGCATCATTTATTCTCTCTCGTGTAGAGAGAGACAGACATCGAACTAGATTGAATTTGACTTCACAAGATTGCAGAGGAAACGCATTCTCGTCCAGTTGGAATATAATCAATAACTTCTGCCAAACAGCGTGTAAAACTTGGCTGCCTGGTGGCATTCCGGGTACACACACTTCGTGTCAGCGCTGATATCCATGGGTTGGTCAAACGGAATGCACAAACTCTTTGCTCCCATTGATGGTGCTCCAGGTTCCAAGTCTTGGTCCCTTAAAAATTAAAAAAAAAAAGTTGAAACGTTTAAAAGAAATTGCAGTTAAACCTATTCACAAAGGCCAACCTGGAGGCAGAATTAACCAGCTGTGACAGTGAGGTGTGCAGATCGAGATACATTCGGAGTGGCAAAATGTGGCCGCTGTTAATAGAGAAGGCATTGCTAGAAGTTCGACAGCATTTCATAACAAAAGTCTCCACTCTTTTTCCTCCAATATCACACTTCGCAAATTAATTTGACATTTTTCTTGTTTTTATTTTGAATTTGCCAAAAGAAACTTGCAGCACCTGCCTTCTCAAACTCATTAACAATTCAGAAATCGCGGCTCTAACATAGTTTTACTATATTATTCCTCCGTTTTCTCTTCAGCTTTAGTTTCCCTTCAGAAGATATGTTTGACCACATTTACAAGCACCTTGAAATTCGTCAATAATTCTCCGCTACGTGCCGTATTTTGCACTATCTTCTCAGTGTTTTGAAATGTGTTCAAGCACGATCTTTGGTGTCTGATAAGTATCTTTATGGTATAAATAGATGATGTTGTTGTTGTTGTTGTTGTCATAAAACTGAGTATAATACCTCGCACTGTCCTTCTTGATCTTGCCCTCGCAATCACCATCGCCGCAAAACGGTGCTTGGATTATCTGAAATGACAAAAAAAACTTATTAAAGAAGCGCTGTTCAAAAAAACAAACATTTTCCACGAACAATGCTGAAATATGAGGGCAGGGAAAAAGAAGTGCAGACAGGAGGGGTGGGCAAGCTTGGTATAGTAGGTTAGACTAGAGGCAGCCAGAGGCTGATGTGGACCTACTGACAAACTGCGTTACGAATTATATAAAAATTAGGTAAAAGCTATCTAAATAAACAGTTCTCAAGCTGTATTAAAGTAACTATATTAAAAATATGTGTAGTCTTGATTCTTATAAGACACCATGCAAGCTTCTTTCAGAAAGCTTTTGCTATTAATAAAATGCCTATGATGACTTTGTTTTAAGAGGTTCTTAAAATTCTTCAAAGAGGGGAACTGTTTGAGAGAGGTTGGAATTAGTCCCCATGCTAATGGGCCTCTGTATCTTAAGGAATTTTTGCCGATGGCCAAGTTGAATCTTGGTAGTACAAAGTGATTGCTATTTCTAAGATTATAATATGGATTGGCTAAGCTAAAGAGGTTTGTTATTTTATCTGGGGTAATATGACTATTTACTTTATACATTAAGGTGAACTTTGTGTTTTGAAAACATGGCTTCGGCTTCCCTTCCCTTTGTACGGATTTTTATTCACGAGTTGCAAAACTTTGAAAAAGTCACTCGTTCGCTGCGCTCACTCGCTCGTTTTCCAAAGTTCTGCAACTCGTGAATAAAAATCCGTACGTCGCACTTTCTAAGAAGTAATCTATATATCTGTTTTGAGATACAGATTAACAAAAAACGGCTTTCCGGGCCCGAAAAGTTTGCGGGGCTTTCGAGAACCGGGGGTTGGGGGGGGGCGCCAACAAGACAGGGCTGGTTGGACCCTTAAACGTCTCCTGAAGTGGAGAGAACTAACTAACGTACTAAATTAAAACAAGAAAAAGGAAACAGCAAAAAGGCTTACAACCTCTTTAGTCTTTAAGCTTGAAATTGCAACTCGCGTTACAAAAACGCGTTGCACTACAACTCGCGGTGCAGTATCTTCTACTTGATGAAACTCCTTATTCTCATCACCTGTCTGCTCAGCAATAGGGACCTTGAGAAATTCATGACAATGGTGTCGTCTGAGGAAAGCGAACGACGACTGCCAATTGTTCGTATTTCCATTTGGAATTGAATGCTCAGTACCATCGCATATTAGCCTGAGCAGGTTTTTCGAGCCATTGGCGTATTGAGCATATCTAGGCAATTGCGAATTTCGCTGGTAAAACATATGGAGGATACTGCACGGTAGCGAGAAGACTTGAATTTTATGTTCGAGTGGCAAGAACACTATCTTACGAGTAAGCACAGTGAACGAGTGAGATACTGTTTCTTTCCACGAGAATAAAAAAATTGATATCTTCGAGCTAACGTGTAATGTTCGCCCTCGGCGTCGTCGGAAAAATTTACTATCACACCGTGTTATCAAGAACAAACCTTTTGTTTATCCAGCATTGCGTTGAATTCTGACCACGTGTGAGCTACAGCAAGATTTGCGTCAAGATCTTTCTTGGCTCTGCACAAGGAGGGAGACAAAATGAGAATATGTAAAATCAAGAAAAATAATAATTAAGCATAACTGACACGAGTAAACCTGCAGTTAAAGCATGAAACAAATGAAACTTAATGACCATCGGTACACGTAAGCAATTCAACAATTTTCCTTATAGCACTTGAAAATGTCTAATTTTTCTTTACTTTTTCTTTTTTACTGAGAAACAATCTGGTACCCGGACCCCACGCGTTTTCAATCAGCCGTGACCACACACGCGATCTCTTAAGTTTAACCAAAAGCATTTTGGTATTTACTGCGAAGATCATTTCGTTATAAGTTGTTGTTGACATTACGAACTGTCGTTATATGTACCTGTCATACATATCAGCCTGAACACGCTCCAAAGCTTCCGGTATGTACTGCTCTATACCAGCTTGTTTGATGGTTTGCTGTCAGTGAAAGAAAGAACCAGGGGTCAAACTATCAAACTAATTTTAAAATCGTCCTCTAAAAGAAACGAAATTAAAACTCTTTCCAGCAAGTTGATGTAGTTTAATCAAGGAAGCTGCAGGGCGACAAGACGAAACCTTGTACCTGCAAGTAGTTTGGTCCTGGTATTATCAAATATGAAACAGCTGTGATGATAGAGATGTATGTACCTTGAAGACACTTAAAGATTTTGATGTTTTAGGTCAATTCTGGCTAAAATTATTACTAAGAGGCTTTAATCACAAACAAAATGCTTCTGTAAAGGTACGACGAAGATATCAAATGAATTTTATCGGAAAGGGCTAACCATAATAAATTTCTTAAGGATTTTTGGAACACGTAGCATCAAAACTCGAAAGAATTGGTCAATTTTTTCAAAATTCAATCCATTTCCATCCATGCCATCCATAGCGACAGGCGGCAGGAAACAGTTTCAGTACCTTCAAATATAAGTTAATAACAAAACTAGAGCATTAGTTTTGGAATTCAATTGATGTGAAGACACCTTCTGGCTTTTTTTAAAGTTGCCAAATAGCGTGAAAATGCCCCCTTTAAACTCTCAGCAACTGTTATTGCAGTTTGGCTCATGCGTTACTAGCCTCCTACGCAAACGCTTTCTGGTTACGCAATCTTCCTCCCTGGTCACGGAAAGGAAGATTGCGTGACGAGACCAATCGGGGGCGAATACTTTAAAGACTTCAATGAGATTTCGACTTCTCGAACCTCACAGGGAAACGACTTCGGTTAGAGTCATCGGGAGTTTCAATAAAGCTCCGAAAAATCAGTCGGGATTCCACTATACTTTACCTTGTACGGATCAAAAACACGAAACTTTCTTAATAAAAGCCAACATGAAGTTCTCGGGATGACACTCGGCTAAGTTGTTCAAACCAGGCTTTTTATGAATCCATCTTATACAGACCTTGTCTCCATTATCTCTTCGAACAACAACCGCCTGTTCCACCTTCAAGTCACGAGGTCCAACTTCAATACGAAGAGGCACGCCCTGTTCAGAGATGTTTATCAACACAAACAACGTCAGAAACTTAACACATCTTTCTTCTAGTAAAATTAAATAACTACTGAACTGGCAAAGCCACACACTGTAGCACTATCTATGTAACCGTATTCCTATGTTACGAGGTGGCCTCAACCACAAGCCTCAACCCACTTGTTCAAAGGCTGAATAACGCTATTCACAGGATAAATCGCTATCTAGCGGATAGCGCGGTTTGTTTTGTTAACAGTTATCCACTGGATAGCGATTTACCCGGTGGATAGCATTATCCAGCCTTTGAGCAACTGGGGCCTGGTGGTTACAAGAGGTCACCTCGCCATACCTTGAACTATATAGATAAAAAGGTAAATAAACTGTAAATGTATCTTGAAATAAACTGAATCTTCTAGAAAGGTACATATACCGTATGGCACTAAATTTTTACGGGAGTTAATCGGCGATTTATCGTATTTTGCTGGGTATTAATTTTTGAGATTTTCGGGAAGTAGCGTTTAATAAACAATTATTGGATGAGGTTGAGCATGATATCATGAATTATCAAAACCGAGGTCTGTGTTATCTCCCGAAGCCGAAGGTTGAGGAAGATAATACAGACACGAGGTTTTGAAAATTCATGATACCATGCAAAAACCGATTTCAATAATTGTTTTATTATACATTTTTTTAAACAACAGGCATTCACTAGGCGTTCAGCCATTTTGTTTCTGAGAACACTCCAAGGGGCTTGGTAACCAGGCAGACGTTGAACTTGACATGATAAATGCAATATCTGCAGCAGATATTGCATTTATCATGTCAAGTTCGCAAGCTATTGTCAATTGATTGAATGATCTCGACCAATCAGGTTTTTCATAGTGAGTCTGATGCATAATAATTGAAATTACAAACGTTTCACATGTTTTAATTAAACTGCACGCAATTGACAAGTGAAACAACATGTATAGGTAGCATTTCAGTAATCAGTGCCACTACCACAATTACATCGTGCTCTAGTGCGGAATTGTACATGTTCTTCAGACGACCCTTTCCCGTAAACTTTTATTTATTTCTGGTTATTTCTAAAAGTGTAGTGAAAATGAATGAAAGCAACAAGATTCTACGCAAGATGTTTTATCCATAATTTCCCAAATGAAAAACACTTTAGCAGGGTATCTTTTGCGGAAACTAATTTTTGCGGATCATGAATAAAAAACCCGCAAAAATTAAGTGTCGCACGGAAGACAGTTAAAGTCTGCAAACCGACCCAAGTGGCCGTGATCCGCTTTCTGTAGCATGAAGCGAGTAGGAGTATTTCTCAGCACCCCCCCCCCCCCGGATGGGATGCTAGTCCACCACAGGGTTACCCCCAGCATTAAATCCGCCGGTACCCATTTAAACACCTGGGTGGAGAGAGGGACTGGGACAGTATTAAGTGTATTGTCCAAGAACACGACACAATCTACCTGGCCAGGGCTCGAACTCCTCTAGAGACGGTAAACAGAATACAGTACCTTTAGTTCCCAGTGGTTGAATTTCCAGCCAGGGGAATAGTTATCTCTGTAGTCTCCCTTGGCTCGTACTCCAGCAGTTTTTAGTCTGTCTTCCAACTCTTTACATTTGTCCAAGAGCTTGTTCTTGTCGGTCTCTGGCAGTGTTGCTGTTAAACCACACGGAACGATTACAGCCTGTAAGGGCAGAATAAAACATGTCTTTACAGGTTAACCTGTAGCTGACTGGGGCGAACGGACAACAACTGAAGTCTACAACCAATTCTGCTAGAAACACCTTGCTTGGCCCAACAAGCAGATTCTATTCAACTTGTGTCCGTGGCAGTCTCAGCTTTGAATTTCCCAACTAAAGCTACATGTATACTCCGAATTTCCAATACTTTGAATGTAAACCGACAGCTTCTTGATTAATTCGTAAACAGTTCTTCCTTGTCTCGTTCTCACCTTTAAGATCATTAAAATAAGCTACAGTTAAAACTTTATGATCTTTTAAAAGCGATGTGGAATCTGGCAGCAGGCAACAACGAACACTACCTTGAAGACAGCAAGTGCAAACCAAAGTATTTGGCTTTTCAGTGCAATGGAACCTGTTTGCAATGCTCCATTAGAAGGCCACAAATCGCCTCGCCTTCTAATTACAGTGAGCTTAAATATCGCTGCTGAAAACTAACTGTTACTATTTACCAGGAGCATTATGTGTGGTGTGCATCTGAGGATATTGTCAGGGCCAGTTGCAGTACCTGAATAGAAGCTACTCGAGGCGGCAGCACAAGTCCTCTGTTATCCCCGTGAACCATCACCATTACACCTACTGTTCGTGTGGTAAGACCCCAGGAATTCTGATACACAAATCTTTTGTCCTGCAAATGGTATACAAAGGAATAAATCGAGCTACAAAACTGCTGAGAGATAAGCGAACATCACACGCGAGTTTTTAACACACCCTTAACACGAAGGAAAAGGCCTGTGCGTTTGCTTCAACGTGTTGGCCTTTTTTTATTTATGGCCAAGATTACTTTAGTGATCTATTGTTAAGGCGAACAAGGCACAAGTCAAGTTCAAACAACTGCGCGATTAGTAAAACCACACAAAGCGAAATTCAAATCAAACAGAGCAGTACTGTATAGTGTAACCTCAATAAAACAACGAGCCAAGGGACTGGCAAAATATGTTTGCTATTAAGTTTTGTTAACCAAAGTTCTTTTGAATTTCCAAGTGTTTGCTTTTAATTTACTGAGGCAAAGAATATCCTTTGTTATACCGAGGACTTCTCTGTATAGAGGGTAGTTAAATGGAGGTTTCACTGCACATCACTGGTAAAACTATTATGGAGTTAACCTGTATCGTTGGGTCGGGATCCTCAAACATAATTTCGCACATCTTGGAGAAATTCTGTCCTAGATGGTGACATGTGGCACCCTGAAATGAAAAATTACCACACTAGCGTCAAATCTATAGGTTTTTATCAAATCTCTCGCAATGACATACACATAGATTCTTCGTGATTAGCACTGTAAAATATTAAAACTGAATCGCTTTACAAAGTACATGTACTTCGTATGACCTAAAACACCCCATTCCATTTGAGAAAAGATTCTGAAGGGCAAATTGAAGACAAAATATGTTTTTCGTGGTTTCTGCTCACATTAGAAATTTGAAGTTTTTTCACACCGTTTGTAAAGTATGGAGGAAAGTTTGGCCGGGATTGCTAATACAAAATACTGATGCACATGGATCATCGCATGGTCCGGTCTCCGACTCAGGAATACAAGGAGGCAAAATCTTAGAATAGCAAAATCAAAATTCTCACACGCCCGGAAGTTTCACCATAAACACACCCCTCCCCCAGTGATGCTAGGGGGAGGGTGTAGTGACTCTCTTATTCATGTATGGGCTATAAAGGTATGTGCAGCACCAAAGGGTGTGGCTTTTAAGCCATTTTGGTCTTAACCCTAAGATAGCCTGCGTAGCAAGCGTTTCCGTGGCGCAAAGAGCGATTTCGGTGTTTTGCCCGCGCGAAAAATGGGGCGAGAGCAAAATAGGAAGGAGGGGGGTGGGGGCGGGGAAGGAAGGAAACGCTTGCAGACAAACGCCTTGATTTTGAAAATCCCCGTTCGCCAGCGAACGGGGTTCGTGATTGGCTGAAATAGGCGATTGTTATTGATATGTGTCAATCATAGGTCTTACTGAGAGCCAGAATCCAACATGGCGGAAGAAGGGAAGACTCGTTCGAAGCGTGTTTGCAAAAAGCAATAACTTTTCTCGCCAAACAAGGATCTAGTCGCAAGCTTCGACAAGAAAAAACGTGTTCCGTAAAACAGCTCTTCACAGGAGGAGATGTCCTTTCTGTCTTCCCCACAGGATTTGGCAAAAGTATGATTTTTCAACTTCTATCACTTATGAAAGAAGACAGTGTTATCCTTGTTATATGTCCTCTGAAAAGTATTGTGAACGATCAGATCAAGGAGGCCAATTCAATGGGAATTTCGGCTGGTTTGTTGTCTGACTGCCTCCAAACAGACATTGAGAGTGGAAAGTACTGTCTCCTGTTGGCTTCCGCTGAAGAAGCACTCGAGAAACGCTTCCTTCAATTCCTCAATCTCGCTGCTATTGTGGTAGATGAGTCCCACACCGTTAAGACTTGGACTGGGTAAAGGTAAATATTTAACAATTATTCCATTCGCGCTTGTTGGATATGAGATGGTTATAGCCAACTCGGCCCTACGGGCCTCGTTGGCTATTTACCATCTCATATCCAACGCGCGCTCATGGAATAATTGTTTTATTAAATTCGGTACGGTTGTATGCTTGGGAATTAGAGCTAAATTTTACTGGTTTTTAATTTTACAAAACGACCGGAAGTTGACGTGGCAAAAACAACAGCAAGTCGGAAGTCACATGGCATGCGCGCCGTTTGCAAACTTTCGTTGAATGAAAATTTGTCTGCTGAACGAAAATTACCATCATCTATAATTTAAGGAACGTCTACCAAACTAAGGATATTCAACCTTGATCAGGAAGTTTGAAAAGCGTTCAAGTTTGAGTCATCGAGAAGAGTTTTAATTGCGCACTTGCACATAACAGTTGTAAAAGTACTGCGGAAAACTTTAATCGCTATGTGACAGACGTTGTGTCAAAATTATTCCCGACAAGAACTCTATCAGCGTTCCTTTACTGTGGCTGCCCTCTCATCAGTTCGAGCTGGATATGTGGAGATTGTTGCTGGCTAGTTTTAGAGTCAGGCCGGGCAGAAAATATTTCAGCATCGGATTCATCTTCAGAATCTCCGAGACCCTGATGGTTTTTTGTGGCTGGTAAAGATTATGGTTAGCCTGTCCCAAACAGAAACAAAGCATAATGAGTCACGGACAAGTAAGTAGGTTCTATTGGGTTGTTCCAGAAAATGTCCTTCCCTTCCTATGATTTTCTGGATTAGACAGCCACCCCTCTGGAAATTCCAAATTTCTGTCATATGTATATTCTTTTTTAAAAAAACTTGCTTTCTTTCACCCCACTGGAATTTCCAGTTACCATCATTGAGGTAGGTCTGTATATTTTCTGGAAACACATTGTCCATTACAGAGTGGCTATCCTTTTTTCAAACAGACCAGGTTAAGAGCTGTAACCCAATTTTTAATCATATTATGCAACCTGTGGAACACGAAAACTTTTCTTGTTCTAAATAATTCGCGAATAGACCTTAAGATTTAACACTTGTACTTCATATTTATGTCTAATGTACATTTACAATGTATTAATAATTATTGATAAGTTTTGCCACTAAAATGTTTATCATTTAATCTCAATCCTTGCCTGTAAAGTGGTAAACGACTGTTGACTAAAGCTCTCTCCACATCAGACAACGTTTTATCGGTGCAGGTGGACTCTCATTTCTTCGCTTGGTTATTCCGATCTCTCTCAGAAGACATTCGTGTCCTTGCGGTGTAAAGTTATTGTAACCAACAAAGCTATCTTTGTCAATTTGCACTTCTGTGGTAATTTCCATGTCACTTTCTACCCTAACAGGGACCTGTTTCACTTTTATTTCCTCCAACAACAGCTGTGCACACTTTCTTTCCTCGATTTGGGATTTCCAAGCGTTCACTTTTCCCTCAAGTTGTTTGCCCATCTCAGATTGCGTGCGAGCCATTTGTTTTGGAGACAGAGACTCCTAAGCGATTCAGTCTCACGAGATCTTCGTGTTTCGCACCACTGTGGAACATTACGGTAGAAATCCGGTAGTGCAATGCTGACGCTTTTGGATTTCGAAGCCTGCACATTATTGCGGAAGCAAGTGCGACACTATTTGTAGCTGCTCCTTTAATTTTAAGGTCACTTTCTTGAATGCCACAAGCGCCAAGAACAAGATAATATAGCACGAGACAGAAAATTCGCAGTTCCTCCAAGAATACTGTGTTGGAAAACCCAGTGATTTCGTCGGGTTTGCTACATAGTAAAATGCTCTCGGACTTTAAATACTCTGACATTTCATTAGAGGCATTTTTGTTGAAGGCTTTCAAAACTTCTGGGTACAACTCTGAATGATTTGGCATAGTGTTGGCTGCAGCATGCCAGTTTTTGTCACATATTTGCCATACCAAACATTTAGTCTTCTCGTCGCGGGGAGCTCATATGAAAACATTTCCAGGGTTGGTTTTATAAACAACTTTGACGTCAGGAAGATTATCTATATTCAGATACTGGTCAAGAGTATCAGTATTTTCTTTTCGCAGATGTTTGAAGCCTCTCCTGCCCAAATAACAAAGTTTTCCGTGGAGACCTTCCGTTGTTGGTTTTTGTCACAGGCGATTACACTCGAACCGATTTGCGGATAGGGCTTTTTTCCTCTGGCGTGTCCAGGAAACGCTTCTTTACTGGAGTTGATTTTGAAGGAGTCGACGTGCTAATTTCACCTTGAATCGATTCCTGGACGAATGAATACAGTGATCCTAAATTTCGAATCCTGCGAGCACAAGGATTACAAAAGCGACTTGAATTTTACCACCTCAATTCCAACTTTCTGGCAGACTTGTGCTAAAACTTCACCCTTACAGTCCTTTCTTTTAGATGGATTGAAAAGATTTTCTGTAGAAATATATCTTGATTTTAAATTACCAAATTTCACTTTGAAATTGCAGTTACAGAGCCTGCATCGGTCGCTCGGGTCCATCGATATTTATTTCCACCGGTCGTTGTTTAGGATATATTTTGACAAGAGTTTGTTTTGGTTCAACACGTGTCCTCGAAAGTTCACTTCCGCTACGAAAGACCGAAGATTTTATTGGTTCATTTATGACAGCCGATGACAGCATGAAAGCGCATTGCGTGCACTCAGGCATGAAAGGCCGAGTGGGCGGTTTTCAAAATCAAGGGGTTTGTCTGCAAGCGTTTCCTTTGCCCCATTTTTCGCGCGGGCAAAACACCAAAATCGCTCTTTGCGCCACGGAAACGCTTGCTACGCAGGCTAACCCTAAGAGTGGGTTATAGATTTTAGTCTGTCTACGCTACACGATTTTATTCAAAGGGAGGCCCCTTAGGGCTTAAAAGGTTAATTACTATCTCCCTTAACCCTTTACACCCAAAGAGTGATTTTACTCTGTCCAATGCCGGTTGATTTTGCTTGTCAAAGGGAGATCCCTTAGGGCTTAAAGGGTTCAATAGGTTTTCAATTTTGGCCATTGTGGTTTCAAATAGGTTATGGATTTTGCACTCTAGTCCCTCTAGTCTCTCTAACTGGGTATGTAGCCATCGTACCAAACAAAAGCATAATAATATATTGCTTTAAAATTGGTCTGAACTTGGGAACGTATTATCAGGCAGATCTGAAACAAGGTGTTCATTTAAGGCCAGGGCATCAATGAATAAGGTAAAGAAGAGCATAGGGTACCCCCACCCCCACCCCCAGGGGATGGTCACACATGTATTGTACATGAAAACACCTGAATTCCTCGCCCACTGGCTGAAATGTATATTTCAACTGTGGTGGTGAAGTCCCCACCAGCAAATCTTTCCTTCTCGGTTTTCCTTCCCTTTATTACTGGGATGGCCAGGAGGTCTGTGTAAACTTGACGATAAAGATCTAAAATGGTGTATACCTGTACAAAAAGAGGTCAACAAAATAGCAACAAGCTTTATGTACAAATAATCATATTATAAACATTTGGATAAATTTATTATAAATTATGTAAGGAGAACTCTGAAAAAAATCCAAGTTTAAAGATGAAACAACAAACACATGATATTGTATGTAAGGAGAACTCTGAAAGTCCGATGGTAATTTTCTCACTTGATTACAACTGTCCTCCTGGAAAGGCAGCTTATGTCACTGACAAAGTCATGTGGAATGAATTAATGTATGATTACCACAGAAGGTGAAATGTTGTCTGTCTACCTGTCGATTTCAGGCCATCAATATTAACGCAGTTAATGGGTACCATTGCACAACTTTTTGATGCACCTTTCCCGAGTTATGACTCTTAAATGAGCACTCTACCACAAGTTTTTTTTCTTGCACATTTCAAGTAACTGCATTATTAAGAACCACAAAAAAAATTGGAAAAAAAGTTAATGTCTTGAGTGTTATTTCCAGGGAATCATCTTAAGATAATAATAGTTATCCTATGTGGCATTATGTGGATATTCAAGCAACTGTCTGGGGAGAAGATTTGCATCTCAGATACGTAAAAGACCGTTTTATAGGCGAAACTATACGATCTATTTTCGATGTCATGGACTTTACGGTGAAAGAAAATATTCCCGGTTTAATGTTATTCATTGATTTTCAAAAGGCATTCGATAGTGTTGAATGGGAATTTCTTTTTAAATGCCTTGAGGCATTCAACTTTGGTCCAGATTTCCTTCACTGGGTTAAAGTCTTCTATAAAAACATACAAAGCTGTATCTTGAACAACGGTATGACTTCAAGCTTTTTTACGCTAGAACGAGGAATTCGGCAGGGAGACCCGCAATCTCCATATCTGTTCGTTGTAGCTGTAGAAACACTGGCTATCGCCATTAGACAAAATTCGGACATTAAAGGAATTTATATTGAAGAGCAAGAAACGAAACTTTTACAGTATGCCGACGACACCACGGCAATATTAGCGGATACTAACTCTGCCAAAGTATTATTTGAACTACTGGACCGGTTTCGAAACATTTCCGGTCTTAAAATTAACTGCTCAAAAACTGAGGGTATGTGGATAGGATCATTAAAAGAAAGTAAAGAAGAATATTTTGGTATTAAATGGCCTAAAATCCCGGTTAAAGCTCTGGGGGTATATTTTACATATGACCAGAAACTATTAAAGGAAAAGAACTTTATTGAAAGGCTAGATAGTATAAAAAAACTCATTAATATTTGGTCCTCTAGGGGCCTGTCTATCTATGGTAAAGTGACAATAATTAAATCTTTTTTGATCCCAAAATTCGTCTACGTATGTTCGTTACTTCCTACACCAAAGGAAATTGTGAATAAACTGAATCAATTGCTATTCAAGTTCTTATGGAATGGTACAGATAAGGTGACTCGCGTGTCAGTAATAAACGATTATGAGAAAGGTGGTCTAAAAATGATAGATTTGGAAAGCATGGTTAAATCTTTAAGGTTGGCCTGGCTAAAACGACTATTTAACGATTCAAATGCAACATGGAAAACGTATTTGCTCCATTTATTAAAGCCCGTAGGAGGTAAGTTCTTTCTAAATTGTAATTATGAAGTTTCTGATTATACGATATCTTCTCAATTTTACCAGGAACTTCTGTTATGGTGGTCGGAATTCCGCGAATCGTTCGCTTCAGAAAGTGACTGGAAAATTATTGTTTGGAATAATAAAGAGATTCGAATAGATAATAAGCCGGTGTACTATAAAAATTATTTTAAGCCAGGAATCATTTACATACACGATCTTCTATTCCACTTAAATACAACAGACTCCTATAATTATTTTTCGAACAAAATTAATAAGAGCAATTTTCTGCAATGGGCGGGCCTCCGTCATTCTGTACCTTCTCTTTTAAAAAAAATCAACCTAAATACATCAACCATATCCCCATCACAACTTTTAATTGGAAATAAAATCTTTGACATTAAAGACAAAAAATCAAAAGATTATTACTCGCTGCTGGTTTCAAAAAAAGCTCAGCTTCCTAATATTGTCCACAAATTGAAGATTCATTTTAATTTCACTACCCAACAATTAAAAGAAATCTTCTCCTTACCACATTTGGTTGCACTTGAGTCATATGTTAAGGCTTTTCAATACAAAGTAATTAATTCTATTCTTTACACTAACAGCAAATTATGCAAAATTGGATTTCGAATTAACGATTCGTGCACTTTTTGTAATGATGAACCTGAAAATTTGTATCACTTTTTCTATGGATGCCCTCACTCAAAAACGTTCTGGACTGATTTCGAATCTTACTGGCACTATCTTTCAAGTCAGCCAATCCATCTTTCCGCAGAAAACGTTTTATTTGGAATTTTATCAAAACAATGCCCTTTATCTAATTTATTGAATTATTGCATAGTAATTGGAAAATTATTTTTGTGGGACTGCAGAAGAAGCCAAACACTTCCTAAAATCCAAGGACTGCAATCAAAACTTAAGATTAAATATAACACGGAAAAAAATATCAACAATAAAACCTTTTTTGAAAAGAAATGGGTGCTCACTCCAATTTAATTATTTATGCCCTTCTGGAAGGTACCTTTTTTTTGTTGTTGTTCATCGTAAGTAGCATATGTAATCGTACAATATTGCAAGTAGTGTATAAATTGGCAAGTTTAATATGTAATTAAATTGTCTTTATTTTGTTGCTCATTGTTACAATATGGATGTAAGTATCGTATAATTTTTTGTAAGTAGTGTACAAATTGGATTGTAAGTTGTATAGGTAATCATATTGATTTGTAATGTACGTAATGTAAATTGTATTATGGTAAGTTTAAATAATAAAGATTTCATATAACGTAAAAAAAAGAAAAAAGAAAGATTTGCATCTCAGTCAAAATATTGGCTGCATAAATGTTGGAGACTAAAAGATTTAGCGTTGAGCAGGGCTCGAGACTAACTTTTAACCTTGCTAGCCCAGTGGCTAGTGGCAGGTTTGATTCACAAAACGAATTTTTCACTAGCCAGAATTTTTCACTAGCACTTGCTCTAATATCCATCATCGAGTTAAGTCAAGTAAATGATAGCCTGTATAGCTTGAAATATGCTTTGAATGAACAACTGGCAAGCACAAAGTTTTCATGCCGTTGATTGTCACACAACCGCCATCAAAACTTCGGAACTGGCGCGCTAAAAAACATTCTTTGCTTTCAAAATACCGATTCACCATTTTCTCAAAAAAAAAAAATCGTTCCAGCTTATTGCTATACATTGCAACCATAAGCATCCATTTTATAATTACAGGCATCGCACAACAACGAAAGCCAAAGTTTTTGCTTCAGTGAGAAATTCTCACAGAGCTACGCAACGTACCGTTGAAAAACATCCCTTTCTTTCAAAATGCCGATTCACGATTTCTCACGAACAGAGCAATTTGTTCCGTCTTAACTTTATTTACAAACTGCAAACATAGGCATCAATATTATAAAGGCATCATTCAAATTTTCAAACTACTGCAAATTTTTCAAACATCATGATCTCTAGCCTTCTGCAAGATTCCAGGCATAACTTATTATTAGCGATGAGCAGTTTGCCGTTCTTTGCTTTTTGCTGAGGGGAAAAACAAACAAAGAAGGCAATCATTCTCTGATTTGCATTTTAAGAAATTAAAATTAAATTCTTGTTTGGGCCAATAAATTCCATATTACAATATATTTTGCATGCTTTGACACAATTTCGTTTCTTGAAAAATTTGAAATCAACTTTTAATTGGTTTCCTCTGGGCCTTCAGTGCTCACATATTTTTCACTAGCCATAATGGCTAGTGAAGCACAAAAAACCACTAGCCAAAATGGAATTTTTACTAGTCTGTGGCTAGTTGGCTACCATTAGTCTTGAGCCCTGGATGAGTATTAAATAAGCTCTATAGACTTACTTCATCAACAGCTTCATCATAAGTGGCAAAAGCTGAATGGCCTTCTTGCCAGAGAAATTCACATGTTCTAAGAAAAGGCTGGGGATGTTTAAATTCACATCTCTAAAAGCAAAAAGCAACAAAAAAATACACAAAATGTTGCAACTGTCAAAAAACAAACAACAAATTTGGAAAAAAGGGAAGTTCAAGAAGTTACAAACAGGTTCTTCTACAAACCACAACATTATTCCACTGATTTAGTTTTAAGGGAAGATCTCTGTGTGACTTGATCCATTTTGCATATGCAGGGTACATGACTGTGTGTAATGAAAACACAAAAATGCTAAAGTGAGAATAAAGATATGGTAAGCTAATTATTTCTAGAGACCACAATCAGATGAATAATGCTGGTGCTCAGAGCTAATCCGCTTTCTAACACCTCTAACACCTTAAAAAAACAAAAACATGCTCAGCAATGTCTGCCTCAGTTTCTTTGGCACGGATGCCATTTTGGCATATGCAAAATCCTGGGATCTAGACCTGTGAAAATGTCCCAGGCGTTCCATGAACCTTTGATCTGCTTCAACATTTCATGCTTCCACTGAAACGTTAACACGTTTGAAACTCTTGAAATGTGACTTTACTTAGACTCAGATGTTTGAGCCGGAAGTTTTACAATTCTTTTTGCGGAATCATTTCATTATTTTTAAGCCAGTTACTTGCTGGATCCTGTTCTGTGAAAATGTCACAGGGCGTTCCCTGACCCTTCGATCAACTTCCATTGCACATGGGAAAGGTAAACACGTTTAAAACTCCTGAAATTGCGCCGTTATTTCAACTCAGATATTTGAAGTGGATATCTCACAATTATATTTGTTGGATTTTATCTTTATTTAAGTTTCTTACCAAAATTAACAGCGAAGTGAGATGAAAGTAAGATTGGCCAGTAGCAGGCTGTTTTGACCGGCTACCGGCCCTTATTGACGGCACTGAGTACATCACCTTACAAACTTAATTTGTTGTATCCTGCCAATTAAGATAAAAAGTATCCAACTGATTGGTAATTTACTGTTAGGTTAAGATTTAGGAAATGTTCTTTTCAGTACTTGTAGTCCAACATTTCACTACATGTTACAGTATTTAGCCTCACATCATGTCCTATTGTACTTGTTGTATCTGTATGTGGATATGATTGTGATTTCATCTTACCTGTCTCACTTGTCGGCCTGATTGCGATGGGTTCTGCCAACTCAGACTGGCCTGATTTTGTCACCCATGCGACCTACACAATAACATGCAATAAACGAAAAAATTGCATTCTGAAAACTTAATTTGAGAAAAAGGTTCATGTTTGTAGCAGCGATCAAATATGTTATCCTTGAAGCACTCCCCATTAAAGTAGTTTCAAGAATATTATGAGAGCAAAGAATAACTTCCAAGTTGCAGTTCAGGTAATCTGAAGGTAAGGTAAAGTGGCGCACCAGGTTGAAGCTTATCCCGGTTTATGTAGCAGGAGGAAACTGGAAGTATTTCTACTCCCCCCTGGATGAGGTACAGCTGCCCTTGTTCATCACAGGGTTGCCCCTGAACACTCAAAACTCAGAATGCTCGATCCGCAGATGAGCGCACTAAGAATGATGCAAAATTGCATTCCAACAAGTAATAGGAAGGCTAGTGACTATTTTAGGTTACTTTAACCCATTGACGCCTGAATGAATTTGCCCGCGACCCCCTTATTCCCTGGCGTTTTTTTAGAGTATTTCAGAGCAAGCGAAAGGACAAAAATAAACCATATGCGCAGTAACCACAGACACAAGATCAGGTTTCAAGATATCGTTTATTTAGAGTCGAATGAATGAAGGGCGAAAATATTCAAAAATATTAACAAAAAGACCTCAACTTGATATGTAAAATTAACAAGAAAGCAAGAAATTATAATATTTCTTTACCGCGGGACAAAATGTCCAGCAGATCGAGAAGCTGAGAAAATTGAATATGCAAAAATGATTTAATTACTGACTTCAGACGACAAAACGAAACCAAATAACACAGAATTTCCTTCCTTGTACTATTTGGTCTGACATTTGAAAAAACAACAGAAAATAAAAGCGAAAAAACTCAACAAAAAATCAATCTGAAAACAAGAAATCGAATTATTTCTTCGCCGCGCGATGAAATGCCATTACGGTAGAAGAGAAATGAAATTTGTAAATCAAAAAGATGAAAAAATCAAGCCAGTTATTTACAGATCAATCGTATTTCAACTGTGTTAAATTAGTGCCCATTTAATTCTTTCCTGATTTGTTTTGTAGTAGCTGAATAAGACTTCAAAACATATTTGAACAAAGCGATCAAAGAAATAAACAAACCGCCTCGTGACCGCCGTATATTAAATATGCAGAAATCCAGCGTGGAAGTTGCTGTTCGCTTTTAAAACCTAAAATTCGCAGATACAGGGGACCAAATCAAAGAAATGCGAAAGGAAGTTCAATAACAATAAATTTTCATTCAAGCTGAGGCGAAGAAACCTATTTAAAAGCAAAACAACCCTCCAAATTCGTAGACGTGCCTTCGATCATGAGCACATGTTCAAATTAATTCTTCACGCTAAAATGCGAGCTAAAGTTTTTACTGGTTTTTACGGACGGCTTTTGCTGTCATTTTAACGCCCGTGGCTTTACCAATCGTTCTAAAAGTTGAATTCAACTTCGAAGTAATAATGTACATTACCATTTTTGTTTCTCAAATCCGAAAAGCTGCTTTAAATATGTGATCTGTCGTCAAAACTTACTTGAAAGCGCTCCTATCTTCATGTTTCGCGGCGATAGTAGGAAGAAAAACTTCTTCACCAGAAAGGTTTGAGGACTTTGTACTCCTTGATTTCCCGTTCTGAGGCCACCTAAACATTGATTTGTATTTTTTATTTTTATTTTGAAAACCAAAGCAGTAATTTCTCCTTGTTAAGAATGAAAACAAGACCTCGGAAGTTTAAGATTTGGCCCGCAATGCGCCATGATTTACTGCACTTTTCGAGTGCACGATTTTAGAAGAAAAAACTGTCTTTCTAGGACCCCTAAAGTCCTCTAAAAAAATGCTCAGAAAGTCCATTCTGATTGGTTTATTTGTCCTCAAGAACAATAGAACAATAAGAGAACCAAAGAGCCTTCAGGGAGGGTAGGAATGTCAATTGTCCCCACGTGCATTTTTCGGGCGGTTACGGGCGGCACAGGGAAATGGCAAGGTTTTTCGCATGGGCGGTTACGGGCGGCACAGGCGTCAATGGGTTAAACCTTATTCAATGACTTGATACTTTGAAGAGATTTTTTAAGAATGTAAGAAAATGATTGCTACTGTCATACATGTACAAGTTTTCAAATTTACATGTCTTTTGTTACCTCTGGTGCAAAGTCTGCCATATGTGTTCTTTCCTTCTCCAGAGCTGCCTGAGACACAAACATTGGAAAATAGACATTCTCTACTCCAAGCTTTTTTATTTCCCCATCAAAGAAATCTGTAAGGAAAAAAGGTAGTAATAATAGTTATTGTCAATAAATGTAGTACATACACCTTATTCAATGTTTTTTTGAGATAATTTGCACATAATAAGATTTGTGTAGTATTTTGCGAGCAACGAGTAAAATGTCTGCACGTACTATCTCGCAAACCATTGAATGAGAAGTTTATTATTCCGCTTTTTTCTTTCTTCTCGTCCTCTAGAAATAGTATAATACGCTAATCTACAGTGTAACACGCTAGTCTACAGTGCAATGCGCTAGTCAACAGTTTAATATGCAGAGACACTTTGCCTGTTATTTTGACCTTATATGGCAAAATGGCATAATTATTAGAGTGGAATAATAATAAAACTTATTTAACCCTTTCTTCTTTTTAAATGCGTACCTTTTATACGTTCCCATATAGCATATGACCAGGGCCGTAGAATATAGCATCCACTAACATCATAGTATTCGATCATCTCCGACTTTGTAATGACCTGCAAATAATTACAAGTCATGTTGTATTCATTTTATTTCTCAGTCAGTCTACCAAATTAAAGATGACTGATTGATATCTAAATTCTCAGTACACTGTCAATACAATGTTGATGAGAAAAACAAAATTTATCAACTCGGGAAATTGTCTTGATGAAACACTTAATTCTCAGAATGAATATTTAAAGAAATGTATGGTGATAAGTGAGAATAAATGTTTCGAGATTGGGACAAAAAAAAAGAGTTAGCTGGTTCAGAAATATTCCCC
>CM042747.1:39505398-39513673 GCA_022496165.2 Catalaphyllia jardinei | reverse complement strand
TTTGGTTTTAGAAGAGATTTTTGGACTGCTTTTGGTTTTAGAAGAGATTTTTGGACTGCTTTTGAATTTCCCATGGTAGGCGTTTCGATAAAGGCAAAATTTTTTATCAAAATTTCGCTCGCTGCACATATATTTAATACTGTTCCTACTAAATGTGGGTCTTCTTAATTGTCACAACCTCTCTTTTTATGCACGCGAAAGAAAAGGCGACCGAAGCAGGCGCGAAGCACGCTGGGGGTGGGGGTGGGGTTTGTAAGCGAAGCGAAGCGAGGTCTTTTGTTTTGCGCTGGCGTCCAGTTCTCTCGCGACTCCCTCCGCGCGTTTAACGGCCTAATAAAAATACACGAGAAAACAGAGGGCTATGAACAGTCTAGAAGTTCTCTACACGTTCAATCTGAAAAGCTAAAATCAGTGGTTACGATTGGATAAGTAGATAAAACGTTTCTCCAATGCTCCACCCACACTACCCCGGAGGAATTAAAATCACAACAGTCATTGGTAAATTTTTATTTGTGTTTGAGGGAACTCGATCAGGGAACAATCACACGATTATCCTGACTATACTGTTTACGAAAAGTTCCCTTTTCAAATTGTTTCTTATCCACACGAAAACGAAAAGCCGTCGTTTTCAAATTCTTCCGGCTTGAAAAGTGTTCTACGAAATCTTCGTTTTCGTGACGGGATTAGTGTGGACGGTAGGTCTAGCCGTAGAAATAAAGCAGCGTTTCTTGGCTTAATCCTGAGAGACCTTCTCATCTCTCCAAAAAGTTCTCGGCCATATAGTTTTCAATGAGAAATCATCAAAGCGTTGACGTAATTTTTGTAAAACCGTCCACCGAGAAGAAAGCATGTCATTGTTTACAAGACAGAGCGAATCAGAATTTGTTGATTTAACGTGAACTAAAAAAAAGATAAGTCATGCTTCGCAGACCATGTTATTCTATCCTTCGCAAGATAAACTCTTTTTTCCTCGCTGTCGCTTATATATTACTTTTTCTAAGGTTTGACAGAAAATTTTCCTCTCTGGGTCAAAAGATTGGTGTCTCAATAGTATATGTAGAACAAAGAGTCTGAAACAATAAAAGAGAAAAGAACACGCAACATTAAACATTTAAGATTTTTCTTAATCACTGACACGTGTTGTAAGACCAACAACACTGAACAACAATCGTCAAGCTGGCTTTTTTGGGACGATCGCACAGAAAAGAAATTTAGGAGAGAACGTCATTTACAGGGTTAAAAAGCCGTAAAAAGAAGACATAAGGGGATATGGCTTTCGCTTCTTCGCCAAGCCATCAAGTTGTTGTAGAAAACCCAAGAACTAACAACCAGGCAAATTCTCGCGAAGTGCCAAAGTTCCGAGTTGTGGATACCATTCTTGAGCTATGTTACAAGCTTGATGTGGTTTTATGTTGTGGTTTACATATCTGTGCACGATGTTTTCGACCCCGCGTCCGCCTTCGACAGTCCATCTTCACCCGAATGTCCTACATTGGTTTGTTAGTCGGTGCTTGTCTGCTGTGTTGTTTCCTGTTAACACCGCGCACAAGACATTACATGGGCGATAGGTTTTGCCAAATGGTCTCGTACTTTTTCTGCGACACGTTACTGAGTTATGCGGCCGTTTACAGAGTTCTCTTTCTGCTAGCAATCTTCTATTTTCTTCATAGTCTGGTTTTATTCGGCGTTTCGTCAAGCAGGGAGAGTCGGGCGCGAATAAACAATGGTTTTTGGGGAGTCAAGATTCTCATTTTATCTTTACTCACGTTCCTGTTTTTGTTGATTCCGCATTCGGAATATACTGGAGAAGTGTGGACCTTCTTCGGCTTAAATGGAGGCTTCGCGTTCATAATTTTACAGTTTGTACTGCTTATAGACTTTGTTCACGCATGGAATGCAAGCTGCGTGGAACGACTGGAAGCTTCTACAAGCTACACTCAGCTAAACTTATGGTACATGGTTCTCTGGATACCTACAATCACACTTTACGCTATCTCCATCGTTTCAATTATTTCGTTTTACATCCTGTACGCTTGGTCGCCTGGTTGTCACAATAACATGTTCTTCGTAACTTTTAATGTCTATCTTTGCGTAGCCGCTACTTACATCTCTGTAAATCCTGTTGTCCAAGATGCGCGCCCGCGTTCGGGCCTGCTTCAAGCAGCGGTCGCCACCGCGTACAACACATTTATCACGTGGTTAGCACTGTCCAACGAACCCGATGAAGTCTGCAACCCGTCACGTGACTATCTTTTCCCCGGAAGTCCGTTCAGCAATATTCAAATTCTCTTGAGCCTGGGGTTCATGTTCTTTGTATTGATCTACGCGTGTCTGCGAGATGTTCGCGCTCCGCAGTACGGCAAACTACATCCAAGGTATTCACCACCCGCGCGCGAAACTCGCGAGGTACCTGATGGTCAAGATGCGACAGTGCGCAGCGGTGTTTTTATTGATGGTGGCTGTGTTTTTGACGATGAAAAAGACGGCGTAGCGTATAGTTATTCATTTTTCCAAGTACTATTTTGTCTTGCCGCACTCTATACAATGATGACATTAACCAGCTGGTATCGACCCGAGGAAGGCCAGCATTTCAGTGTCAAGTTGGTCTGCGGTTGGGGCGCGGTCTGGATCCGACTCTCCGCTGCTATTTTAAGCACTTTTATCTATATTTGGACATTGATAGCGCCTGTGATATTTCCTGACTCATACAGAGATTTAGTTTTCTTTCAATTCATGCTCAGCTCTCAAAAATCAACAAGGGTGGAAATACGACCAGCGAACTGAAGAATATGAATTCTGTTTTCATCCTGCAGGTGACTTTCGGTGAGTCCTGTGCGTTGTCAAGAAAAATTGCTTTTATACTTGCTTTGCGTTTTTGCTTTTATTTTTTTGGTCACTTGCTTTTATTGTTTGTTATAGAAAACAGTTTTTTCTAGTTAAAATCTGAGCTTGTTCTGACTGGATTGGTACCGCGCTCCTTAAAGCATTCGAGCATTAGGCTGGATAAAAGATGGACTATAATATTTAAATACAAACAATATTTCAGGAATATTACTGGTGGCAATTTAAACTAAACCTAAAACCGTGTAACTATTCCAGGGACATTAGAGAGTGTCACATACACAGCGGCTTTCATTTGAGTGTCAGAAGAAATCCGCGTTTTGATTCGTTTTGCATTTCCACACTATGCGATTAGCTTAAAAAAGAAACTCGCGCCACTTTGTCATCCAATAACAGGTGAAACCAAAACCAATCGTACTCACTGGTACGAATTTTCCCGCGCTTTGCGTTGGCTGCACGAGTTTTGCTTTGAGTTGTCATTGGTTCAATGGATTTCCCGTCTAACGTATGAATGGCCTGAGTGAGCAGTTCAATTTCGTCGAACGCGCGTTGTACATCTTGGGAACAATGATTATTTTTCGCAATGAGCTTGTGACTTAAGTTCCTATTATTTCAGATTGCGAGAAACGAAATAAATGAATGAATTATTGTGTGATACTTCAGTAAAGTATTTAGCTCACTTTACCCATATACAACTTCATGGACATTAACGAACCTGTCGGAAAGGTTTATCAGCCCCTATTTACAAACCTGAAAGTTGTAACCACCCTATAAACGTAAGAAAGTCGTAGAAGACCTTATGCAATTTCAATCCTCCTGTAAATATTTACAGGTAATCAAATCAACACGAAAACCTGAACTTTACCCGAGTGCATTAATAAATTATCCTTTTAAAACAACTTCCAAGACTTCAGTTATTCTAAGGTAACGGCCCCCGCAACTTTCAGTGGCGGAATCAGACCTTGAACTAAGGAAAGGAGGGGTGGGGTTTGTTTTGCTCACCCTGCCGGCTTTTCTTCTTCTGTGATTTCTTCGTTTTTTACCCAAAATAAGGAAGGAGTACAGCCCCCCTCCCCTAGATCCGCCATTGACTTTTCTCGTGTTGCGAAATTCGCTACGTTGAAGCTGGATGGTAAAAGAACGTACATTCTGCTAAACCACACAGTCAGGGTTCGTGCCCTTCTTCAGAAACAAATTTCCAGGACTTTTCCAGGACTCAGATTGATTCTTCCAGGGCTCTAAAATTCACATTAACCCCTACACTCCCAATATCTCAATTTGAATTCTCCTTACTGCCTACACTTCATATTTTTAGTTGAGTTGTAATAGATTTCCAGAACTTTCCAGGACCAGTGGCCTTTTTCCAGGACTTTCCAGTCCTGGAAAATGCCATAACAAAATTCCAGGACTTTCCAGGTTTTCCAGGACCCGTACAAACCCTGACAGTATTTTGAATTACTAGGTGCGCAGCTTGCAATAACACGGAATTAGCTGGCTAAATGTCACGAAATTCTCTCAACAAAATGATACCAAACCATGATGTATAACAAAATAATTTTAATTGCTAGTCTGTTATTTATTACAGCACTTTGAGCGGTTTTTATTCGAGTGCCGAAAGCATCGAATCTGCTTTGGTTTTGCAATACTTAAGCAATAGACCACAAGTTTCTATGGGTTATAAGCTGATAAACCACGCGGGATGTCGGTAGAACACGAGAAGAAATTGTAAACCACAAGCCGCAGGCGAGTTGTTTACGAATTCTTCGAGTGTTCTACCAACATCCCAAGTGGTTTATCAGCCTATAACCCATAGAAAACTTGTGGTCTATTGCTTTTATATAATGATTCAGAAGACGCGCGATTTTTCCGTGGGTTTACCGGCACAATAACCCACAGCTGATTGACCAATCAGAGCGCGCACATTGATTTGGTTATTATATAACATGCATTAATATTTAATCTTCGTGCACTGTCGAAAATCCGCACGCGTCATTGGTTAAAATTGATCACGTGAGTTCCCGTTACCTAACGACATCAAAGTGACAGAGTGCGTTATTACAATAACGCATAAAAACTGTGCAGTGTTTAGGTCGGGCGGGAAGCCATTGCAAGTCTATCGCCAGCAGTGAACTCAGATTGAATATTAAAAGGGTAAGAGACTGTGAGTTCGTGTTTTGTTTTCAAATACACGCACTTGCTTACTGTACAATGAACTCGAAATTTTCAATACTGCACTCAGCTTCGCTTCGTGCAGTATCGAAAATTTCTCGTTCATTGTACAGTAAGCACGTGCGTGTATTTGAAAACAAAACACTCACAACAGTCTCTAACCCGTAAATATACCACGCTATAAAGCAATTGGCTTAAAAAAACTCGCGCCACTTTGTCAGCCAATCAGAAGTGAAACTAAAACCAATCTTGACACGCTCGCACTCGTTTTCCCCCGCTTTGAGTCTGCTACAAATTTATGCTACATGTATTCACTTCGAGTTTTGATTGGTTCACTGGTTTGTTTGCGTTCTTTGTGATACGCTTGAGTGATCCACCCTAAAACTACTGGCACTATACTAGGCCTGTTGCGATGGTAACAGTGTGTGCCAAGGTTGTATTGCTTCTTGTTTTTGCAATATTACGCCCCATAGAAATTTAACTCGGGTAAAATCATAAACAATAAGCGTAGTGATATAACACAGCTCGGCCATTTCTTGACTTTAGGTTGTGGAATCTCTAACCACTACACAGCAATTGTTTTGCTCTAGTATTTTTCCAACCTCTACATGCAAGTGTTCTTTACTTTTCGACCTCTCAAAGCAAAAGCGTTCATTTGTAACCCCAAAAACTACTTCAACTTTTCGCTAGCAAAAGTCAGATCTCGCTTGTCGTGTCAACAATGTTGCACGCTACCTTTTGCGTTTTAATGTATTTAGTTTACTGGCTCGCATTCCTCATATTTGTAAGACCACTGTTAAATTTCCTGTTTGTGAATTTTTCTTAAAATTTGGATGAAATAAAACTAAACAATAATAAACCAACAACAACAACAACAAAAAACATTACGCGACAAAATTCTGAAACGTGAGGCTATCTTGCGTGGAATGCAGCACTGATCACCCGAGACCTTAAAGACATCCTGGGGACTTTCCGAAAATCTGGGAGTATCCCCCGTTTTATACGACAACTGAGCACCCGGGGCCTTAAAGACCTTAAACAGGAGGTTGGACACAGTTCAAAATATCGCACTGCGCTTCAGTTAACGTAAGCCTTCGTGCTTTTCGGATCTCCGTTCAGGCAACTGAAAATTTGTGAAAAGCGAAGTTTCGCTCGTATTTATGGGTAAAAATCACTGAAAAACAACTCACTATGCTTCCCTTTGCATTCAAGTCGAGGGAACGTGTCCTGATAGAACGAGACCTCTCACTGGTCAATAACATTTCCCATACTACAATTCGGACAGTGTCCGACCGCCTTGGGTTATAAAACAACTGCTCACGAGAAAGACTGTTTCGTTTTCTTACAAATTTATCTCATTGTCCACCAACATGGTTCATTTATCCACATTACAAAGGATTGTTACACAACCCGTAATTAATGTGCACTTTACCTCGACACGCTGATGTGCAATCAAATTCTCAAATCAAACATTAACAGGAGTGTTTACAGATAGCAAGGAGAATAAAAAAATTCAGGCTTCCGCTTGAGAAAATTCTTCAAAAAGTCTCAAACAGGTCTCCATCATCCATAAAAACTGGACTAACTTTGTTCTGGATGACTAAGGAAATATTTTTGATTGGAAGATGGGCCATGCAAGGGGCAGAAAATGAAGACATATTTGACCTCCTGTGTATTAGCCAATAAAATAGATTCCAACAGAACTACGATAATGTTCGCCCTAAAATCTTAGTATATGTTACATTGAATTGTCCCTTCCGTGGATGAATCCGCTGATATAGCATGCGAGGGACTGCTGGTTATTTGCTTCTTAGCCTCAGTTTCCTTCTCGACGTTCATCCACCTCTAGATACATTCGAGTTCAATCATTTCATGGTCTTTTTTTTATCTGCCGTGAAAATCTTCACCTCTTCTTTTCTTGCCCGTGTCTTCCCTGAAGGAGAAAATGAGATATAAGCTTTCTTTCCCCACTTTGATTAAGTAACAAACGCTCAGTTCACACTTGACATTTTGAACTAACTTTAAAGCAAAATGGTTTGTAAAGGAAACTTAAGAAACACAACATGGAAGACATTTTGTGGATTGCTTCTGCTACCTTTAGTTAACGTTAAAGTGCTATTAAAAAGCGTACAACGGGGCTGCGAATAATTTTTTACTCTTGAAAGGACATATATGTTGTACTAAGACACCATCTTTGGTCGGAGAAAACAAAGTGTGGTTGGACATCACAAAAAACAGACTTACTCAAGGTAGATTTTCATTCATCCTCACCGTAAAATTATTTAGGATACAAAATTGTCCAGACATTATGTCCGGCCACAGTTGAGATTTCGTTGGACATGAGTCCGCGTCTGACGACCGACTGTTATTTGCAGCCCTGTACAAGGTATGCAGGTCAATGCGGTGGTTGTGAAATGTGCTGTACATTTTTTTAGGGAGACAACAAGACCAAGAAGACAACAGGAGACAGGGCGTTCTTTGCAGATGCGCCAACCCTGTGGAACACCATTCCAAACAAGTTGAGAGATTCTTCTTCTGGGCAAGTGACTTTTCATTCTAACTTGCCTGATGGGCAAGAGATCAACTAAGTCATCCACCAACTAAATCATCAAAAAATAACAGCAAACAGACTTGCCCAGGGCAAGCAAAATTTTAGAGCTACTTGCCCTAAGGGCAAGCTGGAATTGAAGTTTTTATCGAGTCCTCAGTATACCTTTTTCTTTAAACACGTCAAGCTTATTTCATGTAAAAAGTTGTCTGGGGGAGTTTTGACCTAAAATTAAAGGCTAGTTGGCCTGTGACACAACGTGGCTCTTACCTGGTGAAGCCCTGACTAGTTACCAGGTTCTCTTGCAACAAACGGTCTTCTTGAATTATACTTGGGAGTTGATCACATTGTGTTGGCGGCAAAAGGTTGGGAATGAATCTTGCAAACAATGTTGGATTGCGTGTAGAAAATTCTGAAAAAAAATACAAATTGGCACTGCACAATTTCTTTTGTGAAAGATACAAACAAACAACACTTTTAGTAAGACTGAAGCAAGCCCCAAAACTTGAGTAAACGGAAATCACTTTAACTGTAATTTCTGTCAAAGAAGTGCAAAATCAATGGGGTTTTTCTATAGTCGCTGTGTCACATCATTTTTGCAGCATGTTAAGTGTACAACTGTTCAAATATGTCAAGTCAAATATGCCATAGAAGATCTTCTCCTCGTGAATACAAACAAATTTAGACAAACTTTGTTTCATTCATTTCAGCTCATGC
>CM042747.1:39482898-39500398 GCA_022496165.2 Catalaphyllia jardinei | reverse complement strand
CAGTTTGAAATACCCACACACACCCCTATTGATGGGATACCTTGACTACCAGTCCCCTGAGAAAAAGATCAAAGTGCTGCCCCATTTTTTTAAAGATCCCTCAGAAACAAAAGGCAAGGTAACCTTGTGACTGTCTACAAATTTTAGATCTCCCCAATACTGACTCTGAGAAAATCTCAAAAGTGTCCTTATGACCTTTGGAAATTTTTGACTAATAGACCCTTCTCCAAAATGGCGGCCGAAATTTCAAATAAGTCAAAGTTAAAAAAATATAACAGCACTAGAAAGAACACCTTTAGTTTAGTAACCCTGCAAAGTTTCAGCATTTCAGGTATAATATCAGCTAAGAAAATGTAAGTTAAAAATGGAAAAATTTACAGACATTTGTATGGCTGGAGGTATAATGCATACCACCCAGTCATACAAATGTCTATAATTTTCCAGTTTTCAACTTACCTTTCCTCAGCTGATATGACACCTGAAATGCTGAAACTTTGCAGTTTTACTTAAGTAAAGGTGTTCTAATCTTTCTAGTGCTGGTATATGTTTTTTATTTTAGTTAATTTTAACTCATTTGAATTTTTGGCTGCCATTTTGGAGAAGGGTCTATTTCTTATACCACTTAGAAAATTTCATCTGCGGACTGTGACCTTAAGAAATTCTGACCTTCTCTTCTACCCTGTCAGAAAATTTTGTCAACACTTACAGGGGGATAGGGGTGCGTACATAAAAAATGGAATGACCCAAAGGAGCTTTCAATTTACCCCCTCAGAATTAAGTAATGGCCCATATAGTATTCGCCAAACTACTCCAGGAAAGCAGCTGTCACGAAATAATATACCCTTGCAAATTTAAATTTAAATAAAGTTAAATATAATTTGTTTACATTATACGTAGCTGAGTCGGGGTTGAAGCTTACCTGTACATTTCTTCGTACGAAATTGGAATAAATTCTCCAGGATTCTGTTGTAATATTAATTGAATAGCACTTTCTAGCTTCGGCCAATGAAGAGAGACATAATCTTCATCATTAACAGACGTGACTGCGGCAAAAACAAAAGGAAAATAGCCCAAGCTTAAGTTGATAATTTAGGGAAAAGTAAAAACAAAATGGGCTTCCTTGACAAGTTTCCAACATATCATTAATTAGCGCTTTCTGCCATTTTCTGCATTGTTTTACCTCTTGGTAGTCTCAGCTGCAAGCTTTCTGCAACACCTTCAGTGGTCATGTTGACAGACTTTTCCAAAACGTCCAAAATATGCTTTTACAAGCATGACAATCTCTTCGGCTGCAGCTCAACTGTCGCCCGCCATTTTGTTCTTTTTGCTTACGGACGAGGAATGGGGCGAGCGACATAATTCAAGATGGCGGATTCCGATCCAGACGAGGCGCAGAATCAAGCATTGCAAAAAGGCGAGAAAAGAAGGCAAGACGATAGCGATCAAGAAAGCGACGATGACTCATCTTCCGAGGCAAATACAGACGCGTCAGATGAAAGCTTTGACGAGAATATGGTGAGAATTCATCACTTAGACTTGTCCGATCTCCGTTCTATTGATCTTATGCTGTTTCCAAGAAGCAAACGGAAACACGTGCACTTGTAGACTAGAGCCTATCTGAGGATTGCAGACGATTATGAATTTTACGTTTTTGCTTGTAAAAACATGCATTCAGATTTAGCTCAATTGACACGTGGAGGCAATGGGGGTACGTAGCCAGACTAGTAACTTTTAGCTTATTTTATAGAATATAATCGAATTTATACGATAACTACAGAAATTTTCGCGCGCTCATTGGCTAATTTTCATTGTCACATGAATTTGTAATTTATGTGACGCGCCAACGAGCGACTGAGCAGATAGTTTGACCATTTGTTATCGTAAAAAAGTAATTAATTGACATCAGTTTTTTTATGAATTTTGTCATAACATTGTCAAAATAGTCTGTTGATCCACTTGGCTACTGCCTCATGGGTCCACAGCTACTTTGACAATGTTATGACAAAATAACAGGGCAGACACTTGAAAAACTGACATTAATTTCCTAAATGGAACTACATATATATACATTGGAAAGCTCTACATATGAGCAGAGTGGGGGTGGGGTGGGTTGGGTGTGTGTGTTCATGCGAATGGGGATGCTGAAACTGAAAACCAGTTCATGGGGACAGTATGGATATTTCCTGGACCAAGTCACAACAGAAGGAAGTGAGGCCTATCATATCCTTATTCTGTGATTTACACATGATGTATCAGTCAACAAGGAGGGTAACCTGAGGATCACTAGGAAAAGAGTGCGCACAAAGTTAAAAATTGTTGACTCCTGATTATTATTGTTGCAGGAGATTCCTGTGGAATTTGAAGCATTTCCTCCAGCAGAAGACGACTTTAGTGGCATAAGGTGTCTCTTACAGCAGGTGAGCTAATTTATTATTAGGTGGTTTCTTTAAATCACTGGAGTCACACATGCAACTCAGAGGTCGAATTATTTAGCGCAAAGGGCAGAGATTTGACTCGACATTAAAATTTAACTCCTCAGGAGATGAAGATTGTCTGTGGTACCAAAGTCGCTTTTGTCGTAAAGCAGGTTCCTCAAGAGTTATCATTAAACCATTCATGACCTTGATGAATACTTCCTTGTTTATCACCTCGTTTATTGTGTCCTTGATTTCTAGCTGAGTGGGACTATTACTCGATATAGGCAACACAATCGACTGTGCACGTCCCCGATCTTACATCTGACAAATTTTGGCATCTTCTAGCTATTGTAAAGAAAAGGCTGCTGTCTCACTAGGGCTTGCCGGCAATCACAATGACGAATGGCATCATCATACCTTGTCAACAAAATTCCTTTATGAGTGATAAATTATCTCTAAAATTAACAACATTGGTAAAATAATATAGTTGAAGTATATCCCATCAATGATTTTCAATATTTAATATTAATTATATATTAAATTATTTGAGATGAACTGACTGTATGACTTTCATATGATCTACATTACTGTACAGCTATTCTTAAAGAACGCAGTGGATCTGTCAAAGCTAAGTGATCTCATCATTTCGCAGCCTGAGGTGTCAACTGTGATTAAGGTATGCCATCGATATTTAAGAAACAGAAAACATGTGCCGTGTTTCTATTGAGCTATAGAAACACAAGTGGAAGTTTAGGACAACAAGAAATGCTGTTTGAACATTAGACACATTCCCACATCTGGCAGTCATTTTAACAGTGCTAGAGCAGGACGGTGTTAGAGACGCCCAAAAACAGTTTTGTTTCAACAGTAACATTATGAATAACTCTAAACAAGACCAACCTGGGTAAGAACATAACAAATATTAAGTTTACTAAGTTAATTACAAATATAAGAAGAACTAATCATGTTTCGATAAACTATAATGCATCCGTAACAGCAAAACGCGTTTATTTGTACTTTATTCGCAGAACTGGGCAGCCAGGGCACTACCTATTCCTTTTAATACCCCCCAAAAAACATCCCTACTCAAAAAAATACGTGCCAAATTTTTGTCCCCCCCAAAATCCCGGAATCGAAAATTTCAAACCCCAAAAAATCCTTCAATCATCCCTGTCACTTGAAATCTCGAGTACCCCTCCCTGGGACTGTTGTCAAAGATAATTTTGCAGATATTTTATGCTGTCATTGTAAAGGTTGTGAATAGTGATGATGATGACGACAACAGTGGCGAAAATAAAACTAATGATGATGATGAGTCAGAAGAGGATGTGTTTGGAGTAACAACAGTGGTGAACCTTAGAAAACATCAGGTTGGAAACCTTAAATACACCCCAACTCAACTGGGGGTAACTAGGTCTTTATTGCCTAAGACAATATGTGATGCTCCCCCTAACAGGGTGGTTAATAGAAGAAAAAAATTACAGATTTGCACTAAACACTAAATAACAATGATTGCTTGCTGTTTGCATTGGGAGTGCTTACTAATATGGCATCTGCTCCCTTCTACTTGCCGTGTGTGGCATGGAATTTCCACTACAGTATTTAATTGTGATAAACAAGCTGAGCCTATCACTCTCTTGAATAGACTGGACTAAGTTAATGGTGGGCTGAATTATCTTTTTTTTGTATATTTAGTTACATTATTATAATAGTGATTTATTAATTATTAACTGAGAGTGAGGTCCTTATGGGCAACCTTACCATCATGATGAACAAGTGATAGCAAGTGCAATACAGCAAGGCCAAGATTTGAGATTTTTTGAAGTAAAAACCAAAATAATGTTTTATGATAATGTGCAAGGTTAAGAATTATAAGTTGTTTACGATATTGAATTGAGATGGTATTTTGCTTTGTCTTTGCAGGCTCATAATTGGCCTGTGGGCATTGCGGAAGAATTCTTTAAATGCCGTAGAATTAGCCAATCAGAGTGTGTGCCTTATGATGCTACAAACACAAGCCATATAATAAGAAATGTATATTAAATGAATTTTCTCTTTTAATATTTATTTATGTAGGATAATGATGCAGTTAGGCAGCTGAAGAAATTGCTAGCTGATAAATGTCGAGAGTTTACTTCCAAAGAAAACACTGCAGAATTTACAGAGGTGATGGAAGGACCACATTCTGTGGGATTTCTTATCAACGAACGTTTTATTAATATCCCACCACAGATTGCAGCACCTGTTTACAAAACATTAAGGTATTAACTAATTTTTCTTTGTACTAAACTATGACAGACTTTTGAGAGATGGACCTGAATATGATGTCATCGTCTGAACTGAACTTTTGGTTGGTAGATTTCTTGACCATCCTCCAAATTGGTCTCTGTGAGCATTTGTGAGCATGTGAGCAGTGTGTTTATTTTTGCGAGCATAAGCAGTGATCGAATTTGTCTTGTGGACAACAAGCACAGATTGCAGTGAGCACTTCGTAGTCCACTAGCCTGAATCTCTCTTTTGTTAAAAGGAAATGTTTTGCACCAAATAATCTGGCTGACCCCTCCAAAAAAAGACATTGGCAACCAATCCCAGCAGGTTACTGCCAATTATGCCTTGTTTGATGCTGTTTGATGCCAAATTACATCATGTAGCTTCATGTCAGTCAGTGAGCTTCAGTCGGTGGATGGTCAAGGATATCTAAAGCTTTCTAACAGGGCGTCATGAGCACACCACAAGAAGAAGCTAAAACTTACCAAACTTTGAAGTGTACAGTAATTGTAAGATGCAAACAATAAACAATTCTTAGGACATTTAAACAACGTGGCATTTAGTCTAACAAGGATTTCAAGTTTTGGTTTGATGATCGCTGAATTGGTTTTATGCTGATTGCCTGAAAAAAATTCAAGGAAATGAAGCTTCATTTGGAGGCTTCTAGAATCTAGTAGCCAATTGAAGCCATACAGATTCTACACGTTCTGAAGATCGAATAGTAATAAATTATTATTATAGTACAATTCCACATAACTCTATATCAATTTTTGACCTTTGCAGGTGCCTTTCGCAAAGAGTTCTTACCAGCATATAAGTTTCAATAAAATGTCAGCAAAACGAGGAAGCATGTTTCCAGAACATTCATAGAATTCAGACTTTTCTCAGTTTTGCCATACGGGAATTAAGCACATTTTAACCACAATCTGAGCATGCGAGCAGTTGCAAAATTTTGCGATCACAAGCAAGAAAGCACTAAATCTAATTTTTCTTATTTTTACAATGCCAAATTTTGTGAGCACTTTCAAATTGAATGGGACCGTTCGATATATCCCTGATGTGGAATGACCAAGTTCTATGTACTTTGGAGAATGTTAACCAGTTTAAGGCAAATTTTCTTTTTTTTGTCATGTGGAATTGAGAGCTGGCATTGAAAGATTGCTCTTTTCCTTACTTGCAGAACTGAACTAAAGAAGATCCATAAAAAGGTGTGGAGTTGTGTTTGTACATACCCTTACATGCATCAACTAAATATATTTGTTGAATAAATGTTGATAGGAGAGGTACTCAATAGGAAGGGGTTGGGTACTCTCAGAAAAATTGGGTACAGGTGTGCAGCCTACATCCCAAGACCCTTACCCGTTTAAAGACCAAAATCTGTTTTGATACCCTAGTCATTAACAATAAACTGTTAATAAATAAACTGTTTCAGACCTGTCTTATAATTATTTTGAAATCCTTATTAAATTCAGACCAATGTTAAAGGCATTTTGGATGATCTTTGGTTAAATAATGGTCTTATCAATAATGATGAAAAAGTAACTTCTAAAAGGCATACCAAAGACTAGTGACAGTGCAAAAATCGTACCCTATTTGAGACTAAAATGGCCAAAATAGATACCTTTTTATGAGCAAAAAGGCTAAAACCCATACTCTTTGAGATCGCACATACCTATTTAGTCTGTATAAGGGAGTTCCTACCCCATGCAGTGCTCATTTAGCTTGCTGGATCTCACAAATGTGATGTAATCATGTTAAAGGAGTAATCCAGGGCTAGGGTCATGATCAATGTCCCATTTGATTCATGTTTACTAACAATATAGTGGAGCTGAGATGGTGGTGTATTGCTGGGTACAAGACTTATCCATGAAATACATTAAGAATTTGTTATGGTGCTATTTCCATATTTTAGGGACAGGACATGCCCCTTTCCTATTTTGTAATAATTTGCAAGACATACAAAGACATTGAGAGAAAAACACAGAAAAAGGCTAAGAAGGCCAAGACCAACGAGTCAACAAGTGCACTAAATTTTATTAATGTCGAGGATGAAGTGTTTCTAAAGGTAAGGATACAAGCTTTTAATGATCAAGATCAATTAACTAATTAGAGGTAATTCTGTTGACTGAAAATACATGCTCAATAAACAAACAGCTGCAAAAAAACAAAGTACCGTTACATGTAAAAGATGTTTTGGAATAGAGGCCTGATTGAATCACTTTTGTAAATATGATCAGTAAGAAATAATGGAAAAATAGTGTATATCAAGACCAAGTGCCTCTTTACAGGGACAAGGCATAAAATATCTTTGCTCCCTAGTGAACCTCACATTTGCCTTGATGGCCATTTAATTGAACGAGTCAATTGTTACAAGTGCCTAGGTGTCCAGGTGGATGAAACACTCTCGTGGGAAGCTCATATCTCTGAGGTCGTTAGCAAAGTTGCTAAAGTACTTGCTGCTCTTAGGAGGCTAAGACCGATATGTCCCCAAAGTACCCTCGTTGCAATATATAAGTCACTGATTCTTCCACATCTCGATTATTGCAGCGCTGTGTGGGGATGTATCGGTAATGGACTCAGCCAAAAACTAGAGAAACTACAAAACAGGGCAGCACGCATCATAACAGGGTCTGGCTGGGATGTCAGATTTGTCCAGATTCTTTGTGCCCTCAAATGGGAAAGCCTCGCTGACAGACGTTCTAAACAATTGAAATCTTTAATGTTTAAAACTGTTAATAACCTTGTACCTGAATACCTGTCTGATAAATTCACCAGCGTAAATACCATCCACAGACACAATCTTCGGGGCGCCCAACATAACCTTTTCATTCCACGGCCGAACACTGAGGCACTCAAGAAGAGTTTTCGTTATAGGGGTGCATTAACATGGAACGATCTGTCAGTGGAGGCTAGGCAGGCCACTACTTTAAATAGTTTTTATTCCGCTGTCGAATGTTAGTAACAACTTGAAGAAAAATTCCTAAGTTAAGTTAAAATAATTAAAATAAGTTAATTAGTTAATATAGCTAGAATAGTTAAAATAGTTAAAATGGTTTTGTAATATTTTTAGTCTTAGCTTTTAAGTACTACGTTATATCTTTTAAGGTTAATGTGCACGGCTCTTTAGAAGACCACTTTTTAGTGAAATGATCCCGTGGGTAAATAAAGTTATTGATTGATTGATTGATATATTGAAGATTATTTTCCAGCGATTGATACTTAAGCTGTTTCTAAACATTTAGCTAGTCAAAATTACCCCTCATGCAAAGCACAAAAAAGTGAATTGTACTTGCAAGTTCATATTCGTGCAGATTGAACCATAAAAGTTGGTACATATAGTGGACTTGTTTTGAAACATATGTAGCCAAAGGCAAAACAGAAAACATTTGCCTATCCTGACATTGATCATCGTGTTAATTTTTTATAACGAAATCACCCACTGGAGGAGTGGTAAATTACAAGGCATATGAATGCTTGAAGTCCACCTTTTGGGATCAGACTTGCCAATGGCTTCTTGTGATGCCATCAGTTGAAATATCGAACTGAAAAGATTGGAAGTACCATTCTGGTTTAAAAGTTTGAATAATCGACTTTTTATCATCCATATTGTTAAATGTCTCCCTTGTATTAATAACGCTTTGGTTTGTTTTCAGGAAAGTGAACTATCATTCAGTTATGCAGCCAGTACTGACTCCGATGAAACTCTAGTAGCAGGCAGATGGAAATCAGATGATTCTGAATTGAAGCCCTATAGAACTGTCCTAGTGCTTTCTGCTGACAAATTTGATAAGGCACTGGAAGGGATAAATACTTTGCTTACACAATGAATACTTTGGAGTACTAATAATTAATAGATAACTGCCAAAAGGGAATTTTTAAATTATTAACAACTCTTCATCACTAGCATGGTGTAGCTATTTGTACATTGGCAATGTTCTTTTTTGGTCAAATCAGTTTCTCACCCAACTACTTCAAATCCATCACTCATGACAACTTTCACCTCTCTTGCAAACCTGCGCATGTCTCACAGACAGTCTTGAGGATTTGACCGATGCAGATACACTGCTGCTTCCAGTCTACGAACAGATTTCCAGCCTTTGCTTTTTGCAGCGGGAAACAAAAGCCAGATATCCAACTCTGTTTGCAGACAGGGAGCTCATACAAGCAGTGTGTCTGTTAATGTTTGAAATATAAAGAATTGTATGGGAGAATATTGAAGAGTCTTAATTATCGTAAACTTATGTCGAGGAATGTCTAAGTTAAAGCTCAAATAAATGTAAACCTACCTCAGTTGTTGTGTATTAATCCACCATAAGGAAAAAGATGGCGGCGGTACATTTTACCACAATACCTTGCGAACCAAACTAAGCCCACTGGGCATATGGAAAGATATGGTTTAACGGCAGTCGTTCCTATACTAACAGCATTGCTCTTGTCGAGTTTAAGTGACTTACAATTTTTCTTCGTGTTTTTATACGCTCTTTTAGAGTTTTCGTGCGCAAAGCATTATAGGTAAATGTACCAGTCGCCATCTTTTTCCTTACCGTGGATTGTCGTATGGCAAATTTGAGCGTCGGTTCGGTGGGTTTTGTGTTGA
Source organism: Catalaphyllia jardinei (assembly GCA_022496165.2). Lineage (NCBI taxonomy): Eukaryota > Metazoa > Cnidaria > Anthozoa > Scleractinia > Caryophylliidae > Catalaphyllia > Catalaphyllia jardinei. The sequence goes on along the minus strand of CM042747.1, from coordinate 39,491,116 downwards.
CTGTGCTGTTACTATACATTATAAGGAGACAAGCTTGTCTCCTTCTTATAACGTATAGTAACAGTCAACGCAAAAATTATCCACCAAATCGCTCAAATTCGTCATTTAGAGCCACAGAAACGACATTCCTCGATATAAGTTTACGATATTAAGACTTGTCAATATTCTCCCATACATTTCTTTATATTTCGAACATAAACAGACACACTGCTTGTATGGTCCCCTGTGGGTGAGCTAGCCGGGTTACTGAGATCCCGGCTTCTACATCAGAGAATCTTGGCAACTGAAATGAAAATTTTCCCATATGAACACTCTGGCCCAAGTAACCTGGACAAAATATTTCTGACAAAATAGCTTTGTCAATTTCCATTAAAGCTGCATTTCCACTTGAGTGTGTGAATTAGCTTTAGTACAACTAAAGCTACAACTTAGCTTTAGTACAACTTATGTGACACATTTTGGTCGCCTCTTGAATTCCATTCCAGTAAACTGAGCTTAAATAATCCCTTATGAGCAGACAACAAAATTTGTCCTAGTTTCCAAGCCAGCCCATTTATTGGGCTCGAACCAGTCTTTTAGACTGTTCAGTGCTGCAAGCTTCCAAGCTTTACATTTTCAGGGATTTCATGTGGGCTGGGTGCTGGGCCAATAGCCCTTTTCACAGTTAATTTGTCTCATTTGCATTACAATGTAATCCTATGTGGATGCACAGCAATTCTGGGCTAAAACTTCAAAATAACCAGAAATTGCCTTGCATACATTCCGGGTTTTAGTGTAATGCAAATGATCAAAGTTAACCCTGAAAAGGGTGTATTGCCTTAAGCTGTGAGGACAGTTTTGCCTGCTTGGTTTGTTCAAATAGAGAAATCTGGTTTACATGTAAAAGGTTTTGCCTGGTTGAGAAGCAGTTGCCTTCCCACTGAAATTGTCAATGAAATCAGTGACATCCCAGAGGAAACAACCAAATGTGTTTGCCTTTTGCGCAGCCCGTCCTGATTAGTGTTGCCCCCACCATCCTTCTTACACCCCAGTAACTTTACACTGCCCCATAAGGAGCTACGTCCATGACAGGAATTTTCCACTTCAAATCCCGGTTGCCTTGGAAAAGAAACGCAAAACACAGAAACATCTCTTGGCCTTCCAGGTTTAAAAGTATGATTGATGTGCATAAAATGTGGGACTTTGGTTCACTGAAACATTTCAACCCACATAGAATATTCACCAGGGCTGTCAAGTCTTGAGACTATTTTTTTTTTGTTCACCAGCTGTCATAACCTTGCTTTGACAAGAGAAAATCAACTAAATTTCTAACATTTCTCATTATTCTTAAGTTGCACAAGGATGGTTGACTAAGATAGAATTCAGATGATTTATTTGTGCTTATTATCCAAATGGGATTATAGACTCCATACAAAGACCAGAAAACACCCCCAGCTTACTTAATGTTTTCTTCATTACATGTAGTTTGACGAGGTAATACATAATACAGAAAGCACTAAAGTAATCCTGGGATCTCTGAAACCACTTACATGCAATATAAAAACAAGAGAACACACTTTTCCTTGGTCTCAAAAGATTTAATTGAGGTTTATTTAAGAGGTAAATATTCTGTCTTGAAGCATTTCTCCAGAACCACCTGCAAAAGATAAGGAAAAATTGGTTGATTATTATACAGGTACCATTAGTTAAAAGAGATTGGTAAGAGCAAGAGAACGACAAAGAAACATTGCATTTTCTTATCTGCACCCCCCTGATGAAGGGCAAATTCTGACAGCTGTGGGCACTTTCGAAGTTTGCATCCAAGGGGTTCAAAATTTTTATTAGCCTGTGTCACAGACGCAACCTACTGTTGGTTACAAGCGCAACACTTCAGCTTCCTTATATAGGCTCGCTCCATGTTTAAAACCTGCTGAATGATCTCTCGAGCTTCATTATTGTGATGGAAATTAGCTTGAATACCCAGATTGTTCTAAGTGCCAAACTTTGTCCTCCATCAGTGATCGCAGCAGCCGGATAACAACAACACTTGAACCATGGAGCTTATTACTTGCTAAGTCTGTGATGATCGGAAGGTACTGAAATATTATGTACCAGGGGTAAATTAAAAGCAAGTTTTTCCTTAGTAATAAGAATGATCAGGGAGAAGATTAACTACTTCGAACTTAGATTACACTCATTTATTTCCACTTGTGCATCAATAAATTCTGGTTATGGATTGTAGAATATTTTGCTACCCACTGAGAGCCATTTTATGAAGACACCAATCACACACGACCACTCATCCTTGTAGTTTGTTGGGGTCTCAAACAAGGATTTCTTCACTGATTCATAGACGGTTATTTATGGGTGAATTTCTGTCTGTGACGCAGGCTAAATTTCATTGGCTCCTTCGAAAACATTTCCAGACAGGCCCCATTGCAAGAGGTTGCTCTCCATGTCTCAAGACAGATCATGCATCATGATAAACTATGTGTAATGACAAACTAAGAATTAAACTTCACCAAGGCAACTAATCTGCCTGCATAAAAAATGGCCACAAGACACTGCAGGTGTACATGATTGCAGAGTTTCAGCCAGAAAATTTTACTTTAGTGCCATAGTGACCCCTGAGGACCATATTTTTGGGAAAGGAGCCAATATACTGAAAGCTACAAAAGGAAAAATGCATCTGGATAACAAGGAAAACAAGCAGTTTATTAAAATTTATTGGTGTTCCCACTCAACAAAGTCTTTTTTGAATCAATCATAGTAATAAGATGCAAAATCCATAGGCATACATGACATAGTCAATGATCAGGGGATTGCAATGCATTATAGGGGAATTTCAAACATGGTCAGCCATTAAGAAGTTTTTCGATATGAGAGAATCAATACAGCAAAACAACAGGATGGATTGGCTTCTTTTCTTATGTTGAATGTTTTAGAAGCAAAGATATTTTAATATGGAAGGACATAATGTGTGAAAAATAACGGTTATTGATCATCAACACAAAAATTTAGTCCCCATAGTGGCGACTAAACTAGAATTTTTGGTCACTAAATTTAAGATGAAATGTTAGTTGCAATGGCAACCACCATATTGGATGCAATTTTGAGACCTGGGAGGGCTTTTAAAATACTGAACCTGTGTCAAGCCTGCAGCCTCATAGAAGGAAATGGTCGAATAGACCATTCTACAGGTCTCTGCTCAGTGACCTGGCCTTTGAATGCCATCAAGCCTGGAGGTGGCCTTGCTTTGATACAGACCTCTCTACTTTTGTAACATAAATGCACCTAGTAAGCGTTCAAACAACTTGATTTATAACAAAAGTGGTGCTGTCTGGATCTAAACATGGTCACCTCCAGCCTTACTGCCATTCTAAGACCAGGTCACTGAGCCGAGAACTGTAAAAATGGCCTAATAGCCCTTTTTTGTTTTTCTGGGGGGGGGGGGGGGGGCATCTCTGATTGCAACATGGGATTCCTGCAATGGCATGCTCTGGCTGAAACACTGTGATTGTGTGTCTCAGTACAAAGATGTCTGTCTTGTTATTGATTAGGAATTTCATCATAACATTCTCAAGTAACACTGTGATTGTGTGTCTCAGTACAAAGATGCATGTCTGTCTTGTTACTGATTTTGAATTTCATCACAACATTGTCAAGTAACACTGTGATTGTGTGCCTCAGTACAAAGATGCATGTCTGTCTTGTTACTGATTTTGAATTTCATCATAACATTGTCAAGTAATACTGTGAGTGTGTCTCAGCACAAAGATGTCTGTCTTGTTATTGATTAGGAATTTCATCATAACATTGTCAAGTAACACTGATTGTGTGTCTCAGCACAAAGATGTCTGTCTTGTTATTGACTAGGAATTTTATCATAACATTGTCAAGTAACACTGTGCAGATTGTGTGTCTCAGTACAAAGATGCATGTCTGTCTTGTCGGCTAAATTGCAGAATACCCTGGGACTTTTCTTGTTTACGCATAGCCGGCTAAGGAGAGTGGCTATGCGTAGCTACTCATTTAAATTGGTGATCACGGAATATGTTAACTGAAGAAAACTAGAAAGCGAAATCTGGTAATGAGTATACACGAGTATAGTTCCTCCGGCAACTGAGCTTTAATTTTGACGCATAGCCACGCGTAGACGCGTAGCCAGCACATAACAAATTGCCTCGTTCTTTGATCCACCCTCCACGCAAAACACTACGAACACTGGTACCAGCACATAACAAATTGTGACCTTACATGGGAAAACGTACACTAACGCTTTACCGTTTAATGGATGAAATCGTTTACCATCCGTTTTCTATCCGTTTGCTGTCCGTTTAAACGTTTTGTGGAAACTGTTTTAACCGTTAGGCAAACCGTTTATCGTTTGGATCAAACCGTTTAATGTTTTGACCAAACTGTTTAACGTTTTCAGCAAACCGTTCGAACGGCAAAGGTAACCGTTTATAAAAAATTGCATCCGTTTAAACGGCTTCGGCTGCCGTTTAGAAAATCTTTAGCATCTGCTTAAACAGCAACAGAGATCTGTTTTGAACACACACGCATCCGTTTTAATGGCAACAGTTATCCATTAAATAAGGCAAATATTCGCTTAATTACAACGAGAATCCGCTAAAAGGTAGCAGCAATTCATTCAACACAAAGAAACAAGCCAGTTCAAGTGTCACAATCGCGTGTTTATTCATGTAAACAAACTTCGAAGAGGATTACATTGCTCTAGAGTTAGTTTGTGTTTAACTGGCATCAAAACAAACATACCTGTGGAGCTTCTCTTCCAAAAGGGCTTTTCCGTTTAACTTAATGTAAAATGCATTTTGTTAGGGAAAGACAGATGTCGAAGAATGTGAAACCATTTCATGTGGCAGTGCTTTGCCCTGCAGTCTCAAGTCGTATGCAGCGAAGCGTGTCTTTGACACTTTGCATACAAGACCCTGGATTTGGCCCGCTCTGTTCCCAATGTTGCCTACCTGTTGAACTAAACTTTTACTCCTGTGATCTTATAAACGAGAACAATATTACCCGCTGATCCACTGTTTTTCTAATCTAAAGCTTTAGTCCACCTGACTTGGTTCTTGTGTTGCACGTGCAACGCATTGTTATTTAACGCTTGTGCCGTCTCCCCTCGTGGTCGGTCGCTTCTTGTCTTACAATTTCCGTTCGTTTTTATTTGTATTTCGGTGAAACTGATAAAAATATTTCTGAAAATCTATGTGTGGCATTGAAGTGTCTTATTTACATCGGGTTAATTCCACTGGAAATGTTACTGGGTTACTATACTAGCATGAACAGCGACTGTAATGTTGCGCTCGTCAGCTCGGAAGTCAAAGACAAACATGGATCCACTCTTGTTTATTTTACATCAGTCTCACGCTATTTCATGAACAAGATAATCATCCTAAGTGAAGTATGATCCTCGCAGTAAATTTTCCAATTTAAGCAATTGGAAAGAAGAAGCCTGAAAAAAATCAGGGCTTCAACGGGATTCCAACCCATGACCTCCGCGATACCGGTGCGATGCTCTACCAACTGAGCTGATTTTTTTTTTCAGGCTTCTTCTTTCCAATTGCTTAAATTGGAAAATTTACTGCGAGGATCATACTTCACTTACATCTATAACCGCAGTTCAAATATGAATTATTTCATATACACTTTACATCATAATCATCCTAACTGTTTTTGATTTCTTCGATTGAATGATGACAGCTGTTTTAGCGTTTAAGGAGATATTGTAAGTAAACTTTGTGCTTCCAGTTTTACAATACTAGTAATTGATTGTTTGAAATTTGGATACCTCCGTGCGAAAGTTTGTAAACATTTCAGTGTTTGCTAGCTGTTTTAACGCTTTAGCCATCCGTTTGAAAAATTTTCGCTTGCTGTTTAAACGCTTTAGTAATCCATTTGAAAAAATTTAGCTAGCCGTTCAAACGCTTTAGTCATCTGTGCAAAAATTTTTGCTATCCGTTCAAACGGTTCAGCAAAGCGTTTGCCGAGGTTCCTTAACCGTTCAACGGTTTGGTCAAACCGTTTAAACGTTTTGAAAAGCGTTTATAGACCGTTTATATACCGTTCGTTTTTAGCCGTTTAACAGAAAACCGTTAGTGTACGTTTTCCCGTGTGAGGTCACAATTGCCTAGTTCTTTGATCCACCCTCCATGCTACACACTACGAACACCGGTACCCTGAGCTTTAATTTTGACGCATAGACAGCACCTATCAAATTGCCTCATTCTTTGATCCACCCTCCCCGCAAAACACTACGAACACCCGTACCCTGAGCTTTAATTTTGATGCGTAGCCACGCGTAGACACGTAGCCAGCAAATAACAAATTGCCTCATTCTTTGATCCACCCTCCACCGAAGAAACTTGACGCGTAGACGCGAGGCCCTTCCCCCCAGCCTCAATTTCAACGGGGTATTCTGCAATTGCTCCGTCTTGTCAATGATTTTGAATTTCATCATAACATTGTCAAGTAACTGTCATGGCTATGGATGCTCAAGGCTACAGCCTCAATGCATGAAACAGAATGGGTGATGCATCTCCACTGTAAAAGGAGCCATTTTAAGAATATACTTAATAACCCAGAGTCTAATGTATCACACTTATCCACTGTCTTGAATATTTAAAGACAGGGAAAAGTTCTTGATAAAGTATACATTACCTCTATAACCGAATAAGTAAAATCATACTTGGAACTATCGGTATTTACACATCTAGAGATGTTTTTTCGCTTACTTATTCTGTTGACATGGCTTGAACCTCCTCCTCAGTGTGTTTTCCCTTCTCGGCCAACTTAGAACGGTTCTTCCTCTCGAGAATCTTCTTACGATCTTTGTCCAGCTTCAATTTGACAATTTCTACCTTACTTGGGTGAATTCCCACACTAACTGTAGCTCCATTAGCTTTCTCTCTCTGGATTCTCTCAATGTGGATGACCCATTTTTTGCGGTAAACTTGAATTACTTTGCCAACTTGCTGGCTCTTAAAGTGACCACGTGTGACTTGGACCTCGTCATCCTTTCTGATGGGCATGGAGCGAACGTTGTATTTTTGGCGCAGTTCTTTAGACAGAGGCGAGCTCATAAGCTTTCTCCTCACACTCGAAGGCGCGGAAAAGTGGGCTTTTCGGTTTTTTCTCCTCGAGGAAGTCACTTGATTGTTCAGCTTCATTTTCAAGGCCGACCATGCATTCGAAGAAGGAGCAAAAGGAAGAATTTGCTCAGAGGGGGTCTATATAAACGGCAATTCAATCATTATACGACACCCTAAACCGCTGACTAAATGCGGCGCTCAGTCAGTGCAGCAAAGTTCCGTCGACAGTTCCGTCCAGTATGGAGTCCTGGTGGCAGGTTGGACACATCTTGTGTCGCTTCTTGCTAACTCTGTCGCTGTTAACGATAACAAATTGCGATGCGTTCCGTCTACGTGATCTCAAAAACACGATACAACACATTCCGTTGAAAAGAGTAACTCCTGAAGGTGGATTTCGATACCTTGGCGGGGCCAATTCTCACTTTGATAAGGAACTAAAGGAACTGCATGAATTCAGAGTTCGGCGAAGCGCGGAAGGTTCGCTACGTGTCCACAATCACACCAAAATAACGGAAGAATTCGAACTCAAAGGAGATAACCACACCGTGGCCTTCTTACACTGGGCAGGGGAAAAAAGTTCCGTAAGTTCTTATGTTTTCCATCGAAATATAATTTAAAAGCTCACCTTGTTTATTATATTAACCTGTTTTTTTTTTTGCCTAGTCATAAGCACTGATTGTTTATAAACTTGCCTTTTTGTCTGTTACTAAATTGCGCTTTGCGATTTTTACATGTAAGCTTACACCCGCATACTCTGCTCGTGATCTTGAATGCGAAAAACATGCACAAACAACATTAATGCAAACGTGCTCGCATGAGATATTATGGAAGGCAAATTTTTGTACATACGACAGCGAGTTTCTAATTTTTTGTGAATGAAACATTCTCTAAAATATCTCTTGTTTTATCCCATTTAAGAACAACAGTTAAATACGATCGGAAGGGAAAAGTAAAGGTTTTATTTATTGTCTTAAAAGAAATCATTATGATGATTATGGCGTTATGATGATTATGGCGTTATATTTAATGTATTGCATGCTTATGAAAATGGTACACTTGTGGGATGTGGCTAAACATGCACAAGCAGAGTGAAAGGGAAAGTTATAGCCACAGAAAGTGCATAAAGG
>CM042747.1:39460334-39462898 GCA_022496165.2 Catalaphyllia jardinei | reverse complement strand
GAGCCAAGTTAGAATTTTAATATATCGGAATTGGGCTATTGAGTTATTTTTGTTGACCTTTTTTAATATTTTGGTTCTTCATTTATTCAACTGAATAAGCGATGTCTTGAAATCTGATCTTGTGTCTGCGGTTACTGCACATATGGTTTATTTCTTGTGCTTCCGCTCGCTCTTGAATATTTCTAAGTCCATTTTTCAAAAAGCTCGTCTTTAGGGCAGAACAAATGAGAACGCCTTTTACTGAAAATTCTAAAGAAAATACTGCATTCCTTCACATTCTGAAATTTTCTTTAGAACGCGTTCTATTTTGCGTTTCAGAATATTAGGGGAACGCCAAAGGAACGCTAATTGGAACGTTCCAAGAACGCGTTCCGTGATGATTATTCTGTTAGGTTACTTCTGCCCGTACTGTATAACTTCATCGGCCTGCAGAAAAACCATCCGATTTCTTTTTGAATTGGATTTATGAGCATATTTCGCCTTTATTTTCTGGTGTTTCCTTAAATGTTATCTGTTATAGTAAAAGAATGGAAATTCTGTTGTATTCAGACTGTCATTTTTGCGTGTTCAGTTTTCTCGCCATTTGTCATGCGAAGAAAAAATATAATTTTGTGTTTTTTTACAAGTTATATGCATCAAGTTGAGTTCTTTTTGTTGCTATTTTTTAATATTTCGGCCATTCATTTATTGAACTTAATAAGCGAAGTCTTGAAACCTGATCTTGTGTCTGTGGTTACTGCGCATATGGTTTATTTTTGTGCATTCGCTCCCTCTGAAATATCAAAAAAAAACACCAGGAAATTTGGGGTGGTTCGCAGACAGTTTGATGCAGGAGTCAATGGGTTAAAATATTTTTTAATGGAAATACTGTGAAACACAAAGAAAGCACTGAAACACCTGTGAATTCTTCTTTATTTTAGGTTTACTATTTCAGTGATGGGGGCACACGTTGGAATCCTCTTGCCGACAAGGTCCTGAGACATTACTGGTGAGAAAAAGTCAATTGCATGTGACTTTTGCATTCTCATTACCCAAATTTCCAAAAAAGTGTCAAACTTCCAAACATTACCAAAGACATTCCAACAACTTCCCATCATTGCCAAGAGATTTCTGAAGTTCAATATTGCAATGACTTTTGAAGGTTGCTGAATGCAGCTGCAGTGTGAAGAGTCAACTCTTGATGGCATCTTGTTGTTCGCACTGTTGGTAGCATGCAAGTGAGGACTCAAATGTGAAATTTAGCACTATACACTGGACAGACTATTTTGGGTGGAAATTGAATTGAATATTATAAGTCGAACTTGTGTATAAGTCGACCCCTCATTTTCCAGGTAAAAATCAGATTTTTCATCACTTATGGTTAAAGAAATAAAATTCAGACCAATAGAAATTTCCCAAAATGTCAATCTTTACTTCCTGAGAATGTATTGAAACCAAGGTGAATTAAAAAAAGCAGAGGTGTAATCTTACGCTGTGAAGTTTACCAAGACTTGTTTAATCACAATTTAAGCACATGCGAGCTCTTCGATTTACTAGTAAAGTATTTCATGATGTTTGGGAGTGAATCACCTTGCATTTACATGTAAAAGGTCGACTTATACACGAGTAAATACGGTAGTCCAGAATTGTGAGTCATGGGTGTGACATTAACTTGTATGTGTGCGATGGACAGTTTCCATCTGCAGGCGTGTAACACTCACATAATGCGTACAGGTGAGTTTGCAGGTCAGTTTGCTGACTGCTGCCCATTTCCTGGTTTTCTGGTAACCGACTGTTGGCCATTTGTCTGTCAATAGTTGTCATTTGTCAGCGATGACAGATGCTCATTGTTGCCTGACAGTTGTAGAGGTTTTAATGTTCTACCCCAGCAAGCCCTTTGGTGGAATCTGTAGGGTAGCTGAAGAAGAGGGAGACCGCATAACAGCTGGCACCACCCAGGCCAGATCGCACCACCCAGTAAAAAGGCAACACGTAGACTGAGCTGGAACACTTGGCGAGGAACAGAGGGTATTGGAAGAGATTCATCAATGGCCTATGCTCCGAAATGGAGTGAGATGGCTTGAACAGATCAGACCAGTTCCACCCTTTAAGATCTTTTGACATATGAAATCTTTGGCTAGTAGAGAACCAGAAGTTTCATTAAGGGCTGGGAACTGGGCAAATTGACCAGCCGTGAGAATGATTTTGTCCGCCTGGTTTGACCATCTAGAGGAAAGTTTTTCTTATAAAGAAATACAGTTAAAAATTTTTGCACTCCTGTGAAAACCAGTCACCATGTTACTGAAAATATGAGTGAAAGGGTGATGGAACTAATCTGAAATGATCTGTGAATTGTGTGCATCTGCATATAGTGTTCTACAGAATTGTCGTTTTTAAAATCTTTTTGCACCAATTACTACTGCCAGTTATTAATTAACCAATAATTTTGTTGTTATAGGGGATCTCATCATGTTGAAGGATGGGACAAAGAACTCTTCCTTGAAGTACAGAGTACTTCAAAATGTAAGTAGAATATGAATTGCATACATGTATGTCTGACTGTATTTCCACAAACATGCCTGCAA
>CM042747.1:39450334-39457834 GCA_022496165.2 Catalaphyllia jardinei | reverse complement strand
GTCTTCTAATAAGTTGGTGATGAACTCTATTTGAATTGATAACAGCTATTTCAGAGAAGAGATACGAGTTTCTTTACATGAAGCACATTATTTTTATGGGAAATGCGAGCGGCAAAAATTTGCGTATTGTTACAATGTCATGCCGACGAATGAAAGCTGTCATATTTCGAGTTTTCAATCACTTCACAAATTCACTGACAAACTACCGTGTCTTTGACACTCGCTTGATCTTAAGCTACCCAAAATGATAAGAAAATAATTGTAACAGTCGCTTAAAGTCCCTATTTTAGCACATAAACTTTACGTTTTTACAAAGAAGGGTCTGTCTGTCGGCAAGTCATTTACGAAATGTTTATTGTCTTAACTTAGCGTTCGGTCCTCGTCGAAAAAATGATATCTCCGGTTATATTTGACGCAGATCATTCATTCAAACGGTAAAATGCTCTTTGCTTGACGAAGAAAATTGTTTTCCAAAGTTTCTATGGTGCGCTGCTCACGTTTAGGTTTTTTTTACTTCAAGGAAAAGTTCCGTGTTTCGCACGCGTTGGCAAGTCGCTTGCGAGATGTTTATTTCTAAAGCGTTTCAAAGACCTTGGCGAAAAAATTATATCTCCAGTTAAATATGACACAAATCGTTCATTCAAACAGTAAAATGCTTTTTCTTTAACCAACTAATTGTTTATTAAAGTTTCTATGGTGCGCTGCTCGCATTTACTAATTTTTTACCTCAAGGAAAAGTTCTGTTTCGCACGCGTGGGCAAGTCATGTCACTTTCGAGATGTTTATTTCTAAAGCGTTCCAAAGGCCTTGTCGAAAAAATTACCGGCTATCTTTTGACACAAATCGTTCATTCAAATGATAATATGCTCTTAAACCAAATACTTATTTATCAAAGTTTCTATGGTGCACTGCTCACGTTTATTTATGTTTAACTTCAAGGAAAAGTGCTGTGTTTCGGCACGCGTTGGCGAGAAGTTTGTTCTTAAGATCTTGTCAAAAAAATTATATCTCCGGTTTTATTTGACGCAAATCATTCAATCAAATGGAAAAATACTCTTTCCCTAATGAAAGCACTGTTTATCTTATTTTTTTGAATATCAACATTATCAGTATCCCTCTCCTACGCAGTTGATAAACTACACGCTCATCAGTGCAGCTCTCTGCAATTATTGTGCAACATACAAGTCCACCGATCCCAAACACAAAAGACAACCTGGCAAAACAGAGAGATTTAGATCCATGTTTACGTGAACATCAAACGGCAAATAATCAAACTTTTACCTTCTGCTTTTAAACCATTTTCGCAATGAAGTCCATTGTTTTTTCTTTTTCTTAAGAGAAAAAGAAGCAAAAACAAAATTACATTTTGCTGTTCGCGTTTGCCATAAACACAGTTCTAAATCTATCTATTGCTGGTTAAGCCAACTACTGTAAACTTCTTGCGGTTATTTGCGGTTTGCGGTAGGACTTGTAACTTCTTGCGGCTTCTTGCTGATAGGATTTTGAACTTCTTGCGCTTGGAACTTCTTGTGGGCAATTTAACTTCTTTTTGCCGTTTGAGTGTTCTTGCGGTGCAAGAACTTCTTGTGCGTGCATTGTTTTTGGGCTGTACTGTACTGCAAACAAACATTGCACCAAAAGGAACAAGGAGACTTCTTACAAAAAACATTTTGAACCTAAAAGAAAAAGCAGGAGAAAATTGTGGTTCACATAAGCATACATATCAAACTCTACCCAAAACTTATTTCCAAGTGGGCACTTAGCTTGAGCCTTCAAAAACGTGGATCCTGTGCGCTAAGGACATCTGCAGTCAACTCGTGATTGATACCCCCAATCAAAACTCTCATTCTACTCTCAATCAGCCCTAGATTGATACTCAACCAACACTTGCTTGGTTGACACTCAATCAACACTTGATTGACTTCTTGGCTGAGAGTCGACTAATTTTTGCAGAAACATTACAGAGTGTCAATCGATACTTGTGAGTCGGTTGACACTAAGCCAGTTGCACTAAGAGGTCACGTGACCAATGCTTCCCTTAAACAGTGAGTTGCAATCTTGCTGATGCCAAAAATTGACAGAACACATAAAAATTATCTTACACCCGAAATTTGAGAGGGAACACATTTAAGGGAGATATTTTATGGTACTTTGATTTTTCAAAATGTATTGGCCGCCATGTTGGAGGGCATACATGGCAACCAAAGTGTCCAGTTGTGCTATAAATGTTGCCACATCATCTTTTCAACATTTTCCTTGAAGTTTAAGTGCAAAATTTGTATCACAAAACAGTAATTCATAATTTTAAAAATCAAGCTTTGGTCACATGACCAGCTACAGACTTTCCCATTTTAAGCAAATGGTGTGGGTTTGAAAAACCAAATCACTATTATTTTGTTTAAGAGATGACTCAGTAATAGTGATTGGAAGGCAAAATCATGTAACTTTCATTGTCATTAAAAGGATGTCACATGACCTCTTAGTGCAAGTGGCCTCTTGGCGGCCTATCGGCTGACTGTCGATCAGGTGTGGGTCAGATGCTGAATGAGTGTCAATCAAGTTGTTGATTGAGATGTCGATCGAGATGCCAATGAAGAGTTGATTGGACAATCGAGGATCCATCCAAGATATTGATTGGCACTCGACTGCTAATGTCTTAAGCACATGTGATCCAAAAACATAAATCTACGACTTGTTTAATTTCCCTTCCAATGTTCTTCCAATAATGTTTAAAAACCAACCATTTTCTTTGCAATTCTTTGTTACCAGATAGCTCAGTGTTAAAGCATGCTAGATTGCCATGTGATCCTCATGATTCAAGCTGTGTGAAAGTTTTTGACAAGTCTCTGGGAGAGTTCATGTCAAATACTTTAAAAGTGGAAGGCAAATATGTGTTTGTTCAGGTAGGGCCTGATTTTAGATTACTTTTATAACAAGACAATAAATTGGGATCAAAATTTCTATCACACTTAGAAATCAGCAGTAAACAATTTAATTGTAAAATTGTGATTTAATTAATAATTTGGTTACACATGTGTAATAAGTGGGTGTAATGTTAGAAGCCTTGCAGTTTTCAGGACTGTCAATAACCACAGGTAAATTGATCAATTGGAGTGCAGTTTAGGGAGTAATGGGTTAGGCAAACTTGCAGTGTGCGGCCAATTTGAAATTATAAGGACATTTTCTCCCCAAATTGTACAACTCAAAAGTCAAAAACAAATTTTGAGATTAATTTCTTCTGAGCAAAAAAGTCAGTAGTGTTTCCCTAACTTGTAAGAGCTGTACTGAACATTAAAAAGGGAGCTATTAAAGCCAAGTAATGAATCATCGATGTGTGAATGACAAAGGTATTTAATAGACCCTTCTCCAAAATGGCGGCCAAAAATTCAAATAAGTTAAAATGAGCTAAAATTAAAAACGTATACTAGTACTAGAAAGAACTCCTTTACTTTAGTAACCTTGCAAAGTTTCAGCATTTCAGGTGTAATATCAGCTGAGATAATGTAAGTTGAAAATTGAAAAATTTACAGACGTTTGTATGACTGGGGGTATGCATTATACCCCCAGTCATACAAACGTCTGTAAATTTTTCGATTTTAAGCATACATTTTGTCCGCTGATATTACACCTGAGATGCTGATACTTTGCAGGGTTACTTATGTAAAGGAGTTCTTTCTAGTGCTGGTATACGTTTTTAATTTTAGCTCATTTTAACTTATTTGAATTTTTGGCCGCCATTTTGGAGAAGGGTCTATTACAAGTATCGCCAATACCTGTTATAGCTCACTTTGGAAAAGAGTGATAGCCTGGGGACGAAGTCGCGCCGCAAGTGCTTATGGGATTATTTGGGGGGACGCAGCTCAAAACAAACATGGTGGAATCTAGCGCGGAATGTCATAGCGTGGGTTGTAGTGGTCACGGCAAGGTTTTCGGATCGACGCATTTGGCCTTAAAAATCGCACAGATAATAAATTTTTGCTGTAAATTGAGCAGATTGGCGGATTTTGAAAACACAGTGGATCGTGGATCAGCTGTAATTTTTGACACGGATTACGGAGTGTGCCTGTTTTATGTTGTGATGTTGGGTCCTAAACGAAATTTGGATCATAGATCTTTCTTCAGCCTTGGTCGGAATGTTTAAATGAGTTCATCCAAATTATTTATTTTTTCGAAAGAAGTTCATTTAAACTCAGGCATTAGACTGTTATTAGATTTGTATTGTGTTGTAGTCATCAAGTGTATTGCCTTCTTTACATTTGGGTGAAAAAAACAGTGGGATTCACATGTAGCAGCTTACCTTTGAACCTTTATGCTTCTGTTTACGAGTGTGGTTGTGGTTTCGGATTTGAACAAAAAATTTGGCGGATCGACGGGTCTGGCGAAAAAAACATGGATCGGCGGATCTGCATACCCCTATTGACCCCACTCCTCAAGCCAGTAGCATCAAAATTGTCACTTTTTACAGATGGTCCATTTTCCAAGTTGAGAGTTACTATACCACATCTTGTCTGCTCAGCAAAGTTAAGCCCTGTCAGGCGGGGTTCGCATCTGGATGGGTGACCAGATACGAGTACCCCGTGTTGTAATAACTTCTTTTATTGCTTCCTTCCCTTTCGAAGGCGATATCAAAGACTGCAGAACTCCCAGCCTTGTGTGATGTCGTTTCTTCTATTTCTCAATTATTTGTTCCTCGTTTTGCCATGTCCGCATTCATGTGTATTTATTTACAACATCGTATAAATAAACAGCGGAACACGCTGTTCTCAATTCTCTTGACTTTTGATCCTCTAAAACAATGCTATCTCTAGTTTTGTTAAGACCACGCTGTCACCACTACAATCCATGCTATGACATTCCGCACCAAATTCCTCCATGTTTGTTTTGACCTGCGTCCCTCCAAATAATCCCATAAGCGCTTGCGGCACGACTTCATCCCCAGGCTATCACTCTTTTCCAAAGTGAGCTTTTGGACACCCACATGCTGATATGATTCACCCGTAAATAAAGTATGAAGTTTATTAAAGGTGTGAATATCAAGGCTAAAGGGTAATGGCATCTCTGGTTTCTTCTTATAGTCACCCTTGTCACTTTCTGTATCCCACCCGTTCTTGCATGCATTGTTCCTTTGCAAATGGGGAAATAGTAAAAATGACCTGATCAAAAAAAAAACTATTTATATACAATAAATATATATTTTTTAATTTTGCAGAAAGATTTGGAGTCCAAAGGATTGCATGTTTTCTACCAAAACAGCTCTAATTCAAACACTAACTTCTTTCAGCTTGCGCAGTTTCCTCTTAAGTTAGAAGAAAAAGTAAGTGTGTAATTATTGTAATGTTCATTCCCTGGTTTGTGGTTAATTAAAATTCCAGTTTAGCTTCACACTTTCCTTTGAAATGCTTGGCTTGAGAGACCCACCCATGTCCTTTCATTCACAAGGAAGGTACACGGATCTTTTCTGGAACTACATTTGCACATTTCATTACCGAAATCCTTAATCAGTTTTTCTGGCAGCAAGGCCCCCAAAGTCAAAACTTTGGTGTACCAGATGGGAGGGAGAGATAAATCCCTGATTAAAGAATGATGGTGGAGAGAAATTTGGAAAAAAGGCACTAAGTAATATATACCTGTCCAGTGTTTCACTTTGAGGGCATGGTGCAGATTCTTTTTCACCCCTTGGACTATACTTCTAGGGCTAATAGGTACTTGTATCAAGTCTGAAACAACAAATTAACTGATGTCGACAATTTATTGGCTTCATGCCTTAACAATTACTGGTATGACATTAATGATGGCCTTTTTTGGTGAGATTTTAGTTCCCATACTCTACCAGTAGTCAAATTTATCCCTTAAAATGTAGGATAAGTCCAATGCCAAGGTTAAAGTGTACTGTTGCGAGTCAAAAGCTGATTATTGTGTGATGTTTTACTTTGTAGTCATACAAGGTTGTTGATGCAAGTGAAAATGAAATGATGGTGGTCGTGAGACATGAAACAAAAGACGATCAAGCCTATTACAACTTGTATGTGTCGGATGTGACAGGAACAAAGTATTCCCTCTCCTTGAATAATATCTTGAGTGCCAGGACTGAAATATGGGGACAGAACACAACACTGGTTGATATTCACAGGGTAATAATGACAGTTAACAATTTAAAGTGCACATGACCTGAAAAATAAGTCATTTAAAAAATGCACTCGTTTAAAAGGCGTTTCAAAGTAAAGTAAAATGGCGTTTTTCTTTTTATGATATCTTTTTTTGTTCCAGAGATCTTCAAGTTTTCCTATTATGCAAATTTGGTCACTGATGATGTCATCGGTTGTGCAACTACAGCGATATGTCACAAAATTAAGAATATATCTGCCAGGAATGAAGCAATGCTATTGAAACTTGGCAGGGATGTTGCACCTTACGGAATATCCCGGATGGTTCACATTTTGATGTTGCTATGGCAACGTTCTCAGTTCCAGTCCCTTACTCTTCAAAATCAAATATTACCATTTGTAGCTGCACGGGGGATAATATACAGCTAATAGTGTTAAAGAGGCGACCCAATGAAGGTGGGACTGGCATATGTCTTAGATAAGGCCAGTTATTTTGCCTTGTTAAGTCGCAAATGGTAATTTTTAATTTTGAAGAGGCAGGAGACTGGAACCGAGCAACATCAAAATGTGTACCATCTGGTATATTTCGTAAGGTGCAACATCCCTGCCAAGTTTCAATAGCATTGCTTCATTATTGGTGGAGATATTCCTAATTTTGTATCACACCACTGTACTTGCACAACCGGTGACGTCGTCATCAGTGAGCAAATTTGCATAATACAGTGTTCCAGATAAGAAACGGGTCTTGGGTAAAAACCCGACTGCAACCGCTACCTGAGCTGACACTGATGAAAGGGAAAATCGGCTTAAGTATTCATATAAGTTAAAGTACTTAAATAATTCTGAAAAAGAAAAAAAAAACAAAAGTAAATATAAGAGTGAAGTTTCTAATGAAAAACAAAATTACTGTAATACAAGATATCAAGAAAAAGAATTTTGAAAAAACAACTCAACAAAATTCCAAAGGCGACTTGACTTGCAAATCATCTGGTCCTTTGTTAATATAGCAAATAAAGGAGAACGTGCCCCAGAAATAAAATTGCTTTGCTGTGGCATTGTTAGTTTCCATAATTGAATGGCTTTGTGCAAGACGGTCGTCAGTGACTTTTTCGGGTAAAAATTTTTTTCCTTCAAAAGTGCCTGAATTTTTGCATGTGCTTTTCAATTAAGTAGTAAAAGATTCCCATGTAATTTTTTTGGGTGGTTTGCACTTTGCTTCTGAGAAGAACGAAGTCAAAATATTGAAGCATGCACAAAGAACGCAACAAAGTGGAAAAAGTAGAGCATTTTAGCCAAAAAAATATACAGGAGAATGTTTTTCTGCTTTATTGAAAAGCACATGCAAAAATTCAGGCACTTTTGAAGGGAAAAAATTTTACCCGAAAAAGTCACTTAC
>CM042747.1:39440334-39445334 GCA_022496165.2 Catalaphyllia jardinei | reverse complement strand
GCTTGATTCGAGTTCGGTTGATTTTTTTTTTCCGGTCTGTTTCTCTACATCTTTCATAAATCGAAACATTTATTTAAAGAAACAACTGTAAATGTTCACGTTGCATTGACATCCACCTTTGAAGGAGTCAGCCCTAAAGATACCGATTTGGAAATTGAGTTTTTTTGCATACGTTTTGCTCAGAAATGAGGCACCGATCGACAATAACAATTGCAGAACAATGTTTTTCATGTCAAAACAAGTCTGTCTGCCAAAACTTAACTTGATGCTGCATGAAATAAAAAGCGACACGAAAAGCGATATATATGCCTTTTTTACACGAAAACCTTTAGTTATTAGCAGCTCAATCTATCAATAGACCTTTTACCAATATCACATAATATCAACACTTTTTTTATTTTACAAATAAAAAATAAAATCATCTCCATAGTTCAATTTGTGATAATGAATTTAGTAAATTTACAAAGTTTCATAAGAATCTGTTGTAAACTTATAACTATATAAGCCCCCAAACTTGCAGAGAAATGCATGCCAGGAGGCTAGCATTGAACTGCGGCTTACATTTCTTTGTTAAAATTGGCAAGTACAAGTTTGCAACAGCCTCTTAGAAAATTTCAACTATTTTGTTTGCCCGGATTGTTGCTCAGAACATTTGGTCCTTTTATTTGTTGTTCAAAGCATGGCAATAGGTTAAAACAAACATGGCGGGTCACAATCAAAAGCAAAAACCTTGTGCTCACTCAAACCAACTGCATATGCGCACACTATATAAGCAACAGCATCTATTTGGTACGAAAATATGCTAGGATATTTGTCTGCGGACATTATCTGTTCGGAGAAGCGAACAGTTTTCCGAGAGCATAGCTCGAGGGAAACAGTGAGCTACGAGGAAGAAGAAATGACAGAAGGGAAAAAAGTCGGCAGAGCAAGTAAATCAAACCCCCGCCCCCTCTTCCCTTTAGTTCAAGGTCTGGATCTGCCACTGATCACTACACTCCTGTGTGGTGGAGGGAAGGCAGGCAGGTGACTTGACTTTCATCAGCACAAGCTGTGAAATGTTTGTCTGTAAGTATATCCACAGTGTGATTTTTCTGTGCTAATATTTTCCTATTTGTTTTGCTTCCTCACCCCAGCCTAACTGTGCTCTTCACATCCACATTTTGCTGAGTCATTGGTACTACTACATCCCTTCTGTTTTGTCTTCAGATTCAGCTGTAGGGATTATCATAGCTCAAGGTAATGAACTTGACTAAAGGCCAGAACACACGATGGGACTAGTCCCTGCCACTAGTCCCTGCGACTGGTCCCTGTGAGTAGTCGCATCTGTGTGAACTGGCCATTTTTGCTTCAAAATCTTGTAGCAGGGACCAACTTTAGTCCCTGCGACTAGTCCCAGAAATTCAAACCAGTTTGACTTGTTGCACAAAACGTTTGACTTGTTGCACAAACGCTGTCTGTGAACTGTTCTTGGGACTAGTCCCTGCGACCAGTCACTTTGTGTAAACTCTTCAGAAGACTAGTTGCAGGGGCTAGTACCCTCGTATGTGCCGTCCTTAAAGGCCAAGAAGAACTTACAGAGTGTACAATTTATTGCACAGCTAACAAATTAAAGCTGCAGTATCAAACTCGGCATGCGTAAGGGTACTGCTGTATCATAATCCAAAGATGCAAGCTCTTGGGTGTGAGCCAAAGTCACTTCACTAGGCCATTGCCATTGGCAGTGGTGTACCGCAGTTGATTCTAAAAGAGAAAGCAAAGAAGGTTGAAAGTTAAGCTGACAAGAAAATAATATTGAAGATTCTCAACAGGATCTAGAGTATTACTATCCATTCATTTTTGAGTATCCCATATTTTAATTACAAGAACAACCACCCCCCCCCCCCTAAAGAAGTGACTCCTGAAAATATGGTCTACAAATTGTAGCCGCTAATAAATCTTAGATCCCCCAAAGGTAACAGTTCCCCTTAATAGTACCAAGATCACCTCCCCTTCCCCTAAAGAGAGATAGGCTGTGTATGGTTGGGCAGTTAAAATTTGGAATAATTTTAAATGATACCAGAAGGAACTAATCAATGACATCAGTGACTGCAATTAAATCGATGGACACTCAGTTCTTTGATTATTTTAATTGATCTATTTAAAATTGTTTGGCCACAGAATTTTAGTCATTAATTTTTTGTTTTTTGCTTCGAATAGACATGGATTGTCTGTGATTGCACTAATTAGTCATTTCCAGGATGACATTGGTTAGTCATGAGTAAAATCCTGTGGCTACTTCAGTTTAAAGAAATGAAAACAAATTGTGCATGCCATTTTGCTACTCTTTTGGACGGTCAATACTTTGTGATAGGTGAAATACGAGCCTAGGACTTCATTTACTGTTACCATTTAATAGCCTGGCATTTTGTCTCGTATTATCATCACATACTTTTTATGTAAAGATTTATAACAGGAAAATCAGTTGTATTAATTTAAGAAAACGCTGGAAAATCCTAACAGATAGTCCGCATAATAATAAATTAAAAGAAATAAATAAATAAATAAATAAATGATCAAAATTTTTGTGGCCTTTGGATTACTCATCAATGGCATGAATCACTTGATGCCATTGATGAGTAATCCAAAGGCCACAAAAATTTTGATCATTAATAGACTAATTTCGATATACATTAAAATTCAGCCTTAAACAGTAGACCTCAGTGCAGGGCTTTGGGGAATAACCACAGAGTTTGTGGGGTTTATTCCCCAGAGCCTCGTACAGAGGCGTACTTTGTTAGGCTGAATTTTAATATATCGAAATTGGCCTATCACTCACTGGTCATTGCCAATAATCAACGATGACTAATCAGTTGATTGCTCATTGATCACCCATCGATTGCTTATCAGTAACACCCTTCTACTTACTGGTATTTTAATATTTCTGTTATAAAATGATGTTTTTAGGTAACTTAGGAAGTGGCCTAGGAGAGGATAAAATTGGGTTGTTTCTTTCCAATGATGGCGGTGTGACTTGGACCAAAGTAGGTGATTCTCCTGGTTGCATAACAAATGGACATAATGTAAATTGCTTCCCTTGTTGACTGGCACAAGTTTTAAGTTGTTCAGCCTGCATGACCTTGCAGGCTGGGTTTTTCTTTCTGTCAGCTGTCCTTGCTGGAAATGATTCTTGTTTGGAAATCCTTTCGAATTTCTATTTTGGACAGACATACTGGTGTATTACAAAGTGTCGTTAGCAAGGCATTATGGGATGATTTCAAAGCAGAATTTGTGTGGAGAGGTCGCTTAACGCATGTTTGTGAACATTTTCGGATCTTTTCAGCCTGGAAATTGGCCAAATTAGTTCCGATCTACTCAACATGACAGCATGCTTTTCTTTTCACTAGCACTACGTTTTACGGCATTTTTGCTTGGGCATGCGCAGGAATGACGAGAAAAGTGACCTATATCTTTAGGCTTTTCGTTTTTTTTTTATTATTTTTTTATTAATTTTTTTTTTGCCTTTAGTATTTTAAATGTGTTTCAAAGCAAACATAGTTTACAAATGAGATCTTGACAACTGAAAGCCAAGTCATTTTGGTATTAATACCTGGACACTTGAATAAAGGCTTACCACTATTGCTACTGAAGTTCATCGGCAATTTACGATGATGAATTGTCCAAATAGGGAATGTGTCCACTTCCAAAGTATGCATGTTAGCAGAGTTTCAAGAAAGTCTAGAAAAGTCTGTTTTACACTGAATAGTTTGAGATTTTGAAAACATGTTCATGAAAAAAAAATTTTGAATGTGACTGCATCCTTTTGCAGTGTCGTAAAATATTTACGAATATATGAAGCATCCAAAACCTGCTTCATAAATTTCAATTTTGGTTGCTCTTTACTACTAGATTTTGGATAGCCTCGAGATGTTTTTCATGTTCATAGTCATTGTTAAGTTTGTTGATATTAATTCAATTCTCTGTAGGAGTTTGACAGTTTCTATGATTTCGACATTGGAGACCATGGTGGAATCATTGCAGCAGTGCCAATGCATCTTCATGCTGACAAAGTTTGGTAAGGCCCGTAGAGATAACTCTTACTTTTAATATACACGAATCGACCGTTACTTCACTGCGCCTACTTATATAGATAGCGAAAACAATCCCTATCACGTGACTGGTTTCTACAGCATGCCACACGACACTTCGAGGCCTAGTCATCCTCGGAGACCCAGGCCAGTTAGTGGGGACAGGAAAAGTCTAACGGGCAAGAAAAAAAATCGGGCGAAGAAAAGTCAAGAACGCGAAATTTTTCTGCCCGAATTTTTTTCTTGCCTGTTTAGACTTTTTCCCGGCCCATTACCTGCCCCTGGGTCTCCGATTATTTTGCCCGAGGCGTATTCGTTTATGCTTCTCATGATGTTTGCTAAGTTTCTAATATTGTCATTTCAGGTACAGCTGTACTGAAGGAAAATTTTGGTCTAATGTGACTATAGGAAGTAAACCAGTTCTTGTATATGGCTTAGTAACTGAACCTGGAGAAACTACGCTGATTTTCAAGTAAGACAGAGACTTAACAAGTAACATGTTTAAAATATTTGTAGTATTCTTAATCATAGATTGTTACTGGTTTCAACCAATCCAAGAAATCAATTCCAAGCCAGCAGCAAGGAAAGATGGAAGACTAAAGAAGTTAGCTAACTTAGCCTTTAAAATGAAAGGGAATTTAAAGTGATTGAATAAAGGAAAGGAGGTTAGGGGAAAAGTGAGAGACAGAGGGAAGGAACAGTCGCTTTTGGTAATAATGGTTGTTCATTTGAAAAGACAGTGATACAACTTTGAAATTCAATGGCAATATTATAAATCAGTTGAAGTGCAAGACATGTGCAAGCATATGCTCTATCTCTTCCCTATCTTTCCATTCACTGAAACGGAGTATTCTCTATTGCCTGATTTCATACCGTGAGGGACTAGGTACAAGTCTCTAAATTATGCAACTAATGATCCCCATAGTCAGAAAGAGC
>CM042747.1:39413686-39431207 GCA_022496165.2 Catalaphyllia jardinei | reverse complement strand
AACGTCGGGGGCTAAAGCTCGTCGGAGTCGTAGTCGGAGTCTTGAGAGAGCTTACGACCCAGTGAAAATCGAAAATCAGAGTCATAAGCTCGACGGAGCCGGAGTCGGAAGAATAGGAACGATTTTATTTTTTTCCGATTACACAATGTATGATCCAGTGAAAACTATTGTCGGAGTTACAAGGCCCAGAATCGAGCCTTGTGATTGGTTTTTTTCTTCCGATGCTGCTTCCGATTGCGACAATTTAGTTTTCACTAGCTCGTAAGCGACGGAAGCAGAATGAGAAGCAGAATGCGTGTTCTGCTTTCGATTCTTTCGGTTTGACTTTATTAGATCGTATCGCTCTATGCTTCTGATTACGACTACAAAAAAAAAAAAAAAAAAAAAATAAAAACTGTTTTAGGTTCTCTAAAAAAGTTTTTAAGTGTACGTTTAAGATTTTAATCCGCATTTTCTTCAAGGTCCAAGGCTGCGTCGGGCGTGGCTCCTGCAGTGAGAATTTCAAGGAGAGATCGCGTCCCCCCCCCCCCCCCCCCCCCCCCCCCGGGGGGCACTGCTTTCTCTCCCCGTCTCTCCAGTTTTACCCCTTGTTGTAAACAAACGTTCGCAATTCCTGTTTGACAAAACATCCCCCGGTGATCCCCTGTGATCTTTGCTATGTCGTGATGAGATATTTTATTGAAATTCTCACTGAAGGAAATTGCTGTTATTTTACTCACATGATTTAAAATTGCAACTTCAGATTGTAGTAAAAATTGCACAAAAGTCGCCTTTACGGTACCATTAGAGGCTTAATGATATTGTTGCTGTTATTTTTTAGGTGCTAGGTGTCGATCCCTCTCGTATCGAGGTTGTCGTGTTGCGTGGCAAGCCAACGAGAAGTGATGTGTCTATAACAGCCGCCCCAACGAACAGCAGCAAGACAAGAACACAGGTAAACGTTAATGCTTATTTAAATAATTTTTAACAGCCTTAAAAGCCGATTTACACGGTACGACTTTGTCGCATACGACAAGCTCACGACAGGCCTACGACATGACTTAGGACCTACATGACAATTGTAAGCGCGCTTGTAGGTTTGATTTGCAACAAACAATTCATGTGGTAGGCCTGTCGTAAGCATGTCGAATGCGACAAAGTCGTACCGTGTAACCGTATGGATATTTCTGTTGTGTGATAGATTTGCTCTGCCTGGGTCGCTCGGTTTGCGCGCAGAAAAAAAAATCTCGAAGGTGTTGACGAAGGGGTCTTCTTGCATTGGGAAACGCCATCCCCAAAATGTCACTATTTTGTGGCGGCTTGTACGTGAACACGGAAAAAATACTTAAAGTTAAGGGCTATCAAGAATGACTGAATTCCCCCCGGGCCATAACGAAGTCAGAGTAATTCTTGGCAACATGTTACGCTTTTCTTGTGCTCTCCAAACTCCTCTCGTGCATCATAACTCGACGAAACTGCGGCATCGCAGCTCAAGTTCGTCTTAGAATGTTGTTAAGTTTCGTGTGGGGGGGGGGGCGCCGAAGCTGCTCGTCCGCGTACCTACAAGGGGTTAAAAGTAGTTTTGGTACCTTGTAGGGTGTTAAGCCTCACAAAGACCACACCAGGAACTTCCGCGATACTTTTTAGGGTATTTAGCCGAGCAATACATCACACACAGGACATGATGTGTGCTGTTTCTCTTCACTCTCCCCTCCCTGGGAATTAAGTATTTCGGCACACAGCTTTACAGGAAACGGCTTTAAAATTCTTCCTTGGACTAAAGAACGTCCAAGTTTCTTGTTTTATTTCAATTGCCTCATATCAAAGAATATTTTTTCCTCTAAATTGTAACTGCTTTACTTTGCCAGCTTGTGCATCCGCGTGGCACTTTTGTATATTTTGAGAAAACTTTGTGTCGTCTCTAGACGGAGGAGTGAACGTAGTGGCGTAGTGGCTTTAAGATCTTCAAGTTTTTGTCTTCCTCAATAACGGCTTCTGATTGTTTTTTTTGTTTTTTTTGTTTGTTTACTGTGACAGATTGTAGATCTGTTGAAGAAACTGGTATATGATGGAGCAGTGAAGATCCGTTTAAAGAAGGACATCACCATCAGGGTGATAAATGCTGAGGTGCTTCCAGATAGAGGTATTGCCTTCAGTAATATACCCAGTTAATTATTTATTTGTGTTCGAAAAAAGGAGGCTTGCATTTAAGTGGCGAAAACTAAATAGATTTGCACATACTACGCTAACTGATTGGCTTAAAATCTCGCGCCAATTTTTCATCCAGCCAGTAGTCAAGCCAATACCTTTCGTGACGCGCTTGCACACGTTTTCGCGCGCCTTGCTTCACTTGGAGGTTTGATTGGTTGACTGTATTGTCTGTGTTCTTTGTGATTGGCTAGAATGCAGATTACTTTGGTTTTGCTTTTACGAGACTCAGTTGAAAACCGCTCTATTACCAATACCTACCACACTCATTTGATGATACTAGCCTCTTACTAAACGAGCGCGAGGGCCGTACTGGGGAATATTGGCCTGGGTTCGTGGCAGGACGGACCGAGCGCAGCGAAGTCCGTACAAAAACCGACCGAGGGCCAATATTTCCCAGTACGGCTCGAGCAAGCTAGGTTAATAGGTAGTTTACTAAATGGCACTTGGGCCATGCTTGTTTTGAATTTACCAGCTTTTGAAAACAAGATATACCCAGCTTATGAGCGTTTTTATGTAAACGGTCCGTATGGCGATATCCCAACCAAGAAAGAACCGATCAGAACGTTCGGATTTCGCTCAAGACTAGCTTGCCATATAATAATAAATATTTTGCACATGCAAAGGGCTTCCCTGTGATTCGTTGTTTAGTTGATGTGACTGACATAGCATATGAAGAAATTGAACGTTTCGGGCATTAGGCGCTTGTCAAATAAGATGTGCGTTTTATTTCCAATTGTCAAGTGGTTAGGTTAGGGCGCTGGATTGATAGATTTGTGTTTGGTCCCAGATTCAACTCTAAGGCACTAGTCTGTTATAGGCCTTTTTATGTCTCGATGCTCGTGTTTTACATGTATATTAAAAGTGGCTTTTTATTCACATGTAAATTAAACTCATTTTCATATAAATGGTTGTGCAGCGGGCCTCGCTTTGATAGAGAGGCTAAGGGTAACTGGGAAATAAGCTATTGGGGTATTTTTTTTCGCGCTACTCCCCTCGCGCGCGACTCGCGCTCCGCGTTCGCCTGGCTTTCGTCTCTGTTCGCCTCGAAATATGGCTTGTTGTTCCTGTGCAATTCCTTCTAGATTAAAACGGCCATACAAAAACACGCCATTTTGACACGTAGATCTGGTAATGTGCACACTAGCCTACGAAGAACGCTGACGTATTTCGGTTTGTCACTTTCGGCGGAGACAAGCGACTGCCTTAAATACCTCTGCATCCGCAGGTTTGTTTACACACATGCGTTTTCCTATTTTTATCAAGACATTAACGCTGGCTGTATTGTGGTTGCTTTTCAGACTTTAATGGTGATTTGTCTCCAACTTCTTCCAGCCAGTCCGGATTAGGAACTCGACTGGCTATTGGTGTTGGCATTGCAGCATCTGTGGTGGTCATCTTCCTCATTGTGACTCTTCTCTATTTCCTCAGGTGTGTGGGATGTTGACTTTAGTATTGTCAGTAGGTCCGAATTCACCTCCTCCGCCACTGCCTTGCGTTGTAAAGATCTCGGTCCAGTGGTTCAAAGGGTAATTAACGCTAACCATCCTATAAATTGCTGTCCAGTGGATAAGTGTTGACAAAACAAATCACACTATCCGCTGGATAGCGATTTATACGGCGTATAGCTTTATCCAATCTTTGAACAACTGGGCCGGTCTGGTCTGATCTGGCCAGCCTTCGTTCAGCTGTGATTTCCCTCATGTTTTTTTTTTCAGTTATTTTGTTTATTGTTCTCAGTTTGTTCGTTCATCGTCAGTGTCTCCCAATCAGGATAGAAGTACTAAATAACTTCTGGAAGTTCACATTATGGATTCATTTTTTCGTTCATTCTCATTTCTCTAGAGCTCGCCTTTTTACTTTGGTACAAATAAGTAAATAGTTATTTTATAAGTAAATAGTTATCTTTTAAGATTTGTCATACACGTTTTTCTGGACAAAAGTAAGGAAGCAAGCTTGTAGATTGACGGGCAGGTATACGATTGAACTATTTGAAAGAGAGACATCATTGTATTCTAAACCTTGGTTTTGTATTATTGACCTGGGAAACTGGTTCATCAACGGTTTGTGCAAATGGAAAGCAAAAATGCCTAATGGTTAGTTCTGTTCGGATTGGTCATTTACCATTTACTCCAAAAAAAAAAGCAAAAACCAATTGACCGAGAGAGCCTAGAGTTCGGCCTGATCAAAACTCCAAGATTGCGGTGAAGAATTCCAAATGATACGCATATTTTCCATTGGGATATTTCGGTTGGAAATTTTGAACTACTTTTCAAGACGTTTTGGGTTTTTTTGAAAATTTTCCTTTCGGTCGAGCCAAAATTGTCTTGCCATCCGCATTCTGAAACAAACGTAGCTTTTAATCATTGATTAAAAACCCTAGTCAGTTTTTATACACCTTACACTTCTTGTTTTGTTTCTTTTTTAGACGTTACAATTTGCTTCGTTCACGTTACACTCACCTGCGCTTATACAGTGACGGAGCACAACTGAGAGACCCATTGATAGAAGATGACACTGAAGATGAACATTCTCTTCATCCTCAGCCGGGAGGGTCACTGCGATACGTGCCGGTACCCACAAGTACGGCCCCTGATTCTGAAAGCGACGAAGACCTCATAGACAACTTTGATGGTGGTGAGTCAGCTAGTACCGTGAAGACGAAAGATGTAGGTTCTTTGAGAACAAAGTTTATAGCTTACTTCATGGAAAGTGCGCGCGTACGGTATTTACGCACGAGTTGTTGACGTATCAGAAAACGAATGAGTAAGCGAGCTTAGCGAAAGAGTGACTTTTCTGATACAAAGACAACGAGTGTTTAAGTACTGTACAAAGCACTTTTCATGCTGTAATTTGTTTACTTTGTACTGACTGAGATTTTCACCCTCAACCAGATTTCCCTCCTTCATTCGGCAGAACAAACGTCAAGTTATGTTTTTATTCCGACTGAATGGAAGCGATTTGTCGCTTCTTTCAAAAACCTAGAGGAAATATTTTTCGTACCGGACCGGGTTGTTAAGCTGACCCAAGGTTTGCGAGAGTTCTGATTTCAGTTTTGTTAGTTTTTGCTGAGGTGTTCTGTTTATATTGTTTGCCCTGCAGTTTTAAGCTTTAGTAATCTCGGACTACACCAAACGTTCAAGGTGAAAAACAGTTTTTAACGTTCAAAAATAATGCTGCAGTTAACGTTTAATCCTGGGTTAATTTTAACCGGCTTTCGAACAACCCGGCCCAGAAAGTTTACCACGTCATCAGTCAACGCTTCATCTGCGTTTCATTTGTTTTCTTTGCCTTCCTTTTTCTTGAAGTCGTTTGCTTCGAGCTTCCAGACATTTCCTTGTTGGTAAAACTCTTGTTGTCGTCGATAAATTATGCTACTCTGAATTTTGCTCGAGTTCTTCTGTTCTGCTGTTCCTGGATTTGCGGAAAATTGGAGTAACCTTGTGGAAACTCTACAAACATCATTGAATGAAGAGTGAAGAGGCGCCAACAATAACTTGCGTTGGGAACTGACTGATTCATTTTGACAGCTGATTTCTGATTGGATGAAACGCTTTCCCCACGTAAGAAAGTCGTTTCGTGATTGTGATTGGATGAAGAAATTTCCGTATGAGTCAGTTTTCATGTGATCGATTCTATCCCAAAATCTCAGTAACTATGAAATAAAGAGCAGTTTTAAAACCAAAGTAATCTCTTTGGTAGCCTGCGGGAGCAGACGTATTTCCGGCAAGACAAACGAAGCCAGAAATACGTCTGCGTTTTCACGCCAATCACAGAGTACACAAACAATCTTATGAACCAATCAAAACTTAAAGCAAATACGAAAAGTCCGGGAAAACGAGTGCGAACGAGCCACGACTGGTTTTGTTTACTTCTGATTGGAGGACAAAGTGCCGCGATTTTTTTTTGTCCAGTCAATCACTTAGCGTAGTATTGCAAAACCAAAGCAAATGTGCGTCACTTTCTGATCTCAGGTTCCACGAAAAGTATTATGAGCGAAAAGTAAATATCAACACATGCCAAATAAATCAAAGAAAACGTCTTAAGTCCTAATACTTTTCCGAGTTCGTCTTTGTTACAGTCCTCAACTTGACGGAGAGAAGCCACTTTGTCAATTTCGTAGCAGCTTTTACATGTAAACTTTTGAACGAGTCGGTATAATCAGAACAATGCAACTAGCTTGTTACCTTTTTAACTAGCTTTTCTTGTTAGGAATCTTTGAGCTAAATGATGGAACCACGAAAACAGTTTGAAAAATTTACGGAAAGTTGCAAAAATTCGTTACTTTGAACCAGTTGAAGAAGGTAAAATACACGTGTTTCGTTATGACTTCATCCGCGTCCATCGGGTCGTGTCTATCACGGGAGTGCAGCACTCTTTTAGATTGACTAAAATTAACACTCCGTTGTTTTTACTGTAATTAATGAAATAGTGCTCCGTTTATTCGTTAATTAGCAAATTTTACAAGGTAAAGTCTGTATACGATTATCGTGAAGCGACTAGGAGTACTTCTACTCCCCCCTGGATGGGATGCTAGTCCATCGCAGGGTTACCCGGCCCCAGCTTTAAATTCGCCGGTACTCATTTATACACCTGGGTGAAGAGAGGCACTGTGAGAGTGATGTGTATTGCACACACCATTATAAATTTAAACCTTTTGAATTTAAACCCGTTTTTCATTTCCTTATTTTGTGTTCTCTTTTGTTACAGGGTCTGTGGCTCTCATGCCTGCAGGTCAAAATGGCCAAGTAAAAGGGAAAAATGTAAACGCCTGAATCAATAATTGAACAGTTCATGTGTTAAGGTGGCTGTCATTTCCAGTAATTTCTAATTTCCACCTTTTCTAAATAAGAAGAAACTAAGAAGAAAACGGAAAATGTGGTTAAAACCATCATTTCCTTAGTTTCAACTCGGTACATCGCGTAACGTCTCATCCGTCACGCATTGCTTCTTCTGTTACTATGTCTAATAGCACGCGAACGCAAACAATAGTTATATTTTATACTATCAGCGATTATCTCGGCAAAATTTTCAGAACTTCAGAATCGCGTACTGTTTGGAAAGGCACAGTAATAAGGAAGGTTTGTGCGAGGACCCAAGTAGCATAGCGCTAGGTTTTTTATTGTTATCATGATCTTTCCTCGTTTAGGTACGTTTTTCTTCCGCGCCACGTGATTTCCACTCCACCAAAAATTCCGAAAATTTCGAAACTGGGACAAATAGTATAGAAATTAATTTCCTGGGAATGTTTCTAGACAATTAGGAAATGTTTGAATTTCTTAAACACGAACCATTCAACCGAAAATTCCATGAATTTTGGAAGGAAAATCAAATGGAACAGAAGTTCCTGGTATGAGATCTCCGTAAATTTGAGTATACCTCCCGGGTTTGTCGTGTTTACCTCAAATTTCGGAAAATGTTGTTCCGTTCGTTACTGAAATTTTCGGAAATTCAAACGAGGATTTTTCGTGGAATGGAAAAGCGCTTATAGATTAACTTAGCTGATGTTATATTTATATTCCTTGAAGCCAATTAATCGGTGATTTCTCTGTTAACTGAGGCCCCGTTCACATCACGCGGAAGAAATTTGAAAACCGTGTTTTCACTCTGGAATCGCATCTAATATTTTCCGTCCACACTACGCTGGAGAAATTTGACAACACGTCGATGAGCTCGGACAGGGAGGTCACTTCATCTGAAGAGCGTTTTAGAAAAGCTCCCTTCCCGTGACGGATTAGTGTGGACGGTGTGCTTAACCGCAGAAGTAAAGCTTCGTTTTCAAATTGTTTCGACGTAGTGTGGGCGGGACGGAACAGTGACATTCATCTCTATATTTTGGGCTACATAGTTTGTTTAGGGATGCACCATTAGCTGTTTTGAGTGGGAAGGGAGCTTGGAATTTGTTTCTCACCTTAAGGTTGTGTATAATTTTTTGGTGGTCAATAGCTTGTGCAAGAATATTTTTTAAAGTCAAACACTGAACGCTTATAGTAGAAAGCACTTGTTCGATATTTTTTCCTTATGGCCTCCCCTTGCACCTTTTTTTTATTTTTCAGCACCTTTTCTTGTGCAGGAAATTTTTTGGATGTTACCCAACCGCTCCCTCGAAAAGATAATTGTTTTATTACATTTGTTTGTTTTAGTTATAATTGACTGAGCACGAAGTACTTAGATATGACATGATGGCACCCATACAGGTTGTTGTTGTTTTAGTTATAATTGATTGAGCACGAAGTACTTAGATATGACATGATGGCACCCATACAGGTTCTTCCAAACAACTGAATTTCTTTACTTGGAATTTGAGTTCTGTTCTTATGCCAACGATCTCTTTAATTTAGAGCAATGGCTCCTTCCTCTGGCTTCGTTGATTCATTGAACTGGCAAAAAATGTTCACATTACGAAACATGGTCTGTTGTGCGAAATACGTGTTGTTTGGAAGCACTACTATGGGGCCCGTGAGAATTTTCTTTTGCGTGTAAATATTTGTTGTAAACCTACGCATTCTTTTTTAGTGAGTTCGATGTAAAAATAAACAACCATGCTTAATAGTAATCGAGTCTTGCTTATTTAAGACAAAACCTTTTAGAAAGGAAAAATCAAACTCTAATTTGGAAAAGTAGACTCAAATCTTTGGGCAGCACATCAGTGTACGTTCATTTCCGATGCGAAGCTGGCCGATACTTCCAAAATTGGACCTCCTGATTTTGCAAAGCACCCCTTTGTCCTGTTTTTGAGGGGATCCGTAACATTAGGCACAGTCAGACAAATCACTATTTCACGGATAGCTTTGTTTTGTTAACATTTGCACCCTGGGGAACGATATCGATTGGAGAAAGTTGCCCCAGCTTCTTGGAACATATATTAGCGACCTAGCACTGAATGTTGTATTCAAACCAACCGAACACTCCTTTCCCGGCATTGCATTAAGATAATTAGTGCATTTGAAGCAAACCTGAAATACTAACATACTACTTTCGGCGGGGTCGGGGTGGTGGTGGGGGGGGGGGGTGAGAGGAGGACAGGGGTGCTTGTCGAGAAATTTAAAAAGAACCTAAAGGGGTATCCTATTTTAGGCGTGGCGTAAAATGCTTTTAGCAATCCTAAATCAACACACATTTCCCTCATTTTTTTGGCTCAATACCTCAAGAGGTACCGCAAAAGCTCCTGCTGTGGACCTTTCGAGGCCGAACAATCTAAGAGGTACCAAAACCGCGTTTTTAACCCCTAAAAAGTACGACGAGTGCCCCCTCATTTTTTATATAAGACCCTGGGAAGGGAAACACCTCTCAGTTATTAAAAAGCGCGTTATTTCTCAAAGACTTGATCCATAACTTAACTAGACTTGACTAAAGGTCGTTTCCGGAATAAGATCAACGTTTGCGGGCTCGAGCCTCGAAGAGCTTCGAGTTTGCCCAGGTCATCCGTGAACTATAATTCGGCTGGAGACTGGTAACAGCAATTTTCGACCATTTTGTTTTCGGTTTATCTCCGATCTGTTGGTCGTTGGAACTTTGATTTTTTGCCGCAAACGGCAAAGTTTACGCACTGCCTGGCAACGACAATGAAAGCAGCTGTTAATTTCTTGTTGTCTACATAAACAAGCGGCTACGAGCTGTAAATCAAGTTAAAATGTCTGCTGGAACAAGACGAAGGCTCGAAGATGCGCTGAACGCGGGAAAAGAGATCGAAAATAACGGGTGAGAAAATGAAGTGTTAACATACTGATTGATCGAGAACAATCAAGACCACATAGGTTTTGCGTTCATCGACGTCAAACGTTCTCTCATTTTTATTTAATTTGCATTGTGTACGTTAAACTTTGTATTTCCCGTTTGTTGGTAATTACTTATATTCTATTAAGACAAATTCAAAAAGGCTTACACAGCTGTTATAAGCCATATACTTAAGCTTAGTTTTTACGTAACTGCACATTAAGCTGTTACAAGTTTCGTGCCTTTTCTGAGGCCTGCATTTTGTGCTAGACTGTATAGTACATAGACAAGAAAGCGGTTCGGGTCATCAGCGTATCATAATTAAGTAAGCTGACAAGTCTCAAAATGTTTTACAGTATTGTCCGGTGGATGACTGCTGGTCAAGTATAGATTTGACATAGGCAAAACAATAAAACAAGGGTTTTCTTTTAAAGAACCCTAGTCAGCCTCAGCCATTTTCGATGCCATCGTAATGATTGATATTGCATGGTGAAGCGAAAACTGAGTGTTTTACTATAGGATGTGTTTCTGAAATTATGTTTAATTGTCTTAAGTAGTTTCACAGTCACCACTTTGATTTCCTTCCTTTAGACATGCTCTGAATAAAATATAACAGCCAAACTCTCGCATGTAAACAAAAACAAAGGTGTGACTGACTACGGCCCTTTAAGTCAAAAGGTTTGAGTAAATTGTGCTCATTTTACTTTCAGTGATTCTGTCAGTAATGGAGGCATACATAGGTCAGTAGAAGTAGATTTTGGAGATGTGATGGGAGTATACAGTCTGAATTTTTCATTCAGTCAGCAGTATTTGGTTGCAGGATGTGGCAATGGTGCAATTCAGGTGAATTTCTTAGTGTCTTAGTGATATGTCATGCACAATATAAAAGCCGTTAGCATGAATAGAGGTCCGTGAATGTTGCGTCTAGATCTGACTGCTAGATTTTGGCAGTTAGTTACTGTACATGTACTAACCCATCTGCCAAACATGTCTCTGTGTAAATAGCCTAATATTCCCCTGGCCTCCCCCCTGCTTCCTGGATGAGCTGCTAGATGTAGTTGATCACTGCAGGGAACTCCTCGTCCCATTCCTAGGGCTTGAGAAGATCTTGAATTCCAGCTTTCCCTTCAGACAAGCAGCTCTCTATATTTGCTTGCCCTGAATAAGTGCTTAAATTTTTGTTTTTTGTTTGCAGATGACTTGCTTGTGTCCTTTCCCATTAGGCAAGTGAGAATGAAAAGTTACTTGCCACGCTTGCCAGGAAAATCTACTTGTCCCAGACAGCCAGGCCTCTGTATTTTTGTTGTAGGTCAGGAAAGGTTTCACTAGAACACAAACACTCATGAATGTAATTTGTCATAGATTATGCATGTTTTTTTAAAGGTTTATGAGTGTACTACAGGAAGAAGGAAGCGTCCACTAAAACATGGCTCTCTCTATGGCTTGCCAATAACATCAGTCAAATTTTTCCCTTTTAAGGATGACCAGCTAATCACAGCAAGTGAGTGAAGCTTTGTTGTACAATGCATGTACTTGGTAAACTGTACATTCTTTTCATAGAAATACCTTTGTGAGTCTGGCAAGTATTTGTCGATAACAGCATGGCCTGGGTCAGACAGAAGAGCCAAGAAAGGCCGGGGGAAAACTGATTTCATTTGAATGTATTGGTCCTATTTCAAGGGAGTTTTATTCAGGAGTTCTCAGGTGTTTGGGTGCATGTCAGCATTCAGTATTTAATCTTCAAAATTTGTTAGCATGACATCATCTTGAAGTTGTTGTTTGATATTTAACATTGTTTACACTGCATTTGGTCATCCTGTTCAATATGCTGAAGGCTGATTAGAGTACTGTCACATAGTACTCATTGCTTTTTAATGATTATTAATTAAACAAACTTGGGATTCTTTTTTAAGTTAACTTTGTAATTTGTATACACCTTATGCACTAGTCAAAGTAAACCCTGCCTCCCCCCCCCCTTCACCCTGGGATATGTGGGGCTTTGGTGGAGCTTTGTCACCATATTGGCAGCTCTTAAGTCCCCAGTATGTGGGGGATTCGCATGTTTTGTCGCTTAAATTGTCCTGAGGTATGTGGGGCATTAGTAGGGGATTCGTTCTAATGCAACGATCGTTTCCACAAGGACTTCTGGGTACATTTCGGCACGTTGGAACGGACACAAGCGGAATCCATTTTATTGTTATTCAAATCAATACATCGATTAACTTAGGGCATGGATTTAAGGACGTTCGCATGAAAATTTTCCAGTCGATATAATTTTTTAAATTTATACTGCAGTTACATGTAGATTTAATGAGTTACTTGTGCCAGCAATGCAAAAAAAATTGGGGGTCGCCATCTTCGTTTCAGAGATAAAGCGTGTGGTAAACTATACTGATTTCGAAAAATTGTCCCATATAACTGAGCACGGTCTACAGGACTTTATGGTTAAAAATATCGAAGGTGAGTCAACGAAGGCAAACGATCTTAGTCATTTTTTGTAGAACTGGGTCTGTTGCGTAAATAATTCCAAAAGTTACTAACGCTTTCACAAAATTTAACCCTTTAAGAGGCATTTGAAACCGTCTCACAGATGCACAAAGAGCTATTCAGAACAGAATTCGATGGTGCATTTTGCCAATAATTCAAACTTCTAGTCGATAGATTTTCTTCATTTTTCCCTAAATGTAGAAAATCAGTAGAGAAAATGATCCATCGAAAGAAAAATTGGGGTCACCGAACGTCCAAGATTGTTAAATCCAGGCAAAGCTCTAGCAATGGCCATCTGCCCTATCTTTTGTTTATTTTATGACTTAGCATGCGCGCTCATGCATGACATGGCATGTGAATTTGCGTGCGCAGTAAGGATGCGCAGAAACAATTAGCGCGAACTTCCTTAAGAAGGCAAATGCTTTAATATTGATATGCCGATTACTTTTTCTTTCGCGTCTCCATAAAGACAGTCTTTCAGAATGTTGCTGATATAACATGTGGAATGTTATGACTATAATTGTCCTTAAAAGAAACTGCGAGATTCCAACTCTCCCGTTTTTGGAGAATATTTCCGGCCTTCCGTTTTCGCTTACTATGCTCTTGGTTTTTTAAAATTCTTCCTAGCCAAAGAAAAGTAGTGTTTTCTTTGTTTAACCAGTCTTTGTAGCACGATTCTTTGCTGTTTCTAGCTGTTTTTCTGTGGTTTCTCAGCCATTTTTCCCTTTTGGGGTCCTGGCGTAAGACTGCAGTAGTTTTTCGTGCAGAAATGCACTGGATTACCTCGAGTTTGTGCAAGGTTTGCATTCATTTGTGCCATGCTCTTGTGGTGCGCGATTTCTTCGTTGATCTTATGTTTATTCAATGAGAAAGTCTAAGAAAAAACTCCACTATTTTCCATTAACTGTGATCTCAAAATGCAGGAAATGGCATCTTAGAGGCACATATCTTAATTTTTTTTCCCGAGGCAGCATACCCCCAGATCCCCCCTAGAGACTCACGCCTGTGGCAATCATGCGCATGGCTACGCCGGGCCTAAAACCGCTTTTTTTGTATTCAACAGGGCTGGAATCTCTGGAACTGGTATTCTTAAAATCTAACTTAAAATAATTCTGCCACCTTGTGAATTATTCAACTACAAACTCATCAGGAACATCTTCAGTTCCCCTAAGAGTGGGGCATTTTCTGCTATTTCCTGCCTCGCATGGTGGGGCATTTGTTGGTTTTTGCAGGATATTAGAACTAATCCCCACCTATATCCCAGGGTGGGGGGGGGGGGGGAGGTCGGGGTTTACTTTGACAGGTGCACCATTTTAGTATTCTTTTGTTTTCTTGCAAATTAGCCATTCTTGCCTTGTTCTTAAACTCAAAATTCAAAAGACTATTTTCCCTTAAACGAGGTAACAAGGGCCAATTTGCAAGTAAACATAAGAAAACTAAAATTGCGACCATTTTAGAATAAGGTGTATTTATTTATAAATCCTTTGTTGTAAGCTCTACATGTATCTCTACAGGTATGTTAAGTCCTGTAACATAGAGCTGATAAGTGTTATAACTTGTATATCAGGTGCCGATGGGACCATGACATGCTGGGACCTGGAATCATGGAATATTTTTAAGACCATCAATGAAGCCCATAATGAGATAAGTGCTATGGATTTCTCACATGACGGCAAGGTCTTTGGAACTGCTGGTAAGGTGAGGTAACTATTAAGAAGCGAATTACTGTCTTAAATTCCTACACAAACTACATCATAAAATTGAATGAAGCCACTGATAATATATACTGTAGATTTAGCCAAGCCTGCAATTATTAACTAATAGTATAAAAAAGGGGATTAGTTTTTTTTTTGGATCAGAAACTCAAACATAGATCAATTTACTGTAAGCATGCAGTAATTATTGTAATAATCATTGCTCAGCATGTGGTTTCACTGTTTTTGTTCCAGTTAAAATTACCAAACTATATCTAATAAGGTAAATAAGTCCAAAAAAAAATTGCATATGCAATATATCAGGGACTTTTCAAGATATGATTGTGCAAGGAATACATGTAAGTTGGAAGAAGTGTGCCAGGGTTTAATTAATTTTGCCTTTACACATACTCCCTCCTCCCCTTGAGTAATAACCTCAATTGACCCTGTGATCCAATGGTAAACTAGTACTTGGTCAGCGGTCTACTTAAAAAAGACACTTCTCCTTGATGAGCCTTAAATCTGAGCCCACAATATGTTCATGTGATACTGGTCAGCAGATACCTTTTTTTGACAGTTGTCAATTAACTATAACATAGATGTCCAGTATAGTGCACGTATGAATGGATGTATGCACACACAGTACCTATGGACAGATATACCAGGGTTCTTGTTAAGAGCCGGTAACCTGTTATTTTTACCGGCTGTTTCAGTGAATATATATACCGAAATTATCCAACGAATGTTCATCTGTTCAAAGGTGAAATCCCATTTTGTTTATGGGAAAAAAATTGCTTTCCCCTTCCAGCCAATGCTCTGAAGATATCTAGCAGATGTTACCACTTTGAAAATACATCATTTGTTGAAGCAATCCAGCTTGTTTTTGTCAATTCACCCCTCGAAACGACGTCCACCATGTTTCCTTACCATTCCTCTCACAGCCAGGGGAAACCCCCCATAATCCATTGAGAAAGGTTTACAAAATGGCGTCCACACGTGGAAAACGACAGAAGGGTCTGTTATCAAAAGAGTTCTATTAATATAACTGATTTAATAAATAAAAATTCTGACTTTGACTATAACAACAATTTGTTGGCTCATGAAAAAGGGTGCCATGAGACATGAATCACTGAAAACCCAGTAGCTCCCGGGGGCTTCGCCTCCTGGACCCCCACCGACGCAATCCCCCTGGATCCCAGTGGGGGCCTATGTGGCCCCCACACCCCCAGTGTAACAAAGTTACCTGCTATTTTTGTTTTTACCTTCTATGAAAACATTTAGCAAGAACCCTGTATACAGAAGGCCACATGACAAACAATTTTTTTTAGATTGATGGGTTACCAAATTTTCTAAGGCACTGGGCTCTGCTTGCATCCTTTGGCATGCAGGAGCTCCACTATTAATTTAATTATTAATAATACCGGTAATTAATAATTAAAAGCATAATTAATAAAGTGGATGATTTAGACTGTAGTTTAATGCGTGTTCTCAAGAGTCTCAGTCACAAAGATTTTAGTATTGTTACTAGGAATGCGTTCTTCTAAAAGCATTAAATAATGCCAAAATGGGACATTTTGAATGCCTCAGTGCTCCTTAATGAGCATGGGCACCCCCGTTTTTTATTTCAAAATTGAATTTCTCATATGATAAACATTCAGTGGACAAAGTGTGAACGAAAATCTATTGTCAGGTATATATCAGGGGAATTACCTTAACAGATGACCTTAAAGATATGTAAGGCCTGTGCCATGTAATCGGTCAACCTTATTGCCTGATGAGGACTACCAGTAAGCAGTCGATGCATGATGAGCTACATTTCAATAACCCACATCACCAGAAAAACAACTACATGTATTAAAATAAAAAGTACTTTTAATTAATGATATATCCTGCCATCATGATAAGCAACAATAGCCTTTTTATGACATCAATAATAGAAGATGAATTGTAAGATCTCTTAAATTTTCAAAGGACAGAAAGATAAGAGTTTATGACACAAGTACTCTACAGCTGAAGCTCACATTTGGAGGAACAGATCATCTGGACTCAGTGGAGTGAGTTGCATGTATTAATGTTCAATCAGATACTGGTTAATAAGTGGTGAATGTTTTCCAAGTGTAGCTAGACAGCATAAATCTGTCATCTGCTTGTGCACAGATTGTATTAGCATTACAGTATATCTATGCACGCTAAGGTTGCCGTTGGCTTGACCAGTTGCCCCTTAGCCACCTAATAATAATAATAATAATAACTTTATTCATGTGTCAATTATAAAAATAGCAGTAATAAAACCACTAAGTAAGGACACAACATAATAGTTAGATAATTAATTTTATCTAGTCACTTTGCATCAACACCATGGTGTAAGTTAACTAATTTTGACACCTCACCTTGCTTGGTCTAACCATGAGGCAATTGCTCTAAAGTCATTCCCACTGCTAGCCCTGTAAAATAATCCTTACAAGCCTAAAATGTTTTGTGCAGTACTTCAATATATACTTGCCTATCAGCAAGCGAAAGACAAAATCCACTAGCCCAGCTAATAATTTACCCTAGCCCTGGCAAATTGGGGATGACTTTCTTTGCACCCTGAACTTACTGCCGTTTCACTTTCAAGACCAAGCTTGCTCTGACTACTGTTGTTGAGAGCAAGTGTCACAAATTTGCTCAATCAAGCCATAGAGTTGTGAGACAAGTAAATCTGACTGGCTTTAAAATTGAAGTCTTTTTCTTTTTCTTTGTTTGTAGATGCCATCCTTTTAGAATGTGCACTGAACCATGTGCTCATAGAGAGAAAACTCACTCTCGATTAGATATTGTACTGGTAACTTAAATTATTGTGAAATTGTTCCCAGCTGCATTCTATTTTTATATGAATGGTTTTGCACTGAGACTCATTTTCCAAGGGCAAATCTGAAATTGGGTTTAAAATTTTTATTGCTTATAAGTAACTGTATTATTTTGGGTACAAATAAAGATGTTGTTGTTGTTGTTGTTGTTGAAATGGCCTATTTTGAGTCATGGGTATTTTTTCTATAACTATAGTGTTGACACCAAATGAATGCTCTTTTTTGCAGAAGAGAAGACATCTTGGCTCCTGAATCAGGACATGGTAGAAAGGTTTTTGCTCTGAAATTCCACCCTTTTGATGACAACATATTTTTAACTGGAGGCTGGGATAGATGCATAAAGGTACTAATTAATGTGCCAGTGGTAAAACCATAAAACAACTGAGATCTGAGGTCCTAATCTTGTTACGATCAGGGCTGTGAGGTTTCTCTAGGTAAATTTGTATGCAAGGAGTGTACAAGGCTTGGTAGCGGAAGATTTTTGCACGTATTGCAGGCCTGTCATTCTGCGGAGTAGTGATTTTGTGGCCTAAAAACTGCGCTAATCATCCTTGTAAATTATGTGTCAAACATTCACAACTTTAGAAA
>CM042747.1:39363408-39413286 GCA_022496165.2 Catalaphyllia jardinei | reverse complement strand
ATGTTTTCTACGTTTTTCTAGGTGTGGGATATAAGATCTGATCAAGTGGTGCGTTCAGTCCGCGGTCCGTACATCTGTGGGGATGGAATTGATATCTGGGAGGATTCCATTTTGACAGCATCTTGGGTGGCACACGATGCACTACAGGTAAGTTTTTCAGAAAGGAGCTGCCAGTACTATATAGATTTAGCCAAGCCTAAGAGCAGAACTCCTGGGTTGGGTTTTTTAAAGCCTGAGAATTTTGATTCAAATTTTTGTAACTTCGCGGTGAGGTTTTCTGTTTCTATTGCTGGCCTTCTATTTTGAGTTTGAATAATTTCAAATTACGTTGTGCACAAAACAAAAGCAGTGAAAAAATTTGTACTTCAGTTAAGTTTGAAGCCCTGGCCAAACGGACTGCCAAGTAGTCGCAGGTTGAACCTTGCGTAGAGTAGAGACTTGCGTTGGGTGGCTAAACGGATTCGCAAGTTTTTTCGCAAGTACACGCAAGGCGCAAAAAAAACATTTTGAGGCAGGCTATCCTCTATTTCATTGGCCAATAATAGGTTAATGGATGTCACTAAACTTGCATTGACTTGGTTTGGGTGGCCAAACGATGAAAAACTTGCTTTGACTTGCGTGCAAATTTGATCTCGTCCAAAGTGAGCACAAGTTATCGCAAGTCAACGCAAGTGCCCGCAAGGCCTGGTCAAATGGAGGTGCAAGGAAATCCAAGTTTTCAACTTGCATTTACTTTTCCGTTTGGTCAGGGCTTTAATCCTTGGTTAGCGTCAAACGGCTTCAGAACAACCCAGGTCTGATTTCAACAAGTTAATCTGGCATAAGTCCACAATATAATCGAAAAACCGTTAATTGGTCAGCGGCCAACTATGAATAATCATGTGTCCTCGGCCAGAGCTAAAAAAAACTATTGCGCATGCGTCACTTACCACCCATTCGGCTTTCGGCGGGGTCGTCGGCGGGAAAATCTCGACTTGAGCAACACATTCCAAATGAAAAATCAATCGTAGAAAGGTGACTTTATTTTGTCGTTATTTTACATGACTTTGAGAATTTTTCTTCTCCAAGACGCTTTATTTATCTTCGTGGAATTGCTTTCAGTGGTCCTTATCGCTGAAACTTTCAATAGGTAAAGGATTTTGTTTATTTTATTGACCCTTTGTGTGCATAGTTGCTTCACAAGCTGCATTTTCGCGGCACGGACTCTTGACTTCGCGGTAATTTCGGTTTGTGTTCAGGTATGAAGCTGTGGTGTTCAGGAGATATGTTTTAGCACTTTTATCGGCCAGTCTTCTGCAAAAAGTTCAAGCTTATCTGGTGTACCTAAGTCTTATCCGAAATAAAAACCCTCGGGCCTTTTCATTTTTTCAAAAATTCCACCATTTTACTCATATGTTGCTATGGTTTCACTTTATCATCCCCAGTTTTCCCGCACAAATTGATGACATGCGCAGTCGTTTTTCAGTTCTGTCGTGTCCCCGATGAGCTCTAAACTTGCGTTCACTATATGGTCACGTGATGCTGGTCAGCAGAT
Source organism: Catalaphyllia jardinei (assembly GCA_022496165.2). Classification (NCBI taxonomy): domain Eukaryota; kingdom Metazoa; phylum Cnidaria; class Anthozoa; order Scleractinia; family Caryophylliidae; genus Catalaphyllia; species Catalaphyllia jardinei. Next base: position 39,411,752 of record CM042747.1, on the reverse strand, counting down.
ACCCTGTTTTGACAGGTGTTCTATATCAAAGATGTATGCTGTAAACCAAGGCTGCATGACTTGATATCAGCTGTATTATGGCCGCTATGTTGTGCAACGTTGTAGGACGCATGCTTGTGGTCTGTTTCTATAGTTCGGTGTTGTGCATGGCTTCCCTTCTGGCTGTCAGAGCTCCGCTATAAAATTGTAATATGAAATCATTAAAAAATACAAACATTTGTGCAGTCTATCTTTGTTGTGGCTGTTACAACAATGTCTTTCTATTTGTAGATATGGGATTTCGGAAGTGGGCACTTGGTAGAAGTGATTCCGTTTCCCCATGATGAGCATGGAGAGTTTCTGTATGTAGGTCGGTTTTGCTCTAGCAGTGACATCATCGCAGCGGGAGGAAGTGGAACAAATGATCTGAAGATCATTAACAGAAATGCACACAAGGTGGGGGAAATGAACATGTTATTAGCGGGCGAGGTTGGGGTCAGAAATTAAATCTACATGTGTAATCCGCTCTTGTGCTAGGCCAACCCATGTTACCATTTTACTGTGCTTCTTAAAGTAGCGATGATTTCATAGCCAAATTTATAGTACTTAGTCAGGATAGGAGAAAAAGGACTCAGCGTATATGAAATCGTTTTCGAAGGAACAGTTAATTTAGTTTGTTCGTGTAACTAGCGTTTCACTTATAGCTAACTCCGAGTAATTTGAAATTGTCTTCATTAGACCGACAGTACTTGCTAGACCCTGAGCTAAAAGCCAAATGACTTAGATCTCACTTCAAAGAGTATTTCCTTCAATGTAAGGCATCTCCTAAAGTACGAGAGTATAAGAGCTGCCTAGAGAGCTTGCTTACAAGCTAATGAAACCGGGAAGAAATTTTGGGATATGGAAAACTTGTTTAGGAAAATCCACTTGATTAACCATAGCGGGATAGAATTAAAAACTGTATCAGAACCAGTGTTAGAAAATTCTGAAAAAATAGTACCAATCAAGCTAACCTTGTTAAAAGTCAGCTGGTGGGACAGACCAGTTGGCTATTTACAAAGTGTAAGTTGGGGTCCAGCTGGTGTTTAGCGTTTTAATACTAGGCTTGTAGCATTGTAGAATGATCATTTCCCCTCATGTATTGTGTTTATTGTTCATAAAATAGGTGATTACCAGTGTTAAGGAAGGAGGGAAACCCATTCAAGCGTTGGATGTGTCAGTTGATGGAAATAAACTGGTGATTGGCAGCACAGGAAACTGCATAAAAATCGTGACTCTTACATGAACAAGAACAGGCTATCACCTGGAAACACCGTTATTTTTACAGTTTGCTGCTTCTGTTTATAAAACTGAAGTTTTTAATGTTCCCTCAGCAGAAGCAGGCGTCGTCACACCTTGCTGTTTTATAAAGCTGTGAGAAATTTATTCTCTGCTGCTTCGCAAGCGTTAAGTTTGTAGCATATTATCATTTCAAAAGTCTACGTATCTAAAGTTAAAAGTCGTCCAGTCCGTTTGTAAAGTTGTAGAGTATTTTTAAAATAAATAAAAAAATACTTAACAAGTCAGAACGTATCAGTTAAACCAAAAACGTGAGCGCGCGAAAAAACTTGGAACTAGTGCGCGCGCTATTGTGCACCTTGGAATGTGCGCGTGATTGGAATGTGAAAATGTTCTACCACTGTGACGTAACAAAGCATTGGTTTGCATTGCCGGGTGATGTTTAGCGCGGTTTGTTCAGGACTCATTTTCCTTGCAGGCTTTTGACAGGGCGTGATGAGAATGGTTTTTTAGCTTTAAACTTCGTCAGTCCTTCTAATGTCGGATCTAACAATTACAGAAGGTAATTCCACACTTTCGAGGTAGACATTGGAAAAAGAAGCACTCCAAAATGAGTGTAAACTGCGCTTGTACAAAAAATTATGGTAATCATAGTCTGGTTTTGGTTTTTCTTTCCTTTTTCAACCGCTTTAAACACGTCCAAGCTTTCGCGTGTATATGGTTCAACAATACTGCAACAAATTTGTTACTCCAGACTTGGAAAAGCATAACCTGGTCCGGGTTTGGCTAGTTACAAGAGCAATTATCGCCTCGGTAAAATTCCCTTGGCAGAACCGTGAGTGTAAAACGAAGACTGCGGACCCGGAGTGAAATGCAGACTGCAAACTAGACATTTTAACTGAATCTTGTAACCATTTCCATCACTGAAGGCTAGCCGTAAACTGGAGTATTATTTGGACTAACCTGTGTGTAAGTTTGCAGACGTTCGCCACGATTAGCTTAAATCCTGTTTACGGTTAGCACTCGATAATGTAAACAACACGATAAATACTACAAAAGACTACTCCGTTGTCTGCATTTTACCACTGCATGTTTGCGCTCCTCAGTCTGGGTTTTCCACTGACCGCTTGGCAAAAGGTATTGTTTAAAGCGGTGATAAGGAATACTGGAGTACAGTTGGCTATTTCAAGGTAAGGCCAGTTCTTTATTTTTATCCGACGTTCCCTATTTACATATCACATTTCTTTACAGAAGAATATGAATCGGCTGCTTCACGAATTCGCTTGGAGAGCCTGCAATCAATGCCCAGCGGGTCTGGCCCTTATTTTACATGGTTGGTTGTCATGGCTCAGTTGTCTGTGCTAATTTGGTGGTGCTCGACTGCACCCTTAGCTGAAATAGGATTATCACCAAAGGTTCATCAGAGAATAGGTGAATAGACCTTTTTGACGTAAAATACGCCATCTTGAAAAATTGGGCTTTGAAATAAAACTTAATTTCCTTCCTCGAGTCTTCTTTCCTTATTGCGCAAGCTTGACGAAACGAGCGACTCTCGAGAGTTCCGTTACAGGCTCGATTTTGATTGGTTTTTAAAACAATGAAAACGAGCCGAAGTAAAATACTAGCGTCTCGCAGTGAGACTCATGTTTGTTTTATTAACTTGGCATGCGCAATTCAACCGGAAATTTGATATGTTCGGACTCATTTTCGTCTCCAGAGGCCGCGCTTCTTTTGGCCAGCACCAAGAATCGCGACCTCTGGCTAGGTTCAACACCAAAAGTCCGCGATTCACTGACTTTCCGTCACTCTGCGCATGATCAGGGTCAAGTCTGGCAAATCTGATTGATTCTGGTCTCAATCTTTTGTGTTAACAAAGCCTTTCTAAACCGGAATGTCGTTGGACCTGGCCAGAGGTCGCGGGCGCGGTCTTTGGCGACGTGAATGGTTCGGACTCTAAATCGGATTGTTCCAGTGTCAGTCGTTTAACGACCACTGGTCAAGGGGAGGGAAGACTCCGGGAACGAGGTTGCATAAAACCGAATTTCTACATTTATGAATCATAAAATTTCTGATATACAATATATCATTGTTCTCCCATTTTGATTGGTTCTTATGATCAATTGGAGGACATACACATAGAAGAAGTTATCAACATACTTTTTTGTTTATTAGATAAACAAATAGATTCCATATTGCCATGCGACGTCAAAATGCGGTAAGGACATCAGTGACGCTCAGATATCGCCTTTTTGTTCTTACCACATTTCGACGTCATCTGTGACCTATAACTGAAGAGACGCACGGCGGCATGAAATCTATTTGTTAAACTGAGATTCCATTTGATACCTTGCACTGCGCCAAAAGCCAAATATTCCTACCCAATTTTACACTAATACTGATCGGCATATATCACTTAAACCGAAATGTTCCGAAGGCGGCATTCGAGTACCTATGACTTGAGGTACACCTGCAATATCCTGTTTGAATCCGGCTTTCTTTTCCGAATTCGACCTCAGTACACCTGACATTCAGCACGTAATGCATACGCTTTAAATACTTACCTCACCATCGCTTTGGCGCATCAGAAATCTCTGAAATACGCGTAAAATTTGCTCATTTTCAAAATGGTTGGGTTTTTTTATTGTATGCATCTCTTGTAGATAGTATTTCGTTAAATGTGTGGGAGGCGCAGCGACGCTATTGGGTAGTGCGCCGAGATCTTGAGAGAATGAAATACTCCTTTATGTTATTTCCATTATAGAACCTGCATCATTTCGTGGCAATGTTACAGTTTCATTCACCGAGTGGCCAAACCCTTTCATAGGCCCTTCAGGAAAATATTTGGTGTCTTTTGGAGCGCTCCTCCCGCCATGCATGAGGGAGGATCATGCATTAAATGTGTACCAAGTACAGACTTGGTATCTGCGCTCTGGGAGAGGTGTAGAAAACCTGGGCTGTTGTGAAGTACCACATTTGAACATCGCGGGGACAACAACCGAGGTAACATGATAGAAGAAAGAAAGAAAGAAAGAAAGAAAGAAAGACTTTATTTGCTTTAATGCTTTAAGCTGTTGTCGGTACTGTGACAACGACAGAACTAGCTGTTTTACTTACTTGACCATTTTCCTTTCTTACATTGCTTAGATTACTGTACTTACACCACACGTTTTAGTTGTTCCCACACCTGCACTGCACTTGGCTTGAGATTACAAACTTGTCGTGTAGTCTGTGTAATTGTTAGATAAACAGACAGTAAGCCCACCCCTTCCCCGCCCCCACCCCGCACAAAAAAAAGCAATCAAACACTAACGGAGTTGGCCAAGCTAATACAATTGAAAAATTTGAACATTGTTTCAGATACATACGCCTTTTTCCCCGTTTTTTTTTCTGACAGGTGGAATGTCGTGTTCTCTCAAACTACACTGCTCAGTGGAGGAACACACGATGTAGTCAGCGGCCTGCATCGCAGTCCCGTGTACAGCATACCTTACGACCTTGTTGCGGGGAGCTAGATGGGCGGTGTACGCTGACAAGCCCACAGCACTGCTGGTTTATAAACGGTCGCTTTCATTTGCACGCTGAGCATTGTTCACAGGTACCGGCGGCTCAGTTGAACAGCGATGACAATTTTTGACGCTTGTGCCAGCCGTAACTGGCCGTCATGAGCGCTGACCTTTGTTGGACTTCTGATGTCAACATCTTTGACCCATTGTTTTCAAAATTGCATTTTACTCAATTTGTGAATCAAAACGTTAACATACTAGGTGGAAGATTGTGTTCACCAAGTTTGAAAGATGTAGCTTGGCTAAGACGCTCAGTTAATTTTCTAATATTCCGTTCATTTGTCTGTAAATTTGGTTGGGTAGACAGACGTCAAGACGCTGTTCGGGGGAAAAAATTACAGACAAATATATGAAAAATTATCTGAGCGTCTTCTAGCCAAGCTGAGCTACATCCTTCAAACTTGGTGAATACAATCTTCTACCTAGTATTGAACGTTTTGATTCACAAATTATGTAAAATACAATTTTGAAAAAAGTAAAACGACGATAAGTCAAAACTACAGGGCTGATAAGTATATTTGAAACAATATTTCGGCTGACCAGACCAACCCTCCTCAGGTTTAAATGTTACTTAATTATAAAAATGAAATTACAATATTATATTGTGGTGGACGTCGGAAGAAGAAAACAAACAAGACTTTGCAAGGATAAAACGGGCCCACGTAGGTTACAAGCTTTTGTAATTTTACTTGAAGAAGGCTGGTCTGGCCAGCCGAAATATTGTTTTAAGGTCATTCAACTGAAATAGAACCTGCAATGAGATTTCTATCAAACTTTGCCTATTGATCGTTAATATTATAGGAACTTAAACTCTGAAAAAAAACGAGGGGTCCCTATGCTCGTTTTCTCAGTTCCAAAACAACAGAAAAAAATGATAGGTTATGGAACTCTTTTTCGAGAAACTTACGATTTACCTCCATGGCATGGCGAGGTACAGTCGTAAAGAAAAAGCCGCCATTTTTAATGCGCGCTCGCTGACCACGCTTAAAATTACACGCAGTAGAGATGTTCAATGCAATACCAGGAAATGACCTTAAATGTACCACGTTGTATCACCTTTGGAGTAGGTTTTGACTTATCATCGTTTTACTTTTCAAGTTTGGTTGATTAGATCTCCTGCACGAGGGCGCGCTAAATGACGCCATAAATTATGCACCGAAAGGATGCGCAATGCAAATGTGAGGAATGGCCTTAAGTTGGATTTTAGGAAAATGTTTATCACTACAATACCAACAATTTTCTATCTTTTTTTTCCCGAAGGTCGATTGTTTACAGCAGCTGTGCATTCTGGGAGACCAATCAATAGCCGATAACTATGTCACGCAATTTTCTCCTCGACAATCCCATCAATGGTGGCGATTTGTGACGTCAATCTATCTGCAGCAAGGAATTGTAGACTCTCTGATGATCACTTTCCTGCAAGTATGGTTATACTGGGGCCAGGAAAACTCTGTTGGATGGTTACGCATGGCAATAGTGCATCATACCGCTGGTGTGGGCGGACACTTGGTACGGCGATACGGCTCAAGTGTTAATCGTATTTTGTTTTAGCGTTTTAGGACATTTGTTATTCCATTTAAAATGTATACCCTGTGTACAGGCTCCTACCAGAAGGGTCTGACCGTTTCTGAAAGGGCCGAGAAGGGACTGCCTGAGAGTGAAGTAGCAAAAGGGGAATCCTCTTCCAGCTTTCCCTTCGCCCCATACTCGACTAGAAAGCCTCTTCACAGGCAAAAACGTAGAGCGGGCTTGTTTGTTATATTTAGTAATACTTTCAACAACAACAACAACAACAACAAAACATCGAATAAAGAACATACGGAGAAAAATCAGGCAATCCAAACCACCAATATTAATAAAAAAAATGTGAAAACGTCAAATGTTTGTTTATAGTGGTCATGCACTTAGCTACACCAAGCTAGTTCACAGACCACTTAAACTGAAGGAAACAAATATTTCAAATGAACATAACAGGCGTAAAAATCCCAACTAGCGGGAGGCAGACCAGTTGGCTATTTACAAGCATGACCGAGGAGTTGAACGAGGGTCCACCGAGAAACAACTCCAGCTAAGTGGTCAGAGCGGGACTTGAACCCGCGACGTCCGGATTTCAAGTCCGGCGCCCTTAACTACTCGGCCACTCGCGCAGCCTTTTCAACCAAACACTGATAGATAAGCAAAAAATGGTTGCAGTTAAAGCAGTCGGTATCTCCCCCCAAAACGTCTTTAACCCTTATGGTATTTACCCTAAGTAGGGGATACAAATTATTGAAGTTGCCGTGTTGATTTCAATCTTTTCTTGCAAAATATGCTTCGAAGTCATAGTACTTAACTTTCCTAAAATATTTCACTAAAAATTCTTGGTCACATGGGCTGGCCCCCTCCTTTTCTCTCCCAGACTCCCCTCGTCGCCTGTCCCCTTTTTCGATCCGCGTCGAAACTGAGAGCCTGGGACAAGCTATTGGTCAAAGGACGACGTTTCTAGTAAATTTGGTGTTTGTTTAGCTTCAATTTCTGTAATAATTACCTTCGAATTTGGATCTCATGACAAGCTTGTTTTAAGTTTACATCTCTTGTATCACCTACATTTGATCCTTTAAATCAATTTCATGGCTGTCTACACCTATTTAAAACATTTTGGAAATCTAAGATGGCGGATCCAAAATGGCAGACATTTTGTTGTTCTGTGACGTCATCTTTCAAACGTAATTGTTCCAAAAGTAAAAAGAAATTGGATGTTTAAGGTGATTCCTCAGAAATAAAAATTACCGATGAATTTTTTTTAAACTTTCTCTAAATGTTCCCTACCAAGCATTGTTTCGAAAAATAAAGTAAAAAAGATAGGTCACCATTCTCGCAAAACAGATATGATGGGCCAATCTTGCTCCGTTTATGCCTGTACTCGTGCTATTCACGTCGTATCGGTCCACGTTACATTTTGCGGTAGCTGAAAGCACAGTTCATCGAAGAAATACTTGGAAGAAAACTTGACAGGGAGAAAGTCTGGAACATATGGAACAATATCATATAAAATTGGTGGAAAAATCGCACCATTTGAAACGAGGTGGACGAAATGCGTTCGTCGAGTCGTTATTTTCGAAGACATAATTTGCATCCTAGAGTAACGGTTTTGTGCACACTTTCAGTTATATCTTTTTTTCGTTCCAATAAATTTTTTAATTTTTTTTAGATTAAAGAGGATAACATGGGCACTCTTATTATGTAATAAAAAATATAGATCACCAGGCTCGTTTAAGAGAAAACGAGCTTTTATTTTGCTGTCGAGCCTTGCTTGTGGGAAATCTTTTACGTTTTGCACGTGCACGCCCGCATTTGAGCGCGCTAGTGACGCGAAAATCGTGCGCAGTAGGGATGCGCAATGCAATACTGAGGAATCACCTTAACACATAATATGAGTTTGATGTTTGAGTGCATATTTTTGGAGATATACATGGATACCCCTGCTAAATAGGGTGAAGAACATTTTTCATGTTTGAAGTGTTTGCACAATTCTAATCAATTTCCTCCCTGTCTAATTTCTCTCGATTTGCAGATTGGTTCTTTATTCACAAGACACGACTGGCCTGAGGCCGGTGCGGGTCCCGCCGTGGGTGGAATCATAGGCCTGGCACTAGTTGAACACATGATACTCTGGCAAACAGTGGAGAATCCCCTGCCCAGGCTCACTCTGTTGATCGTCTGCCTGTGTGTATTGTTTTTCATTGGCACGCTGCCTCAAGTGAACAACTATTCCCTGATAACTGGTTTACTTTATGGCTGTCTATGTGCTTTAGTGATTTGGAGTCCTATCGTGTTTCAACGCAAATTGACTCGGTGTAAATTCGTTTTTGTCTTCGTGATAGTGATGATGCTGATATTTAGCATTGCCTTATTTTGCGGAGTACAACGCATCAATTTAAACTCCTTTGATTATGTAAATTGCATGCCATATGTAGACGGTTTGTGTGATTAAGAAAGGATGGCTAATACAGTGGGTGTAGATATATACTATCACTAAAGCCTTGTTGTTATTTTAAAAAAACTCACAGTTGAAAGAGGTTTGTAGACGAGATGAAGATGTGTACAGATCGAATTTCACACGAAAAGAAAAAGAGAGAAAGAGAGGGAGAGAGAAAGAAAGAAAGAAAGAAAGGAGGACAAAGCAAACAAACAAAGACATCTGGGTTATGTTTTTAATCAATTAAACTACAATGATGGCCCAAGAACAGGACCGTTACGTATTGCTAACATAGCGAATATTGTATAGTTTTCAAACTGCATCGCACATGGTCAAATTTCCCTACCGCTCACCTTGTTGTAATCATTATTTGTGGTGCCAGATATTACCATCTAATGAATTTGTTATTTGAAAGACCCTTCCCTCGATATCATCACAGTAATTCACTGATTCTATGAGCTCCAAAAAATTGTGACCGCGTGATACTCACATTCACACGATAGCGTTACAGTTATTCACCGATTCTGTAAGCTCCAAAGAATGTATGACGGCGTGACACCCACAGTCGGCTGTCATAGACAGTCACCAAGCTGATGTAATCATCGTTATGCAGTTGAACAACCCCCCCGGTATACCTATTGCCATAATCAGCCTGGCCACCTAGTCCCGTTTGCATCAAGCTGAAAGGGGCTCCGTTTACGGTGAGAGCCACGCGGTTGTGATACGTAGGCCCGGTGTTGTAATTTTCGAAAAAGACTTGGGCGTAGATGTAGTAGAGTCCACACTTCTGCACCATCAGGCGGCCATTTTCATGAGTGAACCCTTGGAATGTTTCGTCGGCCTGGAATTCCTTAATTTCTGCCGAAATAGAACTTAGTTAGTGTTGTGCAAATAAAACAAGGAACAAATTGCCGAACTGCTTCCAAAAAAATACCTGAATTTTTGGGATAAACACGAGCTTCACTCAAAGTTCCTGATAACTGCCCCACAATGAGCTGCGGTTAAAAACAAAACATACTAGTGTTAGAGCGTGTTGTGTAGCATGCTCAGAGAGTCTTGATGTTAATTTGATGACTGGAGAAGCTGTTTCCTGTCTAGACAACCTTCTCTTCAGAGTGTTTTGATAACTTGCAGCACCTTTCGTTATGCACTCAAACACCATACTAAGGCCCCTTCCACAACACGCCAGATATAATTTGAAAACGTAGCTTTATTTCTACGGCTGGACCTACCGTCCACTCTAATCCGTCACGAAAACGGAGCTTTTCGAAAATGCTCTTCAAACTGGAGGAATATGAAAACAATCGCGTCTCATTTTAGTATAGACGGGAACCATTTTGAAAAAGGAGTTTTTCGAAACGGTGGCGTCACGATAATCATGCTATTTCCCTCGCCGAGTATTCCTCAAACAAATATCAGCCTTGTCACGGTTCTTGGCGCCATCTTGACAGGTACTAGGCGAAGCGGTCAGAAATTACAGTGCTTGTATGGGAATCCGATGGCAAATAATAACAAATGAAGACAATCTTCTACTTAGTATTTTAACGTTGCGATTCACAAATTGCGTAAAATTCAATTTTAGAAAAAGGTTATTCGGCGTCGGACTCCCATACAAACACTGTAATTTCTGACCGCTGTGCCTACCCGTCAAGATGGCGTCGAAAACCCTGATAAGGCCTATTTCCCCAGCGTACCTAGTGTGAAAGGGGGCTTAAGACCGTCATTACAAACTAAGTTATGAATCGCACTGCCTTCATTCCCGCCGCCTTTCCGCGAAAAAAAAAACTTGCAATTATATATTTCCGCAAGAAATTACCTAGGGAATTTAGACAGTTACTCTAGCACAGTGACGAAACATGCCTTTTTTCGAGTCTGATATGCTACGCCTACAACCTGTTGGTAAAGTACATGTTAGAAATGATTGAAGTATTATTTACATGTACCGCAAACGACGCTTGAGTCATTGCAATCAAGACAAGGAACAGAACGGCTTGTGGCGACATGGCTTAGACTCGGTGCACAAAGCTTCTTGAAAACCTGGATTAGACAAAACATAAATTGATGAAGTAGGTATTTAGCTCGTTGCATTCAAAAGGTTTTTGGGGTCCTTCCCCAGACCTGGTTCACCTGTTTTCAAGCGGAAATGACTAGAAGACGTTCTTTCTTCTAGGAAGCATGATAAATGACATTTTTACAATCGTCAATTAGGCGCCTTTAATCTAAATAGTAAAGAACGAGAATTAAAAACTCTGACTTTACATTAATCATCATGAACCTTACCTTTTTTCAAGCTATATAGTGAAGTATGTCTTCCCTCTATAGGCTGTGAGTGCTGCTCTAGTTCGTGACTCGACTGGATCACTCGGACGGTTGCCAGTCATTAATCACATGCAAGGTAACTCATTTTTCTGCAATATTATAGGCTCAAAAAACTGAAAGTAAATACCCTGTCTTACTGAACTGATAAGCTGTTGTACTTGCGAAATTCGGGCCACAAGATCGATAAGCATTTTACGAAATGTCACGTACGTTTTGAGACTTTACACCAGTTTTGAAAACGCCCTGTAAGAAGAAACGTGTTTAAATCCGACTCGATGATTCGATATTACGAACTGTAAACGAAATAAGTCGTGTTTAATCGACATATATCATTGATTTTCTTTTCTTTTTCTCGTTTTCTGAATGTTACAGGAACGTTCGTAAAAGTAGGGAGACCTTGTGAAACCTCTGGAGACAGAGGCATGTAGATTGTGTCCTTCATAAAGTTCCTTCGTTTTTAAATACAGACATGAATAATATTTGATACCTCTTTTCCTTCGATGATAAAAAACATGCTTTAACAACTGGTTATTTGCGCAAAAGGTCTAAGTCCTCCCTTTAGAAAGCACACCGAGTTCAAGTGGAGTCTGGCTAATGCCCTAGACAATAGCCAACACGCGCGCTCTTATTAAAGTCACATTGAGGCTTTTATCAAATGTTCGGTCTCGTATCATGTCTGTGTTCTCTTTCTTGCCAGGAAAGGTGTATCAATAACAGCTTATATTTACTGTAATTGTCAGTCATTGAGTTGCTTATCTACAGTACTCTAAGCCGATGCGTGCTTCGTTCTTCTACGGTATTAGGGTGTCAATGTCACACAAGTAACACACGAATACATACGAGCGAGTACATACGAGTAACATACGAGTACATCGACTAACATACGGGTGCATACGACTAACATACGAGTAACATACGAATAACATACGGGCACATACGACTAACATACGAGTACATACGAGTAACATACGAGTAACATACGAGTAACACACGAGTACATACGAGTAACATACGAGTAACATACGAGTACTTATTATATGGAGGAGAGTGTTATACTGGGAACTAAACCACTCGTAGATTCCATACGCCACTTCATCCGGGACCCGAGTGGCGTATTTTCCGTATGTCACCCTTGTGAGTGTCGTATCGTTCAATGACGTCACGATTCCCGCCTTTTGCTTTTGTTGAATTAGTTTCTCGCGTCGCGTTTGTTGTTTAGAATAAAAGTCTCCATATAATAAAAAGAACATTACACGTTGGCTCGAAGATATGAATTTTATGTTCGAGTGGCAAGAACAATATCTCACGAGTGAGCGAAGCGAACCAGTGAGATATAGTTCTTGCCACTCGAACATAAAATTCATATCTTCGAGCCAACGTGTAATATCCTCTATATATGAGTAACATACGAGTACATACGAGTAACATTACACTATTTAGAGAAGAAGCCACATCAGTCTTAGCTGGTTTTCACACGGGTCCTCTATTCTGGTCGAATTGGTTTTTCAAATGTTGGTTTCTGTGAAAGGAGGAAAACTAGAAAACCCGGAGAAAAACCCTTGGAACAAGGCGAGAACCAACAACACACTCAAACCACCGTAAGCCACTGAGCTGGTACTGATCGGATAGGTCATTTCCGAGTTCTTTTGTGCCTCTGTTTAAAACGAGTCTAAGTGCGAAACCTTTCACATGAAATTGAGTACTGCATGCAGTTTCATTTTCATACAAAACAAAGTCATTTTCATAAGAATGGTTTAGCACTGAATTTCGCTTTGAAACAGAAGCGCAACGGAACTCGCAAATGACCAATGCGGGCCGTATTGCTGGGAGGTGAGCGCTCTGCTTCATCGTTACTCCTCAAATATCGAAATAATGCTCCTCACTGACTGCACAATTCCCTCTTTCTTCCATGTACTGGTAGAATACTGGTCAAGAAAAATACTTTCTTCTTTACTTTGTTTCTGGTATATGCTATCGTCACTATTACAAGGAGTTAGCAACCTAATTAGAAGTGATGTTTGCGGACACAAGGAGGAATTGTCGATGTTTAATAAAAGTCATCGCTTCTTTAGTTTTTTTCATTATGGTTTCATATTGCATTAATATCTGCACTTAAATTAAGTATTTTTTCTCGACCACGGTTGTTTGCACGTCACGGGTTGTTGCCAAAACTAGGAAAAATCCGATGGCTCTCAAATGATGTCCCAAGGTTTCCGTGATATGTGTTTTTCCTTCGTATGTACAGTTTCCAAGTGAAAATTAAATCTTGCAGTGACCATAAACAAGGTATAAATGAGTGGTTACCCCAGCTACTCCGTCTAAAGTATTCGAATATTAACACCATTGTTTAGTCCACATGAAGGGAAGGGAAAGGATTTATTGTCCTACTTCACCATGTAGTATCATGTGTTATATAATAACCAAATCAATGCGCGCGCTCTGATTGGTCAATCAGCTATGGTTTATTGTGCCGGTAAACTCATGGAAAACTCGCGCGTCTTCTGAATTATTATATAGGAGCAATAGACCACAAGCTCCTATAGTTTATTGCTTAATAAACAGCTGCATGTTTCATTTCAAGCATGGTTGATTCTGAGCGAGATTTTATGTCGAGGGCTTAGATGGGAAGAGGAATACACGGTATTGAATCAGTTAAAAGTGTTAGAGGAATAACCGCACCTATAGCACCATTTAAATTTTTATTATCACATCTTCACCAATACAAGATATATTGCGTTAAAATGTACTTTCCTATTTTCGTCTTTGGGTTTCTGTCTCATCTCGTTTTAAACTCACAGTAATCACATTTTTTGTCTAAAGAAAGTAAATAACAAAAAAGCAAAACAGCATCGGTACATTTTCCAGTTAGAACATTAAGTAATGTATGAAAGACCACGCTTGAGTGGGAGTTGAAAATACGACTCGACTTCGAGATTAAAAAAACTAAAACTCATGAGAAAAGGAAAAAATAGAATAGTGCAAAGCTATGCTTATGAAGGTCAGATAACCATCCTTGATGTTCATAATTTCCTTGTTTAAAGTTGGTGAATCATGACCACGAACATCTCAGCTCCGATCAGCAAAAACTGCTCATGGTAATGTTTTTCCAACGTTTTCTTCAAAATCAAACATAATGATCACACGTTAAACCCATTCAGACTCATGAACTAATTTGAAAAAGAGGGGGGGGGGGGGTTGCATTGCAGGCTCTACCAGCTTTAAACACTTGTAAATTTTAAAAAACTGAAAAAATGAGTTCTAGATTTGGTGAATTTTGGTGAGCTAATTTAAAATGTAAGGTAAGGTTCAGAAAAAGTTCTAGCGACCCGCTATAACCACATAAGGACCCATAAGGTAAGGTTTTCAGCATGAATTGTCATCATAGATTACATTTCTTCGTGTGTCCATAATATATTTTACTTTTTCTTGGACTATGTATTTAAACACCATGTTCTACATAAACGTACATGTAAACCCAAATAGAAATTAAGTGACTTGCTCTCCATAACCGCTCCATAATCGTATGCAGGAAACGTATATATCACAGGAAATCAGTCAATATCGAGGATTTATCAACATCAATGATGTTGCAAATTGCTCGCTTATTAAAAAAAATCCACATTATTTGGTTACTTCTACTCACCGATAATCTTCAAAGCGCTTAATCTTAGAAGCTTTTCTTGTTTCCGTGACGTTTCAAATAGGAATTTTTCCCTTTCCCTACACGTGGTTCAGATAATCAGTTACTGAATAATATTCTAAGTTTATTCAGCAGGCCTTTTGTATAAAAAAGGAAACAATTGAATATAATTTTAATATGTGTAAACGATGGAAGACTACCAAAAGAACACAAATGATCCATCGTAGAAAAAAAAAGAAAGCGACAGGTGCATTTTCTCATAATTCTTAGCGCACAAAAACCTAAATGAAGTTCATAAAAAACGTACAGAAAAAGTTCTAACATCTTCAGACCTAGCAAAAACTATGTCGTTATCATAGGGACAAATATATCGCAAAAATATAGCTTCCTTTTACTTTATGGGCTGTGTAAGGTTTGCATAATATTGTGGTAAAACGTACATCCGCCATCTTTGTTCCTGCTGAAGATTGAGAGAGCAACATACCATGGCTCACCTGTTATGATGTGATATGCCTTAATGGCATTGTTCTGATTATGGATGGAAATGGCAGTGATAGGTGCCACTGCACGGTCATCCTCCTCCTCCAGCTTGAACTCTTCCTCCGGTTGATTACACAAGTTACCTTGGCAACAAGACATCGAGCAATCCGAAAACGATACTCCCCATTCCGCTAAGGCAGATTCTACCCTTTCACAAGTGCTCTCTTGGTTGCAATCTTGGGTCGATCTGGTGCAGTTCTTTATCACGTTGTGGACGGAGCCTTCTGTTGTAAAGGTTAGAGTACCACACCTGTCGTCGTCGGCGCCTTGGCATTCCACTTCCCCCACATCTCCATAACAATATTCGCCTTCACACACCATGCGGTAGCAACGTATACTGAACGCAGGTGGAATAACCACAAGGAGGCCGCAACCACACAGGAACAACATAGACTACATAAAAGTAATTAAATAAGAAGACAATTCACGTAAATTGAAGAGAAAAGGAAAGTAAAAGATCCAAAAAAAAAAAATGTGAAAAGTGAAGTTAACTGGAGTTCTCATTATATGTATTTCATTTTTATTACTACTTTTTGCGATGGTTTGTTGCTGTTTCTTCCACGTCATATATCCACCCTTCTTGGTTTACATAAGAAAAATCAAAGTCAGGAGATGATAATAAAAAGTGTAAATAAGGCAGTGTTAAATAAGAAGGTCAGTTGACTACTCTCTTTGTTTCTTGTTGGATCCTGCGACTTCAAATTGAACGAACTGAAATTTTAAAACCATACGTTGTAAGGAAACAAAATTGACGATACTCGTCACATCAATCAAAATTATTATTTATGTCTGCAGGATGTCTTTCGGCCGATAGTGAAATTTCTATCTCAGGTGTGGATAGCAAGTCATTTCCTATCATTGCATTGTCTTCAATATGAACCATTAGAGTACTGTGAACTCTTTACTTCTTAGCATTATTGGCTATCGAAGCTGAGGGACAGAGACTTATTTGTGCAGCTTCTAAGGATACTGCTTATTTTGAGCTTTTTGTACAGATTTTTGCTTTTGTTCTGGGACACTTTTGATTGATTTATGCGAGCTGTTATAGCTACTCGCCAAAGTTCTGGCCTTGTGATGAAAAAGTAAAAATGAGAAAGATGCTACTCTAATGGGATATATGATTTCCTTTATTGTGGTGGCCATGTGAACATGATCACAAAAGAGCTGTGATAATTTCTACTACTGAACCAGAATAAGGTAACTTAAAATTTTCTCTTACCACAATTAAAGAAATCTTGACAGTCATTTTGACAGAGATCTGTGTATATTTTGTCTTGAGAAGCAAACCCTGCAAGACAATAATGCAAACGTTTGAAACCTAAGTTTATGCCCCGTCCACAATACTTTCGAGAAATTTGAAAATGCAGCTTTATTTATTCGGTTAGGCCTACCGATCACACTAGGCACGAAGACGGCCCGGAGCTTTTCGAAAACGCTCTTGAAACCGAAGGAATTTGAAGACACCAGCTTTGCGTTTTAGCGTGGATAAAAAACATTTTGAAAGCGAAGGTTTCCGAAAACGATGACATCACAATAATCACGTGATTTCCTTACCCGAGTTTACCTCAAACATAAATCCAAAATGGCCGCTGGTTGTTGTGTCTCCAGTGTAGTGTGGACAGAAAACATTTGATGCGTTTTCAGAGTGAAAACACCGTTTTCAAATGTTTCCAGCGTAGTGTGGAGGGGGCTTGAGAAGGCACACGCTCCTTGATCCATCTACTACATCGTTACTTTAAAAGTTGGTATATTTAACAATTATTCCATGAGCGTACGTTGGATGGCAGATGATAGATAGCCAACGAGACGCGTAGCGCCGAGTTGCTATAATCATCTCATATCCAACAAGCGCGAGTGGAATAATACTTTTACTAAAAACGTCCCCAAAATGATAGAAAACTAGACTACAATAAAAACAAAAAGGCCCAAAAACTCACGCATACGCTCTCCATTTTTGTAGAGCATGGTGTAATGACTCATATACCATGATGGCTTAGCCAATGAAAACTCTCGAATTGCATTATCCAATGAACCAGTTTCTAATAATTAAACAATAGCCTTCATTTGTCGCAAAAATATGCCCTGACATTTGTCCCCCAACATTATCTGTTCCTAGTGCGTAGCTCGAGGAAAACTGTGAGCTTTGAGGAACAGATATTGTCCAAGAACGAATATCCGAGCATATTTTTGCTTCAAATGGAGGCTATTGTGTTTCTTATCCTTCCAATATCTTTTCGCAATACGCGCATTTTTGTAAACTGAGGAATATATAACAATTATACCATGAGCCCGCATTGGATATGAAGTGATAAAATAACCAACGAGCGCGTAGCGCGAGTTGGTTATAATCACTTCATATCCAACAAGGGCGAATGGAATAATTGTTTTAGTAAATTCTCAAACCGGGTTTTGCCGCCGATTTTTATTTCCACAATTTTACAAAGCGAAAAATTTTAAACTTGGCGCACTTTTTTCATATGACGTAAAACTCCGACTATTGGCTCATAGTCGGAGTTTTTTAGCCAATCAAAAAGCTAGAAATGCAATAGTCGGAGCTGAGAATTTGTTAAATAAACAATAGTCTCCGTTTGGTGCGAAAATATGCTCGGATATTTGTCCTTGAACATTATGTGTTCCGAGAAGCGGACAGTTTTCCGAGAGCGTAAACTATGAGCTACGAGGAACAAATAATGTCTAAGGACAAATATCGGAGCATATTTTCGTACCAAACGGAGGCTATCGTTTATATATGACGAGCTTTTCGACCAATCAGAAAATCCAATTCTTATCTTCATCTTTGGAATTATACTAAATCATCTTTACACGTTAATATAATCATTAATATAGCAATGAGGTCTTCCTTTTTCGTTTTGCTATTCATTCCATAATTGGAAACTAAATGTTTAGTATTCAAGAAAAAATTAAAGAAAAACAAACTTTGTGGAAAATGAAGAAAATAATATGTAAATGTCGCACTTAAGCTAACGTCCCCCACACTGTCAGAGCTTACCAAGTGTTCTTAAGTTTCTCTCAAACTGCGAAAAATTACAGGAACCAGCGAAACCTCAAACTGCGAAAAATTACAGTGTTTTCGTCAGGAACCTCAAACTGCGAAAAATTACAGTGAACCTCAGGAACCTCAAACTGCGAAAAATTACAGGAACCTTTTTAGTGTTTTCGTCATTTTATGTGGAAGTGTCAGCTACCTATATCTACCTTTCCTAAGGTTCTGAAGGGTGGCAAATCCACTTTTTCTCACAGGGTGCTTTAAGGTTCTAAAATGGCTTCTTTCGTTTTCCTTGTTTTTAATGGCAACATGTCACTGAGTCTATTTTTGGGAGGAATTATGAATTGTAAGCGACCGACTTTTTCTCTTAGATGTATATATCAAACCTTGAAGCAATAACAAGTGCTCAGTTAATGTTAGCAGTTGAAATTTGAGCCCATAAGTGCTCTTTTTATCTGAATTGAATTGTTTGATTTGTCTATGGCGTTTTCTTCGTCTTCGAGGACAATGATGTTCTTAAAGATTGCCCTGAATTTACACGCAATTGAAGACTGTTCTCTGTCCTTCACTTTCTCACTGCAATTTTCTACTTAAACAAAATCTTGTCGTTTGCGATAGCTGAAATCTTTAGGAATGAACTGTATAACATGACCACTTTTTTGACATCTCGATGTATTTTACTTTTTCACAACGAAACAAAAAAAATAGTGACATGGGTAGAATTTCCAACATATTTTTCAATATTGCAAGTGAAGTAGAGCACTGCACCGGTATTCGCGGAGGTCATGGGTTCGAATCCCGTTGAAGCCCTGATTTTTTTCAGGCTTCTTCTTTCCAATTGCTTTAATTAGAAAATTTACTGCGAGGATCATACTTCACTTGCATCTATAACCGCAGTTCAAGACGAAAGATAAACCATTTTGGAATAGCTGGTTGAAAGACAGTTGTATACAAAAGCAACGTTTCACACGCAATGGCTGATTTCACCCGCCGTTCTGTCAACATGTACAACCGGATTATACTGGACTAAAAATTGAAGTATAAAACAGATATCGCATCTAAATAAAAAGAATGTCGACACGTCCATATAAAATGAATAAGAAACAAACGCCAGAATTACGAGTGTTATTAAATCATTCTAAGTTTGCTTAAGCTGGGAACTTGTTGCGGACTATGAAAAGACCAAAAGACAGTTAATTGCTGTCTTTTAACATATTTACTATGTACCCGGCCGGCATGTAAATTAAGACTGAAAATGTGAGAAATAATGTCGGGTACATCCTGATTATATTATAATGTCTTTCAACGAAGTACTAACATGGGAATTTTGTGAAAGTTGACCTTTCTAAAGACAATCATAATTTTAGCTTTCTATAACTGGTGAATGAATGTTTATAGACTTAAAACAAAGATATAGGCTGCCAAGTTTTCGGGGAATACACCAATTTCCTTCCTATCAGCTGAGCCGTAAAGAGAACAAAAGTCGCATGTTCTTAATTTGAGTCCTCTTACCAATGAGGTTATCATCAGTAAATTTAAGCAGTGCAATACAAAGCATTCAGATTTTAAAATAACCCTCACCTTGAAATATATGTTCCGTTCTACTCAGCGCCGATAGTGACTCTAAAGTGTATGATCCCACACTAAGAAAGCAGTTCAATATAAACATGTTGACTTGAAGCCTCAAGCGATAGCATTTAGTCTTTAGTTGACCTATGGTACAGCCTAAGGGGAGCCAGGTTCGCTTCATAGTTTGAATATAGGCAGAAATTTATTTATCAAATTCGCTCGTTTCACCAAATAATCTATACAGATTCTGTGAGCCAATATGTCGAGACGTGTTTAAACCTTATTGTGAAGCGAGCAGAGTAGCTAATACATCTAACTCTGTTTATAGAATTGTTACACAAATGAGTCGGTCTTAATGGACCCCACAGGGGATTGTGTTAACATGAAAAGTTATAGATCCCAACCTTTAAGCAAATCAAGAATCGCAATCTTATGCAAACACTTTGTTTGCCTGCTGAATGACAAGTAATCCCTAAAATCATGTGGGGTTTCATTTTCATTAATTTCCTGAAAATGTATCCAGTGCAAAACTAAAATAGTTCCCGAAATCGTTGAACATTTGTTTATTTCATATAGAATATTCTCAGGACGTTTGGCTCTCAGTAGAACTGAATTCCGACCAATAATGGTTCTGACTGCCAGCTAGTCTGATCGAAGTTACTGAGAGCAAGTGATTTTATTGGAAACTCAAGGTCGGAAAATTTGTCAACTAGAAAACCAAAATAATTTTAGGAATCGCTAAGCAGTTCCAAACAAACGTAGAATACTCTCAAAGGATTTGATAAATGCTTTTCCCCGAAAAGCCTTGAAACTTTTAGACTTCCAGCCATTTAGTCAATTATGGACTGGTTGCTGGGGGGCCACCGGGCCAGTATGATGACCTCATATAGTCACTGCGCATTAACTCAGTGACTCAGTAACAATATTCGCCTCCTAGAAACAAACCCTTAAGTCGTAGCAGGTTTACTATTTTAAACGGTTATGGAATATCCTATTTTGCAATCTTAAACGCTTTGAGGTTAACATATTCGAAAACAAGTTTTTCTCACTTTTTTGTCGGGTTATCAAAATTTTGATGACATCACGGTGCCTCTCGTAAGAGAGTTCGAGTTTCAATCGGGAAGTCAGCGATTTCTATTAGTGTTTTTTTTTCATTATTCCGGAGCCATCTCGCCCTGGGACAATCGAATTTATTCAAGTTCAAGTATTTTTCGCCCGTTGGTTGGTCACGCGTGCTTAATTTCAGCGCCATTTTGAATTCTTGGCACACGCGGGCCCTGGTATTGAGTAACAAAGGAAATAAATGGCCCGTGAAGGTCTGATGTTCTTTGTGGTCCAGGAGGTATAATCTACCTGAAGGCTAGTAAAATGAGGGACAGAAAGAACTTCCATTTGATTGAAACTGTGGAACCATACGTGCATTCGCCAACTGAATACAAACCATGGCTTTACCAAACTCGCCTGGCGTGCGCCATGCTGATATGTCGCTGTAACGTACCAGAAAGGTATGATTGGGTATAAGACAATAGTGTTATTCGTGTTTTTGTGGCATCTTTTAACGTCCTGTTCACATTACATTGGAGAAATTTGAAAACACAGCTTTTCTTCTAAGGTTCAGCCTACCGTCTATACTAATCCGTCACCTACTAATCCGTCGCTCTTCAAACCGGAGCAATTTGAAAACGACGGCTTTACATTTTAGTGTTGACGGCCGAAAACATTTTAAAGATGGATCTTTTCGAAAAAAGATGACATTACGATAACAACGTGATTTCTCTACCCTAGTTTTCCTCAACCATAAATCCAAAATGACCTGTTTTTCGAATTCCCTTGGAGTAGTGTGGACGGAAACATTTGATGCATTTTCAGAGTGAAACCTCGTTTTCAAATTCGTCCCGCGTAGTCTATACGGGGCCTGAGAAGGCCATTTACTAGGGTGTTGTAAGAAAATGTTATGTAAATTTTACTTATTTATAAACAGAATTTTTTTCTTTTTAAACCAACGAAGAAAGCGTTTGCAAGGGCAGTGCCAATCAACATTTTTTTTCGAGGAATGCATGTAAAGCTACTGAAAATTTCAGTATCACAGATTAAATCTGCTTTTTTATCTTGCGAAGAAAAGAAAATCGAGGGCTAATTCACATTGTTGTTCACATTCATCTTGGGCAATTGTGAAATTGAAGGCTGAAAAAAAGTTCACAGCGGCTTAAGTTGTGTATATAAATGCGATGGCCAGTCACTGTCTTCAAATCATTCGGCTCCGCAGTTCAAATATATGATCCTTCATACATTCACTATATCTTCTTCATCTACGTGTATATTATGAACTCACGACGTGATCCCATGCAGTTGGCTTGATGGCTCAGTTAGTAAGGCACTGCACCGATATCGCACAGGTCTCGACTTCGAATCTCGTTTAGGCCTGAATTTTTTTCAGGCTATAATTTGACAATTGCGTTCAGTTAGTTGGGCGCAGCACAAAATACAGCGCGCGAAAAAACAAAAAAGGCGCGTTGAGAAGTAGTGAAAGAACGCATGTGTGTAAACTTAACTCAAGGTCGTTCCAGGTGTAACAGCGTTTGGTATGCC
Organism: Catalaphyllia jardinei; assembly: GCA_022496165.2. Taxonomy (NCBI): domain Eukaryota; kingdom Metazoa; phylum Cnidaria; class Anthozoa; order Scleractinia; family Caryophylliidae; genus Catalaphyllia; species Catalaphyllia jardinei. The sequence goes on along the minus strand of CM042747.1, from coordinate 39,389,310 downwards.
CTCTCATTGGTCAATTTTGGCAAATTTTGTCAACACTCCAGCGTTGTTGACGTAGATGAGATATGCGATATGGCGGCGGTCAGAGATCTTTCCACGAGTAAAACGGGGTTCAAATCTGTGATAAGCAACTTGCTAAATTATTTCCCCCCAGTGGAGAATCCTCGTGGAGAACAGGATTGCATAAAAATATGGCCAATGGAAGATGTATTTGCAATCTTTCGAATCGGTTTTGGAAAGAGTTTAATCTTTCAACTCTTTCCACCAGTACTGTCTCCGATGAATGAAAAAGCCGGCACCGTCTCCACAATCATTGTGTTTTGTCTTGCTCTATGAAAGACCAAGTTGAACAGTTGAACAAAATCGGAGTTGCAACAACGGCAATAGGTATTGGCAAAGAAGCCGAAAAAACCGGAAAGTTCGAGATTTTGTGTAAATACGTTCCGTGATATCTGTTCCCCATGATGTGCCGTTCTGTTTTCGGTATATCACATTTCGCTTTGCAGAATTTGGCACCTCTGTGATTTACCATGAGGTGTTTATGCTTTGTCTAGGCTCATTTTCTCTTGCTCATTTCTATTGCAAGATATGTTTAAAAGTCTCTAAGTATTGGCTTTGGAGGGACAAACTTTGAAATATTCCGCGAACATGTTTTAAAATAAGGTTGACAACTGAAAACCACAAGCCGGCGGTCGCGTTACGGGTCCCTGTAGGCGCGGTCTATAAGTAGGGGAAAGGAACTTGTGTTAAGTTTGCCCAAAGGCGTTCTTTCCCTTTGAAATCTTCACCGCGCTTTTTTTTTTCGTGCGCTGTTTTTTGCACTTCCCCTAACTGACTAACTGAACGCCCGGAAGAAGCTACTACGATGAGCAATCCTGATGCCTTTACATGTTCCTCTGTAGTTCAAATATCTTTGATATTGTATAAACTCTTGACTGCTAATGCTGCGGTATTTTATGCTCCTCCTCTTAATGTATTCTATCCCTGCCACAAATCACCCAAATCTATGAAATCCTGTTACTTTCAATCATTTATTTACGTTTTACATTTCACGCAACTCATTCACAAGTTTTTCTTTCTCTCGGCACCTATTCAGAGTTGATAATTCAGAGTTATGTTAGGAGTGGAACTCGGTTCATTGTGTGCTTCTGACAACGGATCTTCGAACTTGCTGCATCTGGGATCATCTGGACCCGTAGGATAGTCTTGCGTCCAGTATAAATACTGAACCCAGACTTTCATCTTGGTAAAAATTGATCGCTGTAAGGAAATTAAAATAAGAACATGATCTGTCGCTTTACGCATTTATTGGCTAATTATATTCAATTGCAAATATAATGATTGTAATGGAGCTGTGGATTGGCCACGGATAGTTTTAGTTATTAAAGGAGCTTAGCAATTTTGGCCACGTACAAAATTACCTTTAGATAAAAGAAAACCTGAAAATAGTAGTTTATTAAGATAGAAAAACACCAAATAATAATAATAATAATAATAATAATAATAATAATAACATTTATAATGCGCAAATTTCATAAAATGGAATAAAAAGGCTATAAAGCTAATATTGAAATTAAAAGCAAACTTACAATGATTTTAAAAAGCTAAAATTACAATTAAAAGTAAAGTACGAATAATAAAAATAAGCAACCATAAAGAAACAAGGATGGCTAAGGATAGTGAAGATTAACACGGATTGCAAAAGACGAACTTGAAAGACTTAAGCTGAACTTTTCAGGGTGCATAGACTGTTCACAGTCTCCTATCTTTTTCGTGAGATCGTAGCTGTCGATCGTTCAGTTCGACGGGCCGCCATCTTGGTCTCTTAACGCGAGCGAAACTGGGGAGAGTACAAAATGCCCGTGGGTAGTGCACGGGCATTTTGTACTCTCCCCAGTTTCGCTCGCGTCAACAGACCAAGATGGCGGCTGTCGAACTCAACGGTCGATACCTATGATCCCACGGAAAAATAGGGGACTGTGAACAGTCTACAGGGTGCACAATCCGTGGCGTAGCTTGTTTAATGTCACGCTTGCCATATATGTTGAAAAGGTCCGAGGGAAACGATTGGCAATATATCTCTCACATTAGTGTTACATATGAGTATTATATTAGCGCACAGAGAAACACGTGAACATATTTCGAGTCAGCCAAACGCGTAACAAAAATATTTTGAACCATAAATTATGCTATAAAGTTAAATGAGAGTGGTTGTATTGGAGGATCAGTGCGGCTGTAGGAGAGTAGCGTTGCATGAAAAGTTGGTTTGATCTAAACTGGTGTATGTTTAGTTTTGGAAGTACCAACAAAGGTTCAGAATGGTTAAAATCTAAACTCTCTTACATCAAAGTCTTTGCAGTTGGCGTCTGTTATTCTTGAACTCTTGCTCTTGCAAGGGTATTTCTTGTCTATCGGAATGGAAATCTCGTATGTTCCGAATGGACTCTGGCATTCCTCTGCTCCGAGCAGCTTGTCATCACATGGCGAATCGCTGAGGTAATGACAGCACATTGGACGAAAACGATTGTCCCCTCTCTCCATACAGAAGAGTGAATTCCCTGAAAGTAGAAATGGTTTGACATTTGTACCTAGTTGTTCAAAACACGGATAACACTGTCCACATTCGTGTCAACCACTATCTGGAGAATAACGTATTTTGTCTTGTCCAAAATTATCCACTGGATAGTGATATATCCAGAGGCTATGTAGTGTGATTCACTCTTTGAAGAACTGGACCCTGTTTAGACTATAATGATATATATGAAAACATTACTCGATTCTGATTGGCTGAGAGCAGTGTAGTTCAAGTGTGACATCAGTGCAAAAAGTGTAACATCAGTGCAAATTACTCATCATAATTGTGGATTATGATTGGCTGACAATGGGAATTTTCTAAGCCAATGATATCATGTAAAACAATGACACAATTTTCTACGGAAACTTTGAAAAACGTTTTCTCGAATGCGAAAAAATGGCTTCAAGAAAGATCTTTCGGCACTTCCTCCATGCAAATTTTTCCATTTTTATATTATTAATAAATAATCATGAGGGTTTTCTGGTTCAATTAGGAATTAAATTGCACTTGTAAGTTTTTCAAAAGCTAAAATTGCACCCGCCGAAGCGGCTCGTGCCATTTCAGCTTTATGAAAAACTCAGTCGTGCAAATTAATTCCAAAGTGAAGTAATTCATTCTTGATTATGATAACAGAAAGGTGTCGCCAATAATGCAACTCTCTGAACATCGACACAACATCGAGAACACTCATTTCTTGAAAACATGCACTGAACCAACCTGTCTTATCCATTACAGGCGATATCAATTATGGTCTAATTTTTAGTTTTCAAAGGTTAAATTAAATTGTCCTACATGTTTATGCTCAACTTTATTGATTTTCATACTGTAGTCACTTCTAGCCTTTCCACGCATTCTGATATATATGGCTGCATTAGGGAGAATAAAAATGATCCTATCCGAGGCGGTAGTGGAGTTCAACAGGAAGATATCATATGCCACAAATACTTACTAATTCCCTTCTTTTTATCTTGGTTACACTTGACAGTATCAGTTACTGAAAAACGGTTAAATTCAAAAGTTCTCCATGACCCCAACGGCAGGCGATATTCTTTAATTTTTCCATTGCCATCTCTAAAGTAAGAACCACTCATACGCCGTAATTTTAAATACACTTTCGCTGGGTAGCTGAAGCTACCACTTTGAGAATTGTCGCCATAGAGTTCCACAAACATCTATATTGAGAAAATGAGTTTAAAAACGATCGTTACTCGCGGTGTTACAAGGCTGGTTGAAAATTAATTACGAATTAATTGCACTGAGAAACAGTCCATTAGATAAAATGCAGCAATTGAGAATAAGGAATATTGGTAAGTTAACGTGAAACCACATTGGAGTAAAATCTCCCGAAAAGAGAGAGAATCCGCTACACATGGTATCTCCACCCCTCCCTTGCAACGTCCAACAAGTCCCCTTGTTATGTTAAGAAGCCCACGTAGCATAGGCATTCAAATCCTTTTCACATAATTTGTTCCCGACTTGGCAGTTTGGAGCCAATTGCTTGACTCTTTATATTTTCATTAACAAGAGGTCAATTGGAATATGATTCGTAACATGCTAGAGTGATTGGGGTCAACCTTACGATTTCCCATTTCAAGAGTATTTTATCCTTGTTTTTTCTTCATTTCTGTGTTGTTTTATTTACTTCTGGGAATTGCCTTTAATAGGCAAAGCAAGCAAGCAAACAAACAAAAAAACACAGAGGCAAGGCATTATACATGTATGGAGTAATGGGATGTTTTGCTTCAAAACATTTTTTCATGGGCAATTACATGAAAATCACTTTGTACAATGCGGTACTTAATGGTAAGGGCGTTGGTACTAGATATAATATACATTGCTGATTACAGTGCAGCAACACATTTAAATTATAGTAAAAAAAATTGTCACCTTTAAAAGACGAACGTTGTAACATTTTTCACAGCTGTCAGATATTTGTAAAGAAAACCTGGTTCTGCCCTTGCTGCTGTGTAACTCATTAAACATCTAGAATGTAGACAAAGTTTAAATGTTATTATTTCAAAACAACGAAACGAAGCTCAAATTTACTAAAGTTACCAAGTTAAGAAATTAAATTCTTAGATGGCTTGCCTTTGTTGTCGATCTAACGCACGTTTTGATTGGCTAACTGTAGGGCATTATGTTCCCGTAATGTTCACCTCGACCGCATCATATTGGTTGCTTGGTCTCAGTTTAAGATTTTCCCTTTCTCTTGGTTAAAAAGGAGAAACAATGAAATGCGAGAGTTCATAAATTTTTGGAAATCCTACACGCCAAAAAAAAAAGAATGATTCCCTTAGCATCGTCAACTGTTGTGGACCTCCTGGAATAAAAGCCCCTTTTGAGATGTTACCCGGTTGTACAATTAGAAGTATGTATTAGGAGGTATTAGTAATACTAATTGGACCGAGTGGAGTACAGTTCATGATAATTGAACTGAGTGGAGTGCAATTTGGTCTGAAATCATACGCGCGATTTTAAATTCGAACGAGCGCGCAGCGCGAGTTGCGATTTGAAATCACAAGTATGATTTCCGACCAAAATTGCACGACTCGAAATTCAATTACCACTTTATTTGATCTATTTTGAGATCGCACAATTAAATAGCCAAATTTGCCAAACAATGATTTTTTGTCTTTCATTTTCCTGTAATGTGATTGGTTAGCTTAAAAAAGCCTTAAAATCTGATTGGTTATTTTGTCTTTGTGTCCCATTCTCATTGGCTGAGAAAGGATGCGATTTAGAGCAAAAGATAGTGCGATTCATGAATAAATTGCACCGCTGAGAGCCAATCACATTGCAAGGATAACCAGTGATTTTAAAATGGATTTCAAAATGGATTTAATAAAGAGAAAAATCGAGCGAGTAATTTCAAAATCGAGAGGCTAATTTGAAATTTCGAGTACGATTACTCCCTGAATTGTTCAACACGAAGTCCAGTCACTAATAAATCGTATCTATTTAAAACTTTGGAAATTGAAATTGACCTGTCGTTTCTTTCAAGCGAAAAAGACATAGCACTTTCGCTTATGTAGGAAACTTTAAGGAAACAATTAAAACGCGTGTAGATTGACGTGCGAATGGCGTATAGGTATCCAAATCCAAATACAGGTATCTATTCAATTGCAAAAAGTTCAAACTGGATACGTGTAATTGGACTCCCACGTGATCGCCCCCATTCACGAGACAAATAGCCGCTCGGAGAACCAATCAAGATCGAGAATTTCATTACAGATTCGATTAAAAATTCAATTACAGGACAATATCGACGCTGCAGTCTGCGCTGTCGTTCCTCCATTAACACCTTACCGCTCTGTTTTTCACGTTGTCGAAGGACCACTTGGCCACGTTCACAGCATAGCGAAACTTGGTAAAGCATTTTCGTGCTTTATTTTGAATTTGATTGATCTCTTTAAGCGCGTTGGTAAGTTCAGCAACTCCCAGCAGCTTCCCTGTGCCTCTCGCCGCTTCAACAGCACGCCTTTGATGTTTGGACAGCTTGTCGTCCACATTCCATAGCGAGCGGAACTCAAAACCCTTGTACAACTGATAAAGCTGTTTAGCAAAACTCGTTTGTATTTGTTGATAGGAGGTAAGGAGGTCATCAAGGAACATTTGTTGTGTTTTACGTGCAATTATCATGTAAGGCCCTAAAGAGAAATAAACAAAAAAAAAATAATAATAGTAATAAACAACAACAGCAACAACAACATACCGTTCATGGTTGACACAGTTGTTAAAATGTTGATCACAATATTGGACCCAATATCGGTTGCCCAACCAAAGCCCTTTGGGTTCCGGTTGCTCTTCCTCCCAACATTGTATTTTCCTTTACAAGTTTAGTTTAAAAGAAATCAACTAGATGATGTATTATCTTTTCGGAATTTAACGGCTTTAACCTCTCCTATTCCCTAAAGAGAATTTTCACCTGGAACTTTCTTGATATTTAATGCTTTTTGTTTTGGGCTCGATAAAACTGTCGTTTAGGGAACCGAAAAAAGGCTCGAGTTCCCTTGACAACTTTAGAAACACTCTAGATAGGTCAGAACAGTGTTTAAGTGTATTGCGAGAAACCTATCATTGGGTACCCCTTACACATATGGCATTTATGTACTCTTTACGATGTGAGAAATTGCCCGAAATGTGCATGCATTACTGACAACTTTGATATGCAAGTATTAAAAAATAACAATTTTGGATGGCTGAAGACTGTATGTATTGTGGTATAGACAGGGTATGATAAAGACTTTATCAAGCATTTACTCTTACCTCGAGCCTTAGCAATGCTATTAATTTCGTTTGCTGTCTCTTTCAAGTTAGCAATATCAAAGATATATCCACCAATGTCATTATCAAGATCAATGACCTTTGCTATGAGGTCAATTCTTGCAGCACCAGCAATAAAGAATCGCTCGATTAGTTCCTGAAGCCTTGCCTTGTTTCGAGGCAGTGATCTCTCGTCCAGCATGCATACCAGGTCTGAAGCTAGCCCTTCCTTGTTCATTTCCAGGTTGGCCTTCGGAGATATGTTAAATGAACATAACTGTAAGCAGTGAAATGGCCGCTGGCTATCAGAAGTGTTGTAAACGCTATACCCAAAATTACTCGCTGACATCACAGCGAGCACGTGGTCAGATAAGTCAGAAGTAAGAAGAATTATCAATGATGATGTTATGTTTATGTCGAAGGGAATTTAAATCGTTTTATTTGGTCTTCCCAAACTGGTTACTTATTAGCTAAAACACATAGCATCGTTAAAGGATTTTTAGATGTAAGTTGGAATCCAGTTAAAAACAATTTTTTTTAGGTTTTAATTTTACAGCTGCCTAAAGCCCTGGCCAAACGGACAGGCAAATAGCAAGTAGTCGCAAGTGGACACAAGTTGAACTTAGGTAGAGACTTGCGTTGGGTAGCCAAACGGACTAGCAAGTTTCCTCGCAAGTACACGCAAGTCGCAAAAAAAAAACATTTTTAAGGCAGACTATCCTCTATTTCATTGGTTAATAATAGATTAATGGACGTCATTCAACTTGCGTTGACTTGGGTTGGGTGGCCAAACGGTGAAAAACTTGCTTTGACTTGCGTGCAAATTTGATCTCGACCAAAGTGAGCGCAAGTCGTTGGAAGTCAACGCAAGCGCACGCAAGCCCTGGCCAAACGGAGTCACAGTAGATCCAAGTTTTCAACTTGCGTTTACTTGCGACTCCGTCTGGCCAGGGCTTAAGTCATGCATATAAATGCCATGATAAATCACGTCTTCATTTCTTTTTCCTCTGTTAAAAAGTATGATCTTTCATACACTCATTTGTATCTAACAGCGTTGTTGTTCTATAAAGTTTTTTCACCTTGTAGATTAGTTGGAATGCTTAATAATGATAATAAAGTCAACAATGAGATCAATTCGACCTTATGTGTTACAGGGAATAGGATTAAATGAGTGAGTGATTTGATTGCAAAACAATCATTAACACATTGTACAATATTAGTTTTATGCTTACTTTATGATGCTATAGTTGCCCCAGTGTCTTAACAGCAACAGCAACAGCAACAGCAACAGCAACAGCAACAGCAACAGCAACAGCAACAGCAACAGCAACAGCAACAGCAACAGCAACAGCAACAGCAACAGCAACAACAACAGCAACAACAACTACAACACTGAACAACATACAACACTACAATGAACTGCCGCAACAGCAGAGTAGAGAGTTGCTGGGTAGAACATTGCAACTTTCTAACTAAAAACTATTATCTTATATAATGAAATCTGTCAGACACATTCCAAAATGTTAGTTACCCTCATAACTTCTGGAACGACTCCAATATCCATTTTGTCAAAATCCAGTTCACTAGAATCTTTCAAAGCAGCATATGCCTTTCCAAAGTTCATCCGTTTTTTGACCTTTTTAAGGTTACTCTTGAGAGTACCAAGGCTGCACCTAGTATCAAAGTGCGCAGCCACTCCTAAGGCAGTATTGATGGCAGCAAGAGGATCTTTTCCAGTAGTGCCACCCAAAAATCCTGTAATACCTTGAAGCATTACATACAGATCTCCTCTGTTGAATTTCGTTTTTTCATAAACGCCAGGTAGCTGAGCGACTATTTCCTCCAGAGTACTTTTCATGCTTGCCTCTAATTGACCTATAGACTATAAAAAGTGGCCGAAAGGACAATCATAAAAGAAAGTGTTTTATAAGAAAGCGCGCACGCTAGTCTCACCTAATAGGCCATTTTACAGTTGTGCGCAGTTGCCTGGCCTTTGAATGCAAGCGAGGCTGAAGTTGACCTTTGCTTTGCTGCAGACCTCTCTGCTTTTTCATTCAAATGCCAACTAGGTAGCATAAGAACAACTTTGTTTAAACTACAACAGCAGTGAGGTCTGAATCAAAACAAGGTCACCTCCAGCCTCGCTGCCATTCAGAGGCTAGGTCACCGAGCACACAACTGTAAAATAGTCTATTCCTTTTGAGCCATCATAAACGAAATTCCTACAGACGCACGGCAGTGCGCATATACGTGTGCAGTTTCAATTTAGCTGCAAAAATTCCGTCGAGTTTAGTGCAAGTTCCTTTTGTTTAAGTTTTGTAAATGTAGAGATTATTCTGTACAATCCAAACAATACTTCGAGCCTCTGACTTTTGCCAATCTAAGAGGTTTACTTACTTGTAAACTTGAGTACTTTGACTTTGTTTGCCTAAATTTTCATCATACTTAATACAAACCAGGTTAAGAGTTTTCGTTCAACTGTTGCTCAACTGATTGTGGCGTGTTAGGACCCTTATGACCTTTGTTTTCCTTCAACGTGCATTCTGACGGCGAGGACATTGCAGTAAATTGCATATAAAGCATGTTTTAGCGTCAAGTTATAAAAAGTTTGGTTCCAGCTTTAGCTGTGCCTAGATCAAGTTATGAACGCACTTGGGAAGTTTGGAAGTTTGGAGAGTACCTAAGAGTACTTACTTAATTAACTCTCACTCTTCTTTCGTGGTCTCCAAACTTCCCACGTGCATCTATAACTCGATATATGCACGCTAAGCGCACATGAACCAATTCTTTACCAACCTAGAGTCAACTTTTTCATAAATTAATAGCCACCCTTCCAATTTCGTTTTGGGTTGGCTAGGTTTTCAACGACACTGATGGCATCACATTGAGAAGCACTTTAAAGTAAATTATCTTGAGACGTTTCAACGTTGTCCATACCACAAATGCAATGTTGCGGCTCATTCAAATTTAATACATTACTTTTGAAAACAACGTATCTTAGTTGGCCTCGCTGCCTTGTTTTTCTATAATTAAAATGTCTGTCGATTTGCGTTACGTTGATACTGTTATTTAGGAGGACTTTAGAATCATTTCTGGCTTGGTAGTTTGGATGGTTTTCAACACAAGCGTTTTAATTTGAATAAGACTACTTTGAAAACCTACACGGCCTACAAAAATGTAGGGTCATTATCTGTACATTAAGTGTGGTAAGTCGCGAACAGAGTAAATCATCTGACAGATAGCGTGAAGTAAAAGCCGTTTTTCTAAGTCCAAAAATTATAACTTCAGCTTTTTTTAAAAAAGAGACGAACTTACTAAGACATAAGCGCCCTTCTCGCTTATTGCTATCCTCTTGGCTTCCTCAAGTCTTTCCTTTTCTTTGACTACTTGTGTCTTTGCTGCCAGCGGAAGCGCTTGGAACACCGCTTTGACGTTATCTTGTCGCTCAATTGTCTCCTTTATCATATTGTAAGCATTCTCGTACGTGACGGCATGATCTCTAAGAGTTTCTACTTCCTCCTTGAAAGCTTCCCATTTCATCAGAGGAGCGAATAGTTTGTTCTTTCCAAATCTGTCATATCCCTTCTTGTTGAGAAACGCTAACCTACGGCTTGCAACTAAGTTGAAAGTCAAAAAAGAAAACAGTAGCAAGTTATCACTGGATATCAAGGTTGTTTCGCATCTTCTTCAACTTAATTTTTTCTTTTGAAAAAACACAAGTCACCAGCGACATGGTTAGTAAAAACAGCTATGACTAATTATTCCTCTTCCATACGCTACGCGAAATTTCTTGAAATATAAAAGATATAAAATAACAGAGATACTACGCATGCTCTGATTGGTTAATAGAGTTGCTAAACCTATGTTCTATTGTACCGGTAAACCACGGCTCCCAATCTATGGCAGCTCTACGCGGGAACTAGACAACTCGGAACTCTAGCGATAACAAATGTAATAAACAGTTTTGCCTTTCACTGGCTGAGCTATTAATGACACGAATACCTTTTCATTCAACATACACATAGAAACTTGCAAGGTAAAACAGGACCAGAAGCTGGTTGTCATATAAAGCTTCATCTTTTTTTCCACGGCAAAACTTTTACGCCGACTCTGGTTACGCTTGAGATTAAGATTAAAGAAGTTTTAAACCGTTATTTCGGTGCTTTCCACGGTCCGTGGAGGACGAAGTCAGCTGGGCTTGACTGATCAATTTGGGTTGTCAAACAAGCAGCTCGAAAAGCTTGCAAGCAACTCGAAAAGCTTGTAAATCACTCGCCTGACGGCTCGTGATTTACAAACTTTTCTCGTGTTCTCCCAACATCCCGCGTGGTTTATTGCGCCAGTAAACCTATAGAAAGAGTGGTCTATTGCTAAGTAGCTTTATAATGTTTCTGTCTTGTCAAAGGTACATCTTCATAGCTCAGTTGGTAGAGCACATGCAGCGCTAACGCAGAGGCCATGGGTTCAAATCCCGTTGAAGCCCTGAAATATTTTTCAGGCTAAAATTTGCAATTACTTAAATTGAGCTTGCAGCTGCGATGATCCGCACATCTCAATTTCATTTGTGTTCCCGCAGTTCAAATTAACTTCATTTCACAGTACATCTTTAGTTGCTTGTAAGAGTAATAACTTTAAACTTAACCTAAATAGAGCGGTTACGTTTTCAAGTGAATGTCATAGCTTAAAACCTGAACAAACCAGTTAGTTGCTGATTAGACTACTCATCCAATCTCAAGCCGTAGAAAAACCAATATCAAAGCAATTACCCGATTGATTCTCGATACTCAATTAAAAACGTCCTGATAGGATTTGCCATAGAGCAAATCACAGGGTGTCAACGTGCAAAGTAGAGATAAATCAACACAAAGTGATGTTATGTGTTATACGTTGAAACCAATGAGTGCTTATGCTAAACAGTTATTTTATAGGGTAATATCCTAGTCAGAATAAATGTAGCATACCACCGGAGCTTATTTCGGCTTTGGTAGACATAACATTTTCTTTAATCTCCCTACCCCGTGCATGGATTGGATGGTCAGTAGTCCATCGCAGAGTTACCCTCCCAGCATTGAATTCGCCAGTAGCCATTTATAGGCCTGGATTGAGGTGTCGTACTCGAGAACACAACACAATGGCGTGCACTCCGGCCTTGATTCGAAACCGGACCGCTCGACCTGGAGTTCTAACTTCATTATCCCAGCGCGCGTCCCAGTTTACCTGACTTATTGACTATAATAATAAGAACTTGTGGGAGCTACTAGTACACTGACCTTTTCTCAGCTCATATGAATCCCGTCTGTAAATTGGTAATTTGAGTAGGAACGTGAAAATGGCTTTGCCTTTCTGGATTTTGTTAGCCCAGATAAGATCTTCGGCATATCTTGTCATCAACTTTAACAAGAGTAATGGATATTTTTGGTTCATTTCTCTCTCACCAAGAGAATGCTTTTGCAGAAAGGAGTTTGCCACTTTACCATCTGCTCCAGCAGCGACAACAGCTGAATAAAAATATTGCATAATCATTACATACACTTACTATAAATACGAAAAGAGCAATATAATGTTTTTAGGTAGCATGAATTTTGTTTTATATAGTATTGTAATCTTTTTCGTATTGTGTTGTAATTATGTTTTTTAAGTAAAAGCAAATAAAATTATGGAAAAGAAAAAAGGAAGATGAAGAAGAAGAAAAAGATGATGATAATGATAATGATGATGATGATAATGATGATGATGATGATGATGGTGATGATGATGATGATGATGATGATAATGATGATGATGATGATGATGATGATGATGGTGATGATGATGATGATGATGATGATGATGATGACTAATCCCGTTCAAGCAGTTGAAAATGTCTAGGTGCACTTCTTGCCGGTGTATGGTGAGGTTGGGGTAATGGTGGTGGTAGCGGTGTGGACGTGGTCATGATGTTGTGACGGTGGTGGTCCTTGCAGTGATAGAGGTAGGAGTGGTAGTGATGCCGATAACAATTAGTGCTGGTGGTGGCAGTGGTGGCTGTGGTTAGCGCGTGGTAACGGTGCTATGGTGGTAGTCGGTGATGAGTGAACTATAGAAAATCTCAAAATTATAAACCTTGTCCATCTCGCCCTCTTGTTCCATCTGACCCTCGTGGAGCTTCACCTAAACGACCATCTTCTTTGCACCAATAAGAACACGATACCCAAACAAAGCCACCAGAGCAACTTTTCTCCTCTCTGCTGCATTTTATTCCTCGCCCTCCTCTTCCTCCTTTACCACCTAAAAAAATTAGGAAAAAAAATTGTCACGGATCATCGATAGATGAACCAATCGATATTATTAGTAATAGAATTATAGACTAGTGAAAACGCTAGGAAAGGAAATGGTGTGAGAGGAAAAGAGGTAAGCATAGAGGGGACGATAGAAAATAAGTGGAGAGACACGAGAATAGAATAAGCAGAAAAAAAATTGGACTTGCCAGCTCCCCCCAGTCCATTCTTAGCTGCCTGGCCTCCTTTTCCACGGCATGTTTTCAACTCGATCTTCCCTCGCAACTTTGAGAAATAGAATCTTATGCGACCGGCATCGCCGCCATTTCCTGTCAGTTAAAAAATATGCTAATAGTAATATTGATAATGATAATGATAATGATGATGATAACACCCGTGGCCCTTAGCCCTTACGGGCTACTGGTCAATATCCCGTGTGGCGATGCCGAATGGGCTATTGATCCGTGGGCCTTGAGGGCTAAGGGTCTAATTGTTTTAGTATCATTCAACTATTAAACTAGTCAGACGGACGGGGCGATAATAAAGTTAACAAATGCAAGTTGCAGAAATATTTATTTGGGAATAAAACGAGAGAAAAACCGTCGAATTTTGCTACTCGAGGACTATTTGAGTATCGAGGAGTAATGTCACGACTATCTTATCTTGAGAAAATGTTGTCTTAATTTGTTAAGTATATAAATTACAATTTGTGTTAATATTCTTCATTGGAAGTCACCCTCTCGTTCCATCTAGTTTGTCATTATCTTGCTACACTGTCGTATAGAGGTTCAGGCCGGTAGCAGGGGGAGGAGCAGGGGGAGCTCGAGCTCCCCCAGAAGTTTTCAGACTTGAATTAATTTCTGCTACAAAAGTGGAATTTTGTTACTAAAATAGACAGCTGTCAATGGAAGCTACAGTTTCAAAGTTTTGTCGATCATAGTAACATTATGTTTTTTTTAATTTATTTATATTTAATTATTATTTTAATTTACGTTAATTTTGTATTGACTAGATTACTTTATAGATGGCCACAGGGTCATCAGTTGTGCTTTAACTGTTACGTGCTACCCTCTTAAAAGAAAGTCATTACAATTACAATTACAATTCTTCTCAGTATGCAATTTGGAATTGTGCAAAGGAACGAAGTCGTATTTTTGCTCCGCCACAGCTTTGAAATATCTGCTTATTAAGCATCAAAATAGACAGAAGCAAAATGGATCGAAATGCACCAATGACAATCCCTAAACAGCCTAGCCCAGGGTGTCGTAAAAAACGTACTGAAGGATCTTACGGATACCCCATTTAGTCTTTTTTGGGCGCGGATCTTACAGTGCAAAACTACAGAGAGTCAGACCATTGAGGATCCTAAGTTACCCAAGAAGAGAAAAGCACCAGCACGAAGTTGAAGAACAGGACACCCACCACATTCCTGAAACTCCCAAAGACCATTACAAACGAATCTACTTTAATGAGATAGATACTGTGAGGCAATGCATCGCCACAAGATTTGAGCAAGGAGACTTCAGAAATCTACGTTAAAATATAGGAGCTCCTTTTGAAGTCTTTTGCCAGTGAGCCATGTGACACTGAGCTAGCCGAAGTGGTGAAAATATACGGCGAAGATTTGGATTCCTTCAAAATAAAAGGACAACTTTTTTTCTTACAAAATGACTACAAGTCCAGGAACTTAACACAGTCGAGCTTCTACTAACAGCCACCTCTCTACTGTGGCCTCATGTTTATTTTTTTAACTTCGCCTAAGTAAAATACTTCCATACATCAAAATGTATTAGGCAGAGAGACCATTACAGCCTAGCCAGCTACAGTGAATTCCTCTTTAATAACAATCAAACTAAAGCCACTCATATATGAAGAAAAATAATCGAAAGGAAACAAAACAGAAGTTACAACAACGCGGCAGACACAGAAGACGCTATGTTGCAACTGGGTCAGATTGTCCTCCAGATTTTTATGTCGTCAACGTCGTATAGATCTAGAGCGCTATGCATTCCTCCCAGTTGAGACTTGCTCTTATTTTAACCTCCTAATAATGCACAGGGAACCCCGTCCCCAGTGTGCTCGTTGCAGAGAGTTTTAACTATAACAATAATTGATAAGGAAAGTAATCCTGCGGATACTTTACCTGAACTCCCAGCTTTCCCGCCATTCTGGCCGGGCACTCCGCGTATTCCTGGTGTCCCTGGTATTCTGTAAGTGCAGCGGCCGCCATACCTTTCCCCTTGTTGGCAATCCCAGTCCGTCTTGTCTGGTCTCTATTTCAGGAAAACTTACAATGTCATTAACAAAGGAAACGTGGGTCGCTTATATTAAATGACTAAATAATGATCCGTTGAACTTTGCTTAGGAAGTCAAGGAGACTTTGGGATAGGGTCAATGTGGAAACTAAGTTGTATTTTTGAAAAGTGAATATGCCGCAAGTTCCATTGCTGGAGGTACAGCGTAACTCTGCTCCTGGTTTAATTTAAGATTACTTTGACCAACACATTCTCCAAATGATAATAGTAATAGTAGTAGCAGAGATTTCATTTTGCAAGGGTGACACTTAATAGCAAACACGTGGCCCTCCGAAATGACAATAATAACATCTACCAAATATTTACCAATTTACGATAAAAATTCAGACATGAAATTTGAGCAAAAACCTGCTTCAGATCAATTGACCTTCCAGACGATAGCAAAGGTTTTTCTCGGTCAGGTTTAGAATTTTTCCTTGAGCTGAGATTTAATGACAATTTGAAGATTGCAAAAATTAAAAGATTTTTGAAAACTTGCAAAATTACAATGATTTGTAAGAAAAACAAAACTACTGGAGCGTGAATGAAGGCCAAGGGCCTTCTTCCCATACAAATCTTTTAATTTCTAACGTCCACAACAATCCTCTCTGCATGAATACAACCCTGAAAATTATGATTATAAATTATTTGTAAGTGTTCTTTCCATTTCTAATAAGATTATGCATTACAAATTACTAAATCAGTGCCGTTCTTGCACGTCACGCGGACAACTATTGCAAAAGGTCAGGAGCTCGTTACTAGGGGCGTACAGCTCCCATTTTAATTCATGGCATTTTTACATACCGGCTGCTTTTAGCTTTCTTTTAATTTCTGGCGAAATATTTCCGATCTAGCCTACATGAGGACACATCGGTAAGGAAGAAAAAATGTGTACCTCAATTGGCCTGAGGTGTCCTCACGTTTTTCATCTTTTAGTGAAATGATGACGTAAGTTAAGTCGATACTTGTGATTGGTCACTGAGGTTTCATCAGTGGTCTGAATTTGCAGTAAATTGAAACTAAAAATAGATCGGTCTGTTAAAACGCTGTGACAGGAATACGAGGTAGTTGCGCGCTCCTAGTGATGGGCTCCTGAAAAGGCCTATTATGATACAAGTACCTTGTCTAAGCTATCAGGAGCTTTTCTACCGTTGGCGCCATCTTGCCCCTTATTCCCATCTCCACCACTTGTCACGATATTGACAAAGCCTTCCAACACTCTGGCATATACCTTCACTTTGAAAGACGAAGAATACATTTATATCAGTAACCATATTAACTTAGAGGAAATTATGATTTCGGAATGTGTTAGTTGGCCGAAACAGGTAGATCTGACTAGAACGCAGCTTTATTTTTATGGCTAGGCCTATCGTCTAGGCCTATCGTCATGAAAACGGAAGCTTTTCGAAAACGCTCGTCAAACCGGAACGGAATTCGAAAATGCTGGATTTGCGTTTTAGTGTGAACAAAAAACATTTTGAAAACGAAGCTTTCCGAAAATTATCATGTTACGATAACCATGTGGTTTCCCTAGCCGAGTTTCCTCAGACACAAATGCAATATGACTGATGATTGTTGGGGTTTTCCAATTCTTCCGGCGTGCTGTGGACGGAAAACATTTGATACATCTCCAGTGCAGTAAACTTCCGTTTTCAAATTTCTCTGGGGTATCATAGACGAGGCCCGAATCTATCTAACCTAACCTGTTGGACCAGGTAACCCGTGTTTTCCGTCGTCTCCATCAGCGCCAGGTTGCAAGGTCACGAACGGTTGGGATAAACGCGGAGCTCTCAGATCCAATCGACTTCCTTTGACAAAGATTATTTTGCGGCAGTTTATTCTTAGTCTATATATGCCACGCATCTTGACATCACCCTGCAAGATATAGAGAAGGAATTACAATGGTAACACGCGCAACAGAGAGTTTCAACTTGCAATGCAACAATGTTGCAACAAAAGTTGAAGAAAAATGTTGCCCGTATTACCGGGCCTTAAGACCAGAATGCCATTTAAACATTTCTTGTGAACATAGTTTGCAATAACATTTAAAACAGCTTTGTTTTTGTTGTATTTTGACACCTTGAAACTTCAATCGCACTTTTCTCGAAAACACTCTTATAGACTTTCTTAAAATTTTACCATGGTTAAGACAACTGGGTCAAGTGTATCCCAAAATTATCCCTGGTGTTAAGTTATTCGGTCTAAAATAGTGCATGTCGTCATTTCGTTATCCCATTTAAAACTTTCCTCGTTCTCTAGCACACCAGTAAACTTTGATTTTCTGCGGATGGATTGTTAAACTGAGTGCTGCTTTAGTCGCCCAAAGTTGAACAGGCTGTCGATGTTATGATTTTGACTTTTTTCGGGAGGGGGGGGGGGGGGGGGGGGGGGGGGGGGAAGATGGAGGACAAATGTCAGCAAAATGCGAACACAAAATTTGTGTCATAACGATGACAGCAACTTACTTTAACATATACAGTATCGGCCAGAATTTCAAGCTTTAGATCATTTGGCTTCGCCTGAGAATCCCCAAAGTTCTCATTCTTCTTCTTTGTGAAATACTCCTGCACGTAATCCATGTGAACGTTCCTGCCAAGTATTCTGTAATGGTCTACTCCGGGGTCTGTTAAACGAATTTTTATTTTTAAATAAAAAAATACTTTGACAGTTTACGTTAGCCTTGTTTCTGTACGGTTTTCTCCCAGGTCTTCAAAGTCAATTCGGTTACGTATTCGAGAAACAGAATACGCATGCGTTCAGATCAGCTTGCAAAATGCTTGTTGTCTATTTTGGTCAAGCTTAACATATTCTTAGTACAATTGTTTATCTTAGTGCATTTTAAATTGGCACATAGAATTAATTTTATTGTATTTTATTGTTGTTTGTCACATATTTCACTGAAAGCCCCCTGGGGACGTGGAATAAACGTATGTATGTATTCATGGTCTTTTGTAAATTTTCATTTACAGCAGGAAACCGAAAGGGGCTCATTTACTCAATCGATTTTGTTACCGGGACAACTTAAATCATTCTCACCAAACAACTGATCAGTGCAGCTCTTAGGTTTGGCAACTACTCTCAGCACGTTTGCTTTAGTTTGGTACCGAAGAGCAATTTTCTTAGAGCTCACGGTTAGAGCTTTTATTATGCTTGTCACATATCAATGAATTGGAAGCCTTTAGCGACCAATTGCAGTGACACAATTCAAACTAATGATGCTAACAGGTTGCAACCTATAAGTTCTGTTCAACTAAACGGAATGTTCAGCTCCGACTGTTTTACCCCGAAAACTGGAAACATTGTTCGCTCCTGCACGAAATCTGTAGAAGTATCTCTGTGTTCAATGGAGTTCAGTTCTAATAACGCTTGCTATGATGAAATATTAATAGTTGTGTCGCTGCAGCTGGATTTGGCTTGTCTTTTCGTCTCCTTGTTTAAAGATAATTATACTGAGAAAGGGTTGCTAAGTAAGTAGTAAATAAGTCAGTGGTTAAGTGGTTCGCACAGAAACGTACGTGTAGAGATCACGTGCAAGAGCTTGTAAGGTTATTAATAAGTTTAATCTCGTAAGGTAATTAACCACCAAGAGAATTGTCTTCTGCGAGACGAATTCGGCTCAGTCAAATATTGAGGCAAATTGTCTCAATTTTCAGGGTTTTTGCCTGGCAAACTTTTCGCCTTGAACCACATGCCCCGAAAACGATCGACCAATACAAAATATCGAGGCCTAGAAACTTTGCGAGATTAGCGTTAGTTTTAATTAAAAAAAAAATGATATTAATAAAAGAGGACAGGAATTTAAAGACCTGAAGTCATTTCTGATAAGGAATGATCCGAGCCAAGAAATTATCAAGGTAAGAGAGTTAATCCCCATATAGGTCCTTTTACTAAGGTAATCCCTCTTGAGTTATTTTTAGACATGGTACCCAGTTCTTCCCAGGATGTTACTCGCGCGAAGCGTGGACAGCCGAAGCGACTTTCTCGAAACTACCTGAGAAGAAATGGCGGGAACGTCATTTTATATGTTTTGATTTCGTTTCATACCAGAGATGTTTACCTACTTTCTTCTCGTTTGGCTGTTCATTATTTTAACGTTTATTCGGTTTTAGGGAGCTTCGGTAAACTTTAACGGCAACGGCAATGAGTACAATGGCTGTCTAAGCATGCGTTGTAATTCTTTCTTCATTTCTTTGCCACTGTTTACAAAAGACAACGTGAAATAGCCATCTTCTGCATATTTGAGAGGACGTGAACTATACGGAGGCCAATTTTTAAAATTTCTTTCTCGAATTTTGAAGCTATCTTATATATTCTATTTGGGATATTTCTGACAGTATAAGCAAACTGAATTGAATTCAAATTCTCGCGAGATTCGTAGATTGAATATCAAGTTGGTTGTCTTTAGCGTTTTGGCCGTTGCTGCTTTAAACCGCTTTTTGCTGCTTGTGCAGCGAACGTCTGCCTGCACATTCGACCATCTGTTTGTTAGGTTGCCTAGCTTGTGTTTGCGCGTTTGTTTGCTTTGCACTTATTTGTCTAGACATTTCTCTGCTGTTCATTCAGTTGTTATTGTTTGTGCAGGGTACATCTGTCTTTTATTCAACCTCCCATTTAAGTTCCGAAATGTATTCGAACATACCGAGAGGCGAAGCTCCTTTGCTTGTAATCAAAATATCAATACACATCTCCGCAGCGTTGTAGGTTTTAATTTGCTTTGAAACGAAATTTCGAAACATAAATTGATTCTCCACGAAAACATGCACGCAACACGCGGAAGAACTGGGTACAATGTCTAAAAATAGCTTAAGAGGAATTACCTTGGTTAGAGGACCTATATGGGGATTCACTCTCTTACCTTGATAATCTCTTGTCCATTTGAAGAAAGAGACGCCCTTTAAATAAAAACAATACTACCTCCTGCTCCTCTGTAGACAATTGTAGGTGTTTCAAACCAATTCATAGGAACGTATTTGACTTCCTCGTAGGAGCCCGAACTTTTTTCTTTCAAAGACACGCATCCATCATCTGAAAAAATTTAATTAACAGAGAAAAAGTCAAGAAACGTCACAAAAGTTATCGTTATCACGATTGGTTATACAAGCAACACCTTCTTTGTTTGTGTCACGCCCACATGATAATAACAACACGTTCCCTTTCTTGCGAAATGTCACGTCAGATCAAAATAAACCACGTGACAATGCCGAAGTATGCACTCACCGTACTAATTTGGAATTAATCAATTCATTCAGAACCTTTTTTATGTTTTTAATTTATATACTCTGTATATGTTGCATTACAATTGCAGAATGCTTACATTACAAAGCTCACAACACAGCACTAAAATCGACTTATAATTTGTTACATTCCTAGTTTACAAATTATCACTTTACATTACCTACTTACAAAACTTTGCATAAAATTTCTGCGTTGCATAAAATATGCTATAATACTTTCGTACATCGCTTAAAATACATTAAATCACCTCACTTAATACATTATGTTACATTATTTACTTGCAATAAGTGATATCTCTTTCTCACACGAACCATTTGCACCAAGTTACAGAACGACGCACACTATTTGGAAAAACTGTAAAAACTAATTTAAACCTTTCAAATAAAATGTGTGATTACGTACTGTATGGATTAATTGATGAAACCGGACCAGTTTTTTAAGAAACGTATTACGTTTGTTTGAAATAAGAGTGTCTAATGATTAGTTTCTACTCTGTGATTCACCAGATCTATGTAACCTGCGAACTGAGATTTAACGCTATTTAATGATTTCTAAGATAGGAAGTGCACTGTACTTACTAATGAGAATAAGGTGGTTTGAAGTTGAACAAGAAGACCAATTTTTAAGTACGCCGTAAATGATTTCATTCGCGAAAAGGCTCAAGGTCCTTCAGCTAAAAATAGACTGATACCATTCAATAAACTCCGACCAGAAAGAACTAGCATAGGGACACGATACGACTAAATGACTGGCTGTTTGGTCGACGTTTGTGCAGATGGGACTATTAGGGATTTCAATTTTTTTTTATTTTGCATAAAATGCAATTGGTGTAAAGACAATTGTGAATAATCTTGTACTGGGAAATTGAAAGTTTGATTTCTTTGGTCACAAGAAAGGGTAAAGAATATATTTTCTAAAGTTCGTGGATATCAAATCCACGTTCTTTAAGACTTTAAGTAAATAAGTGAAGCCTTGGAGCCAAGAAGCGGCTCGAAGTATTTCTATTTCCCCTGGAAGGGATGCTAGTACATCGCAGAACACTCCCCCACAATTTAGAGCTTTCTTGACTACACAAAGGGAAAAATATAGACCACTACGAAATTTCAGTACATTGGATTGTTAAAAGCTTGATATAACATTCGATATCGTACCTCGTTCGATATATACCCCGGCTTAGACGCATTGTTTGCTTCTCAAATACAAATTTAAACGCCAACAAGTTAAGAATTTTAACCGTGGTCGTTCTATGAAAGAGTAAAGTCCACCGAAAAGTGTGCCAGGGAGTATTTAAGCGAAACTTCTCGGTATTAGAAAATTGAGTAAAAGGCACATCTGTCGACGAGTTCGTCAGCTATTCCTGAACATTGCCAGCTCACGGGACACTCAAAGAATTCTAGCATAACAAAAGTTCGTGCAACAGAAAGTAACATTTTCAACGTAACAAAACAGACGCAATTGAGATTCAGTTACGAAGCCCTCTTTGAATAGGGGGAATGTTTTAGCCAAAATCCCTTTAAGCAACGTCAGAGTTTGTGCTTCTTGAAGATTTTAGTCTATGATTTTTTCAAGTTTATTGTTTATAATCCGTGCCAATCTTCAATATATAACCAACCTTGTTCCTTTATGGTTTATTTTTTATCTCTTTGTTGTTTTTCTATCTTGGTAAACTACTATTTTTAGGTTTCCTTCAATTTACAGGTAATTCTGTACACGGCCAAAATAATCATTCTGATTTTGGCTGATGAAGTTGGGTTGAACCGAGTGAAATGTTATACTTTAAAGTCTTATATCGCTCTGAGCACAGAAAATTATCTTACATTTTAAAAACTACATTATCTCCTGTCGGAGCTGACTTTCTTTCTTTCATGGCATGAAATAAGTCAGACATATCTTTAATTAATGCCTCAGTTCTCGGAATTTATCCGCCACGACCATGGTCGAATGACAACATCACGGCAATTGTATTTTTATACAAAACAAGACATGGTTTCAGGTTTGCCGGACAGCATTAGGTAGCAGCTTAACTCATAGCTAGTAACAGAAAGAGGTCTATCAAAAAACAGTGTTGAAAAAATGCTCCAGTGTACATACACGGAAATCAAAATGATCACTCACAGTAAATTCATATATTTCACGTCAAGAGTTTGCAGTTGACTGAGCCAAGTATTTTGTTATTATTATTATGCTGTTCTCTGCGATTTTTATAATCCTATTTATAATTTGTCATAGTTTGTATTCAATCAATTACATCAGCCTAATCCCCTTTTCATGGTCTATCTACAAGAAACCAAATTAAACTATCTGGATCAGATCTTGAATCATACTGAGCACCAACCTCGACTTAATCCCAAATCCGAGATCACCAGAAAAAAATATGTGAGCAGAATCGAAGTATTCATCACCTAGCTTTTGATTGCCTGTCAACGGACACTTTAAGTAAACGACAACTCCAGTCTAGTTAAGGACCTAGATGTATACTTGTTAAGTGGCAAGTATTATGCTAGCAGAATAATTTAGTGTGAAAAAAGCTTTTTTATGTCATGGTCGCCTATTATTCAACTTGTCGGTTGTCACCTTCAACAAACAGCTTCACCTGTTGACGAAGACAATGTAAAAACTTGTAACTTAACTTTGTTCATTCTTGACTTTACTGGTTGCAGAAATTGCCCACTTTTTGCACGCCAGTTGATGTTCAGGTGCAAATTAAAAATAAATATGCTGGAAAAAACTGAAACCGCTAAAAAAGTTACCGTTGGTGAGAGGCGGGGAATGTGAAGTGATAAAATAAGAGCTGGGATATGCCTATTTACAACCCATAGTGCCCATCCGAGGAAAATACCCGGATGGAGAGTAGTCTTCCGTGAAAATTTTTCTGTGAACGAGCAGGATTATGGAAAATAAACAATTGAAATTGAACTAAGTAAGTTTTTGTCTGTTTTTTTTTCGAATTTAACATTTTACTTTTACGTCTTTTATCTAAAAAAATTGAAAATGATTCAATATCATTTTTTAACTGGTGCACGTAGGAAAATTTTAGACACTCTTATTCTTCGGTCATTTCAACTTGAGTAAAAATAACACACAAAACTTTCACTGACCTCTACACTCAATGGGATTCTTTCACGCCTCGAAAATACAAAGTTAACCTCATCCGCACACTTATCGTTGTCTCCGAATTTGTTCATCGCCGCGTCTGCTACAGTCTGCTTTAGATGACCTCAAGAAGCATTTCTCACGCAATGGGTACCCCCGTGGTATTATTTCATATAACATGAACGATGTAGTTAATAAACACCAAGACAAACCTAAGGATATCATTACAGTGCCCAAAAAAGAAATTTTCATTGTTTTACCCTATCTAGGAATTCAAAGTAAAATCGTTACTCAACAGCTTAAATCATGTACTTCCAAGTTCTATGGTTGTTTTAATCCTAAGATTATTTTCAGAAACACTCGCCGAATTAAGTCTTTTTTCCCCTATAACGACAGGCTCAGCCGCTCCCTTAAGTCTAAAGTAGTTTATAGGGCTAGCTGCTGGGATTGTGAAGATTGCTACATTGGGAAAACAAAGCGTCGTTTACATGACAGGAAAACAGAACATTTCAAGGCGCTGACGAGTAACAGCCATTCTTCTGCCATTGCTGATCACATGACCCAAACAGGCCACAAAATTAAATGGGATCACTTTGATATTTTAGCCACTGGACAATCTGATAGACACTGTAAAATTAAGGAAACCTTGTTGATTCGCGATTTAAAACCAGCGCCCAATGAAAATGTTGGCAGTGAGAAACTTCTTCTCTACTAGCCATTCATATTTTTTCCAGCAGATTTAACTAGGTCTGTTTATTTTCATTTACTTTTTCATTGTCATTACTTTCCTTATTTGGTATTAGCCTTCGTGTTTAAATTTAATTGTAATTTTGTTAGCCGTTACTTCTGAAGATGTATGTTGGAGCATACGAAACGTTAAGTTCATAAATGAAAATTTTTACAACGTGCGTTGTCTCGTTATGTTTATAACCGCAATTTGTGTGTTATTTTTACTCAAGTAGGAAAATTTCTTGGTGAACAATAAAGACAATAGAGTGTTTATGCTTGGAACTATTGGTCTGATAGTTGCCACTTGGAAATTCAACTAGCATATTTTCCTCGAAGTTTCGCTTCTCGGGCAAATATTTGTTTTAAGAACATCAAATTTCCGTGAGGCAACTATCAGACGATAGTTCCACGACAGAAACAGTCTATTGTTTAGATATTAACGGAAAAGAATTATAGTACAAATAACTTGAGAGAGTTGACTTGAGAGAAAGCCTTTGGACAGGAATTTGAAAAGAGGGTCTGGAAGGGGGGTCCTAATCCCGCATTCCCGCCCCTTTTTCACGAGAATCCCGCATCCCGCGCGTTTTTCATCAGTTTCCCGAATCCCGTTTTTCTTTCCCAGAAAAATACACTAAAAAGTCTAATTTCTACAAAATCTAATAAATGCAAGATGTAGGTTGATTCTTTTGATTTATATTTTGAATTTACGTGTATTTTTAAAGGCTTCTGCAAAAACAAATAGCTTTTTTTACCTCAGTATAAAGAAAGAGCACGATATGAAAGCGTGATCTGTCGTCCTGTACGCGTGCGCATTGTCTTTGATAGGAAATTTACAGGAACAGCCTCGACCGCGCCTTCTTCGTGGGTGGCACTGTCTTCTTCGTTGCTGGAGTCAGAATCATACTCTGACAGTTGGTCACGAATATCATCAGCTGAACTGGGTTCTTCGGTGACTCGGTCGCCAACAAGTAGCTCTTTCCTATACATGATTAGAGGAAGAGTCCCTGCTGCATGTTTGGTGTTGTTCTGACGAACCGAGAGCTGTCTGACGGCTTTGCCATGCTCGCTGGCCCACTGGCGCATGTAATACTGGTCCTGCTTAGACATATCACGTACAGGAAGACGGTTTATCTTTGGGATATCTCTTAGGGGTACTTTTGTCTCGGGAACCGGATAGTACGAGTTAGCATGAGTGAAGTAGTAGGCTGACCACTTTGTTGTTCGTTTCAGAGACTCTTTCATGTTATTGCCAAAGTCCCTGGCGTATTCCAGCAGAGTACAAGTCGGGTGCTTGAAGTGGCTGACAGCGTGCACATTTTCCACCTGAATTGTCAGGCAAACCTCTGGCTTAATGGAGAATGTTGGACTCAATACGTCAATGTTTTTATCTAGCCTCTCGAGACCATTCTCCAACAGACTGACAACAACTGTTTTCGCAGCAATAGTTCCTTGTGGACCA
>CM042747.1:39348408-39355908 GCA_022496165.2 Catalaphyllia jardinei | reverse complement strand
CACAGCCTCGTTTTCGGTCTAGGAATTGTATACCGTCGTTACTAAGTTTCATAAAGATGCCAGTTTAAGTCCTCCGAAAAATCTGTGCTCTTGTAATTCACGGTTGGAATTCTTTCGAACTGGAAAGTAGGTGGGTTAAAAATTCTCGCTGATGTCAGTTTTCAGTTTTCCTGCCCTTAGTCTCTGCTTTATCGATCTAACACAGCCGCCATTTCGGCCTCCAAATCAGAAACTATCCTTAATGGCTTTCTAAAAGAAACCAATGTAAGCCCTCGGTTAAATATTTGCATTTGTAATTCACGGGAAGAATTCTTTCGAAATGGAATTGCGTGCATGGGTTAAAAATTGTCGCCGATGTCATTTTTCTATTTTCTTGCGCATCCTTGCGGCTTTATCGATGTGAAACTTCCGTGTTTTCTGTGCTTTGAGTATATGCTGGACTGTATTCGCAACATGATTATAAACTTCACGTCCGTTCATTTTTACATCAAGCTTTTGGATCAAACTATGACTGCCATTGACAATACCATTATGGTCAACTAGAAAGCAAGATTACCTCCATTTGCTAATTTATTTACTTTGAAATCAATACTGAATCGGGCATTGTATCAATCAAATGGAGTTACTTCTCGACTGCTATCAACAACAAATCGATAACCATTTTATTTTCTGATGAGCATTAATAGCTACATTTGTAACTAATGCTTGTTCTAAGTCGAATACCAAACTTTCACATCTTTCTGAATATGGTATGGGTCGCACCTGGGAAAAGTTTTCAACTTTGAAGGCCAAAAAACGGCAAAAACTTGAAACCGCAACCGGAAAGGAAAACTTTCAGACAGAAACGGAGGGTCGTACCAGTGGGAGAAAATTGCCAGTAACCAGATTTTAGATGCCGCGTTGTTTGCGTCCCGTTGATGGAGTGCTCATAGTTACAGGGATTCTTCTTCTGTTCGTTCAGCTTAACCTACAGCAGTTTGTTGTCTTTCCTTGTTGAACGAACGATGGGCAGACAAATGTTTGACGGTTTTAATAGCGGCCATGATCAGAGGAAGAAATCGACGTTGCCGAAGAATTCTTGCGTTAGGATTTTATCGCCTGAGTCATGGGAATTCATGTGTGAGCATTAGGCCAAAAAAAGCCAACTCCGTCCATAGTTAATGACCGCGAACAAGAATTGAACTTCCCGAACGTATCGTTTTTCATGTAACGCTGACAAGCGTTTACAGTTGCCGCTGTGATTCCCATTATTTGGCTCGACTTTTCGAAAATCTAGTAAAGGGGGTAAGTTTCTAAAGAAACTGTGGTGCTGCGTCGGTGGGAATATTACAAGATAATTTGGTTTTATCAACTGAGTTGATAATGTGAATTAGCCACCGTAAAGAGATTCAGAAGCTGACGTTTCGAGCTGACGTTTCGAGCGCAACATATGACAGTCTGCGGCCTCTCCCTACATCAAGGAAGCACAGAAAGCCGCAAAACTCTAGAACAAAAATTCATTTTTCAAATCGGCACTCTTAATCCTCACGGTATCAACGAACGTTTTTCATTTAACTAATTTATTCTATTTTTCACGTTGCCAGGCACCAACCAATAGCGTAGCTCCATACTTCTGTATATAAACCACACACAACCCACAATTCCTCGATTCGCTCCGACGAAGGGCTAGCGCTCGAAACGTCAGCTTCTGAATCTCTTTACGATGGCTAATTCACATTATCAACTCAGTTGATAAAACCAAATTTTCGAAAATCTGCCTGCCCCATCCACGCACTACGGCGTCTTTGATGTTTTGCCGTTTCGCAAAGTTTTTGCCAAAAGGAAAAACCTGGGGTCGCACTAGGCAAAGGCCCGCGATGAAAGATTTCCACCGCAAAGTAAACAAATTCTGGCAAAGATTTGCCAAGTGCGACCTATGCCTATTTTGGATTACGAAAATTAGGCATATTATAATAATAGATTACATTATTTTCATTTTGCGATATTTTCCACCACTCAATATTCTATTTACTCCTTCATTAATGTCAAAATCAGTCCAGGGTTTGGTTTCTTTTGTTTGTGTTGGATTTGATGATGACATTTCATTTTATCTTTTTTCTTTTTCTGCAAAAGCTGGATTTTTTAATTTCTGCCTTTTTCTGTACTATGCTCACTTGCTTTGGTGATTGCTTTGGAAGCAGCTTTTTTAGTTGTTCTACTAAATAATTTACTTCCAATTGATTTTATTGAATCAAATATTCCAAATATTCAACTATTTCAAATATTCCAAATATTCCTTCACAATAAATATGTTTTTGTCACATATCGACCTATTTCAGGATCATAAAATCTCTTTTATTCGCACTATTTCATAAATATATTATTTGATTAGATTTAAAATCAATAGAAATTGATTATAAAAAGATATCAATATACCAGTCATTATCGTTAAGATTAACAGGTCTGCCAGTTGAATCTGTGAGATAAAACCGTATTGGAATGATTGTGAATGTTGATACTGGGGAATACAATAAAAATCTTGGTTGGTATAAAGATGGAAAACTCCTCGTTAAATTATCTGTTGGTATAACGGTTGTGGTATTACTACTTTGTCAATCGACTAATGAATCTCTAATAGCTTCACATGTACAATTAACATTGATTACGTCAATGGAATTTGTGATGTTTGGTAATTTACTTCCATTTTCTGTTTGTGTGATTAATTTTGGTTCAAAATCGATTAATTCATCAAATTTAGAGTCTCAGATCAGTATAAGAATACACTAACAAAGTAAGAATACACAAAATTAACAAACAATACGCAGAATCAAAAGAAGTAGAAGAATACATTAACAAAGGTTATTGTTTCCCAATTTGCACCTCCATCAGAACTGTATATGATAGTTTTATTTTGATATTCAGGCATGATATTATGCCATGGATATGTCATTGATATTCTGTTTGACAGCCATCTCATGTGTCATATCACTTGATAATTTCAACACAGGATCAAATTTAATTGTGAAATCATGAGCTTCACTAATTCCAACCTTTTGTCTATTTTTAGACGAAAAACGCAGTGATCTCTATATCATATTTTATTATATCTCTAAGTTAGTACGCGCGCTGTGATTGGTCAGTTTAGCGGGCCGTACTCTCCCGCACGGCCCGCTAAAATTTCAAGTTGTTTTTGTTCCCGAACTGTTGCGTGATTTATCACCAATTTTTCTTAACTTATATAGCAAGTAAAAGTTAAAACTTTCTTTTACTTTAAATTGTGTACTAGAGCGTACTAACTACTTAAAACGATTTCAAATTAATTGACTCGGTTTGCTTTCGACCTGCTTCGTAAATTCGAAGCCGTTCCCCATCAATTGAAATCGTTCCCCAAACCCGTCAGACACACAATAGAGATATAATAAATATCTTACTAACCTCGTCTTCTCGGTCCGTACTGTAAGTTACGGATCCTCGCTTTTCCCCCTACTATTTATGGCCCGCGCGCTTCGCGCTGGGGCCATAAATCGAAGGGGAAAAAACTCGGTTAGTAAGAGGTATATATTAATAGATTACATATTCTTTGATCAGATCTATTTGTTCATTACTCATGACGTGTGTGCTATTTATGAAAATTCTTGTTAAACACTGTTACTAGTTGAAATACTACCATCAAGAAGCTCAAGACGGTCTCTTTGTAAGACATTGTGGAAGTTGTGTTAGTTACGTTTATGTTTTCTCTATAAAAATGACATGGAGGGATGTAGTGTTTTGTAGGCATCCCGAGATGCTGAGTGGGAGTGTTGTGTTCGACTCGTGGCAGCAATGTTGATGGATCGTGAATGACAATAAAGAGTTGAAATCGTGGAACATCGGAGGCTCGTATTATCGTGTACCAGAAAAGAGACTGTCCAAACGATCTCAGGATTATTATAATGCATTACATCACTTCCTATTTTTTTTAAATTTTTTGGTAATTTTATGGATAGGAATCTCACTTATTCATCAATTACCCATCTTTGACAATGGACTGTATTTCTTCTTGCTGTTGTATCTCTTTGTAAGCAAATCTAGTGTATCAAAATCAAACCTTTTGTCATATACTTTTTCCGCACCATTCTTATAAGCTATTAGATTAAGCTGACCGTATAATTTAGGAAGGTCATTTATTAAATTTCCATAAGCAAAAAAAACCCCTGAAATCAAGAAAACTGTCATAAGCTGGCTTCGGATCATATCTTCAAGACATGTGTTAGCACTATTTGAAGTAAATTAAACAGTGTTTATCGTTTCCATGGAAATATCGATGCCTTAACGAACACATTATACCAAACTTCAATCCTTCTCCAAATACTGATGTAATTTTTATGTCGATCCGATTAAGGCAAAACTGTTGAAAAGCCGATTGAAAATGCTTGGTATAGTTCAGAAAACACTCTATCGAGACATCTTAATTTTTGAGACTAAAGTCTTTCACGTGGAGAATTTTGGTCCAAATTTTAAGATTGAATATAACATCTGCTGGGAAGCTTTCTCTTCCATACGAGCTATTTTCTAGATTGAATGATGGAGATAAATCTTAGTGAAACGAACACAATACCTTTTTATAACTCTCCAGGAAATATCATTCACTGTGGATTTAATGAGATGTTTCTAGAACTAGTGGAAAACCTTGATTAATAGGTCTTTTATACCAAATGGCGTTTTTTCCTAAGTTATTCATGGAAAATACAACAGTAAAGCTAAGAGCAAGACTATCGTCTGTTGGTAAAGTGGCTAATCGAAATACTTTCCCATATGACGCTAACTCGGTTTACCGGATATCTCAAACCAGTTAGCCTCAGCTCTTGCCAGTATTCAACTTTGAACACACGATATGGGTAACACCATAAATACACAAAACAAAACAAACATACAGAACATACTGCAAGAACTTTTATTTACAAATAAGAGCATTTTTCGCATGGATAGAGAAAAAAAAAGAAAAAAGAGTTTCACAACAAATCGAAAGCCATCGAGATCGTCGATGCCACGAAAGATAGAATACGGATTAAGAAAAATACGGGTATGTATCAGAAAGTTTCCATCGAAAAAAATGAAAAAATTCAAGAGACCCTTAAACTCAGAGTAGGCGCAAACAGAATGTGTAATAGGTACAATTTCGAGACTTTGACAACTGGACACTGGATGCAACTGAAGAGAATGCTTAGAACATGATATATTGTACACGACATATGACATGACTAGAATACATCGCTGCTACATCGGAGAATATTTGATTAATCCACCAGCTGCTGAGTATATATATCCTTGTGAATCGAACACAATAGCTTTTTATAACTCAGTCTTCACGAAATATCATACGTTGTGGATTCAACAAGATATCCATAGCTAGAACTATCCTTAACTTATTGTGTTTTTCCAGCAAGTTCGTTTTTCTAAGGTATTCAAGCCAAGAGACTAACATAGTTTATTATCCAACTGCACTACGTAGAGTACAAATAACGCCCAAAATGATATGTCACGCGGTATTTGTACTCCAGAGGACCGGTTTGACAGGTTTGTTTGCTGTTGGCCAATCAGTTAGCTGGATTTCCCGCGCCAATTCCGTTTCGTTTCGCATACTTCTTTCACGCATTCTCCGTAAATAAATATCCGCGAAATTCGCCCGCATGGACATAGAATTTGACGTGTTGGATAATAAATCTCTTATTAGACGTTTTGTTGTGTATTATCGCTGAGAATTTTTACTCGTTGTTTGTATTTTGACTCACCCTAAGGGCTCGTCAAAATACGGCACAACTCGTAAAAATACTCAGCGATACTACACAACAAAAAGTCTAATAAGATATATATATGGCGACTGTATCATAGGAAGAAAGTGACTTCTCAGAACTTGATATATTGAACACGACATATGACAAGAGTGTATCGCTCTTTTATGGGATTAGATTCTTTCCCGTGGAGACTTTTTGAATCAATTTGATAAATATACACCAGCAGACCAGCATATTTCTCTTCCATACATGCTATTCTCTAGATTGAATGAATTGATTGAAGAATCTTAGTGAATCGACCACAATACCTTTTAACTGTCCAGGAAATTATAGACACTGTGGATTCAATAAAATGTTTGTAGATTTTGTGCAGAGTTGACGTTAATAATTAAGTTGTTTTTGCAAGTAGCCTATGTTTCTAATGTTACTAGTCCCAAGTTTCTATCTACATCTTTCTCATATTGTTCTTCTGCAAAATTAATGTCTATAACAGTATTACCAAACATCTCTAACATTGCAAGTCACAACTTTCTATCTTTTCATACCTTTCTAATATTTATTGTCTTAAATGACCATAGCAACTGACCCCTACTCAATTTGAGTTATTTCCGAGTTTTTCAAATAGAGCCTGCTGAATAACCTTTCATTTGAAAATAAATGTGACTTGCATGTATAGAAGACGACTCGCTTTCACAAAAAAGCAAAACTGATTCTTTCACGGAAAATATCATTGCCTGATATTTCGATGAAGTTATTGAGGGCGACATAAGGTGAGTAATCGAATTTTAACGATTTTCTTCACATTAATCAGGTTTTCTTAGATATGCATTAAAAACAATTAAATTTTTCAGCTTTTCTTGGTTTCAGGGAAACGATTAATCCTTGGTTAGCGATTAGTGATATCAGAAAGTTGGTCATTCATTACTGTGAGACAGAATCAGGCTAATGGAAGGGAAAGGGAAGCGAAGGAAAGGGAAAACAAAACATTTTAATGTGCTTTAACCTGAAATTGAACATAAAACTGAATTGCCTCTCGCTTTGGAAAGTGATTTGAAATGATTGACTGGAATATCACCTCTTAATGAAAATTGAAAACCTAAGGACATTTTGCAATCCGCATTAAGTCTATTCCTAGGATATGGTGTAGCTTATAGTATGGAAAATATAAAACTTTAGCCGTTTTGCTCATACACTGGATAAAGTAAATATTTTCTTTTGCAATTATTCTTAGTTACATTTATCAAACTGGTACCGTGACAGTTTCGAGCTTTGCACCATTCATCGGGAACAACCTGTGCTTTGGTGATAGACAACAAATTTCTTCGATACCAAGGTAAGAAACAGCCAATTGTATACACTAGTACCAAGAATAAACTTAATCGTTGATATTTTCTTGACGAAAACAGTGCATCTGGCATGGACTTATATTAGAATTTCAGTGTCGCGAAACTCTGTTATATATTTTCAATAGAGAGAAAAGATTTACTGATGTTTAGAGCTTTAGGGCGAGAAAGAAAAAATTAAGTTGGTTTGGTATTTTTTTGGGAGCTATGAATCACAAATGCATGTAAATTCGGAATCGATCTCTAATGAGATCAGACACAGTAATGTGAGCAAATTTTACCATGATCTGACTAAGATTTGTTTAATTATATTCGCGCTGCACACCCTTTGATGTCGAATGTATCTTGGATTTCTCTATTTTGGAGAAAGTCAGAATATACAGTGAATTGATGTAAAATTAAGC
>CM042747.1:39337834-39347885 GCA_022496165.2 Catalaphyllia jardinei | reverse complement strand
CCCATAGGATGGCAGAACCGTTAAGAACAATATTCATTGCAGCCTGGTTAGTTTTAACAATCCTGGAGGATGTTTCTCTGGTAAGCCCTTTCTTAAGATCACTTTTTGCTTTACACATTCTTGCCGCCGACCAGAGTTGTGGAACATCGAAGTTGGAACTGGAGCTAGTTTATGCCTGAAAACCTTCTTTAGGTCTAGTTCCCTCAAACTTGCTTGAATTCCTATAACATGACTGTAAATCATAGTCATGTCATACATCTTCTCAGTTCCCACACTGACAAACTTCTTCCCGTCGGCAATGGTCTTGACGTTCTTCGATATGCTATTTGAGAAAGAATTTTTCCTCGGACAAGCTGGTACAGATGATGAAGCTGAACTGAGTTCCACAAGCGTGATTGTCTTTAACCATTTCTTCTGTAACACTATCAAATGCTGGATCTTCATTTACATTTACCTTGCTGAGTCACGTTTTGGGCTTCAGCTATGGAATTAGGTGACATGGAATTTGTCATGCAGTCCACATGATAACGACCATCTGTGGTATGTAAATCACTCAAAGCTCCCTCCACACGAAATCTGCTACATTGTCTTTATGTTGATCACATACCTTAAGGATAAATTCTTTAAACTACCGGACTTGCAAATGCAGTTTTACACAGGACCGCCCTCCTCCATTGATCCGGGTGTTTTTTTGTCTTTTTCAATTGACATGTACAACTCTCACCACAGAAAATACACTGACCTTTAAAGCTAAACCCCTGAACAGTTGAGCGGCGTTGCTTTATCGGTGTTTGAGATGGGTCAGATTCAACAACAGAACTTTCTCTTTTTGTATGCCAATTTAATCGTTCCTTGGAACTATATGTTGAGACACAGTTTCGGTGACATCCTGTTGTGTTCTCTTTGTTAGGCATACAACATGGACTGACAAAATAACCTATGACAGTGTGTAGATTATCTTGAGATATATCTGGTCCTAAAATATCTGTGATGATGTCAAGTGACATGTATCATTACATGGAAATATTCCCAATTTATTTATATAATCATTTATCATAAATCTCTGTGCGAGAGCTTTCGTTTATAGCAATATGTTCGCTATGATTTACCATACTGAGAAATGCCTATTTAAATGAGGCAAAATGTAGAATGAAATTTAAAAAAAACAAGTTTTCAAATTAAACATTGGTTCAATAGTGATCTTTTTTTAACTGAATTATATCTTGATCTCAAGTTTACAAATCTTTTAGCCCAATGTTTTTCAAGCAGATGGACTTTTTGAGTCAAAAGGCATATTATATTTATGTTTATCAAGTACAAAACTTCTACAAAACATTGTATTAACTGCTGCACAATAAACACAGCATAGGTAGAAAAGATAAAATAAAATCTTCTTAAGGCTAACTGGGCCTTTGATATACTAGAAAAGTCATTTTTAAGACAAATTTATCGAAATACTTACAGTCATGCCAGTCAAGTGAAGGCAGCCATAAGTGACTGGGTGACCTGGGTACTAGCTCCTAGTCCTTGAATGAAATGGTTAAACTTGGATTTTTTTATTACTTTAATGCCATACTTGATGGATAAATTGTACAGTGCAGCAAAAACATGAATTTGCAAAGACATCTTCATTATTGTGCAAAATGAATAAAAAAAAAGCATTGAGAGATTGACCGAGTCAAACCACATGGATTCCAGATTCTCTGGAAGAAGAAGTATTCCTTAATATCTTGTGATGCCCAGAGGTAGCGAGGTGGCATCAGACACATTATGAAAGACCCTTCATAGTACTACATGTACATGTATAATATAAAACTTTGTATGGAAGTACTTGCATGGTAATGCTAAAAATCTGCGTTTGGCTGCTGGACTATTAAATAGGGTATCTTTTTTAACCCTTTTGTTACTGTGTTCCTGGTGTGGTACTTATAGATAGGGTAGCTAAATTGTATTATCTAATAGTGGAGTGTGAAAACACCCACCTAAATGAATGTTTAGGCCTTAAAAATGTATCAGTTTTTACTTTCTTAGTCTTTTAATAGCCTAAGGGTTAGGGTTCAAGAACCTTCGTGGCACACCCCTATCCAAAATTCACAGGAGTACCCACCCCGGGCCCAAAGTTTAGCATCAGGAGGCACCATTTTGAAACACATGCTCAGCGGCCAGACTGCTAAGCGTGATGTCATTATGCGCAACTTGAATTTGGCAGGAAGGTTGAAGTGCAGCTGGCTTTCAGGCTTTCCTTGTCTGGTTTCTTTTGTGAAAATGCCGTCGTGTTCTGTCCCTGGTTGTTCAAAACGATCGGATGGAGTTCCAAAAAAACGTTTATTAAGTTTTCATAATTTGCCGTTTAGAAACAAAAAGTTGGCAATAAAGTGGCTGGACCAGCTTCGTCAGGATTCACATGACAAAAAACTTGAGAATGTCTAGGTACATTTGTAATGAATAGACAAAATGTTGGGTGCGAAGAGAAGAAAGAGGAGACTACATTTAAAACAAAAATATTCCAAGGCAAAGTGCCTGTAAGCCATGTTTACGCAAACCATCGAATATCAGATTCGTTTGCAGTGATACAAATTAAGAAATCCCTTCATGTCGCTGCCAAGAAGTAAATTGAAAATACAAACAATTGAGGTAAAAAATAACTGCTTACGGCTTTATTAAACCGCCTTTAATATCTAAAGCAATTAATTTACAAATTTACTCTGATCAAAGCAGTCTAAGCTTAAAATTCTACCTTCCATTTTGTTTTCTGCCTCTGGCTGTTCTCGGCAACAAACACATTATCTTTGCCTTGGCATGATTTCACATCGCTCACAAGTACACGAAAATGTGCCTTCTGACCGACTGTTTACTTCTTTGTTTTTGCCATCGCTATCCTCAGGATTAGGAACACATTCTGGCTCAAAACGGTAAGGTTGAAGATCAGCCGTGACCTTGAGTACAAACATGCTTGCCAGGACAAAATCTTTGAATGGAATGACTTCACACTTAGCCTCCTAGCTCAGCCTGGCCGCTGAGCATTTGTTTCAAAATGATGGCTGCCTATGCCAAATTTTGGGCTTCTTTGGAGACTAATTTCTTGGGATAGAATGCTTTTTAGAAAACTGAAACTTCAATTATTACTTCATGATGACCAGTGTTGTATTGAGTAGGTCCTGGATTCTTCTCAACATCTTTACTTAGTTTGAAATTCACATAATTGGTCATATGACTCACACAATTGCAAGAAAATAATGATAAATATTGACATGCTTTACATTTTAGTTTCATTATCTTGTGATAATGCCTGTTAAAGAAAGAAAACAAATAAGCTTTCTTGGGTATAGCCATTTTATTTAAGTTAATTATCTTTGGATCGTGTTTGTTATTACATTTATATGGTGCATGAAAAAGTTTTCTCACCTTATTAACATAGCGATGGAGCTTTGAAGACTTCGATATCTCAATTGTTGAAATCTTTCTGAAGGCAAATTTCTTCAACATGCTATTCTTCTTGTTGAGACCTCTTAGAAATAGCAGTGAAATTCTGCTCAGTTTACGAGCACATCTAGATCGCCAATAATTATTGTAGCGCGTTTTTAAAGAAGATATTAAGTTAGCTTTGGTAAGTGTTCACTTTCAGTGATTCTCGATAAATTTTACGATGGAAGGTTCACCCAATGTAGATAGCTTTGATAAGTCGCTCTTACTTTCGATAAGTTTCACGATGGAAGGTTCACTCTTGAGTAAATGCTCGTAAATTTGTCTCTCCAAATATTCAGTCTTAAATTTTCGCTCATAAACTAGTGCGTTGTAAAGGCTGGGGAATGTGTCATTCCCCAAAAAGCTATAATCTTTCTCTTGACTGTCCTCCATGCTTCGTGTTTTTCAAAATTGCGGATAAGATTTCAATGAGCCAGCGAGGACTCCCATAAGTAACGAGCCAGGGATATATCTCAAGTCAGCAATATACATGTATCTCTAACAATGTAACATTGAAAAAGTGACAGAAACTGTCTGCATTTTATGACCGGTGCCAGCCTTCGGCTGGGCCCTGGTAATTATATTAAGAAAGTGTTAGTAAGCTTAAATATGTTGTATGCCATATTAGAGAAACCTTTAAATTTAGGAGATAAAATAATTCTTTAACAGAAACAAGATATTTCAGCTGGTCTTTAACGTCCTTTGGATACATGACAAAACTCTTATGATATAAATTTTTGTTAAGTGTAATGAAGGTTAATTTTTGCAAGTCATTGTCTTTTGTTGCAGCAATACATTAATATTTGAATTGTTGTTCCTCTCGTTATTTCACATTTTTGTTATAACTCTGGGCTTTTGACACAGTTTTTTTATGTATCACAGTTAATAGCGCTACTTGATTCTAGAAAATTATGATGAAACAAATCGTGTTTTCTACATTTCCCTGGTGTTCTCAATTGACCATCGTGTTTTATCACAGTGTAATACACGGCTTAGGCTTCTTTATTTGTTAATTATACTATATAATATATAATATACAAACTAAAATGTAAAAGGTTTCACACAATCCTAAGAGTGCTCGATGCAAATGCATGCAGTATTATCAAAATAGTTATAGTGTAAGTAGCTGTATTGTTAGTGCAAGTGGTTTAAGTAACTGTGCTAGTACTGTAAACAATGTAAGTAGCTGTAGTGTCTTGTTTAATAAATAAAATAAAATATATAAAAAATACATGCAGAGCGAAATACTAATTCAAGATAGAAATTGTAACACAGTTACTCGAGTCTCTCCCACGAAATGATCATCAGACTGTGCCGTAAACGGCGGTTGGAATAAAATTTAAACTGACTCAAGGAGGGTGTGTGAAGCGATCCCCCTTCTGATTGGCTGCATAGAACTTGTTTTCGTTCCTGCATTTAGTTATCAACTCGGATCTCTTGTTGAGAAGTGTTGATTTGTCAGCGGATAGAATGCAGAGCTTTTCCGTCAGACACAAATTGCAGCGTGACGGGTTTCCCCTGTAAGATCTTGACAATCGACCACTTGATTGAGAAATTGGTGTCGCTGTCTTTAAGGTCCCAGATGTATTTGGATAGGACAGTGTCATGCGAGTGTTTGTGGTGCTCCAAGGAAACCTTGTGGTTGTTAAACCTCGTCTTGAAACTATACTCCGTCATGCCAATTTAGACTCTTGCGTCATCAAGTGCGGTAGTGACAGTGGCCTGTATAAGATGTTGTTGGTAATGCGCGTGCCATCGAGAGGGCAAAGGTCTTTCTTTCTGCAATTGCATTGCTTGTCTGATGCAAAGCTTGCATCAACTTTTCCAAGGATTTTCGCATTGGTCGATTGTCACATGTGCAAGATCTTACCAGGGAAACCAGTCACACTGCAATTTGTGCCTGATGGGAAAGCTCTGCATTCTATCCGCTGACAAATCAACACTTCTCAACAAGAGATCCGAGTTGATAAATAAATGCAGGCACGAAAACAAGTTCTATGTAGCCAATCAGAAGCGGGATCGCTTCACACACCCCCCTTGAGTCAGTTTAAATATTATTCCAACCGCCGTTTACGGCACAGTCTGATGATCGCTTCGTGCATGAAACTCAACTGTGTTACAATTTCTATCTTGAATTAGTAATATATAATATATAATGATTAACTTCATTAATTTCATTTCCACAATATAATTGAAATAATCCTAAATATTTCAGGCAGTTGCCCTTCACAAAATTCTTCCCATTAAATTATGTATGATCCTATCAAGCTATAATTCACTTCATGGATCAACTCTTTCATGCAAATTGTTTTTCATGGAATTTTATGCGATAGTTAACATGCCAAACAGAATTCCATGGAAACAGTAATTTTTTTAAAAATTCCATGGAAAAGGTTTTCCACGAAAGTACATGGAAAAACCCCATAAAATTCCATGAAAAAATTTCCATGGAAAATAACTCTATGGAATTCCATGAAAAGGAAAAAAACCTCCATGGAATTCAATTCCATGTCCCAAACCCAGATAGAATTCCATGGAATTCCATGGAAAATTTTCCATGGAGCTCCATGGAAAATTTTTCCATGGATTCCATGGGGTTATTTCACATGGGTGTTCTTAATTTTTTACTTGTAAAAAAATGTAAGGGATTTACTATGATGAAATAGATAACTTTAAGAGAAAGTTAAACTTGCGACACACAACATTAGACAATAAATTGCCCTGTCTGTTGAAAATAAAGGATGTGACTGACAATTTGACAAATGGTGACATTCATTTTATTGCATATTTTTCATGTAATTAAGACTCTTAATTCCTAATACAGTTGTTGTACATTTGCTATCACAGCAAGTGAAATTACTAGCATTTATACAGAGATCTGTGCAGTACCACAGTAAAGCTACAGACACTGTTTGTTCTATTAAACTGAAAAGGGAATAGTTTTTATATGTAAGAACAATTTTCAATTTTCAGACTGATTATGTTCTTATATATATGCTCCTTTTTTACCAAATTTCAGCCTAGGTGTTCTTAATCCACCTGTTCTTGTATGCAGGTGGTTACTGTAATATGAGACTTTCTGAGATTAGTGTTTTTCTAGACTACATGTGAAAGACACTCGTAACCTCCAAAAATTAAGACTGCAAGACTCATGAAATTTGTCAAAAATTTTGCAAGCCACATGATTTTTGAAGGACCTTTTGCCACCCCTTATTTTGGAGAAAAATATTAGGGGAGTGGCATCTACTAACTTGCCTCCTACAATGTACATGGATGTTTATTTGCAGTGTTGCACACTCTAGCCCACAATGAAAGTTGGCTGAAATGAATGGAAGATCCCTTTTAGTTTCCTTTTGTTTGTAGCAATCACCCAGAGATCAGATGATATGCCATTGTGTAAGAAAATTGCAATATTATTATAACTGAAAAGTCGAATGTCCTACATATGCCAGGGGTCCCCCCTCCCACCCCTCAGGCTTAATATTGATAGTTGCATAACAGGAGGAGCTTGTCCTTGAAGGGATCAATTTTCTATCATTTATTCATTAGCGAGAATGTTAGTGCTTGGCAAGAGTTTGGCTGACCTGATTGCAATTGTCATAGAAATACAGTGTAGCTGTTTTTACAGTACATGTACTTCAATTAAAACAAAAGAAAAATTTCTCCTACAGCAGTGTCAAGGTGCAGTGAACATGTCTTAAATGGACATTAATTCAGGTCAAGATGAGACCATCTCTTCAAATGCCCAAGGCACATAAATCCTTCAACTCTTAGAAACCAAGTAAAGGCACATCAAATTATTTCATTGAAGATATCAATTCAATACCCAATTAAGCCCACAAACAAGACTGTGAAACAAGAAAAAAAAAAAGAAGACCTTGATGATTGCGACCTGCACTTTTGTTTTTTGAATTGAAATCCCTAGCAAAACATGGTTAATATTAAGCAATTTCCCAGATGGTAGATTCACAATTGTATCATCCTTTTTCCTGCCAAATAGACTACAAAGTAAATAATTCACTACTTAAAAATTTAAATGGATGTTTTGAGCATTTCAAATTAAGCCAGGATTATGTTTGTGTTACTTTCATAGGCGTAGGGGGGGGGGGGGGGGGGGGGGCTCCACCCCCCCCAAAATTTTGGGCAACCTAGATTTTTTGGGCAGCAAGAGAAATTTGGGCAAAGCCAATTATTTCAGATGTTTTCGAGCTATTTTCTGAATAGATAGATATTTTCTATTTTTACCTGAAGTCGGCACTGTAAAGCCAGTTAACTTCACACGAGACAGCGGTTGCCTAGCACGTGACCGGAGCTTCTGGTCATTAGCAAAGGGAATACAACTATCTCTTTTTTTTGGCACTGTACTTTACTGCACTGTACTGGCTGGTGTTGTAAATTAATAAGAATCAATTTCGGCATAACATTCTAGAATCATATCGTAGTTTATCGACTCATTGGAGTCTGGAGACTCTCAGAAGATCTGAGTCACGTGCTAGGCAACCACTTCTCGTGTGAATTTAAGTGCGTGAAGCCAGTGAAATTCACGCCCGTAGTTTCGAAAAAAGAATTACGCGACAGTAGAAGCAAATACGCATCTTGCATGCGTTTTCTAGTAGAACTGCCCTTGTATACCATATTAGACATGTCAAATCCAGCGCCACAGAAACGAAAGCGGGCCTATCGCCATCGCGTTAAATGCTCGGAATGTAAAAAAGAAATTGTTGCTGAGTACCAAGACGCTCATGCAAGAACCAAGCACGTAGGCAACATTGCTCTTATTAACATTGAAAGGGCATATGCCAACTCTGTTCTCAGCAATGACATGGACCACATCATTGATATCTTCGGCCGTCGAAATTGAAGAGACAGCTCTTTCTTCTAAGTTTAAAGTGTTTTTCACTCATATGTAGATTCATATATCAAAAAAAAAATTCACTTCATATGTAGGCCATTGTTAGTGCATCGTATGACCCTCGTTTCCTTTCGACTGTTTCGTAAAATTTGGGCAACTTGTAAGAATTTTTTTGGGGCAAATGGTTCCCCGCCCCCCCTGGCAAAAAATTGCCCGTACGCCTATGGTTACTTTGCTAACTTGAGTTGCAGAAAAGCAGACTTCAAGCACACATGGTTCAGCTGGTAGCTAATAGATAATTCACCTTTCCTTCCCACTAAAATAATGTCTGAAAGTACAAGAAACTTACATGTATCAAAACTAAATGTACTTTGACACGTCGAAACAAGTGCCATATTGTTTCAGCGACCTCTTCTAAAACTCAGGGATGGCGGGTGCACTACAGTGTACAACATCATTGCACTTTTCATGTGCCACGAGAACAATGGTGGCAGATGCAATCAGTTGTGAAGGAGCTAGTAGGCCAAGCACTGTGTTGTTTATCAGTGGCAAAAGGCGACAAAAATACAAAACTGTGTTTTGAAGAAATAGAAAAGGGAAAATAAGAAAAGACCCATGTTTTGTCTCACCATGAAAACCACAGTCTCGCCATTCATGAAACCCACAGACGTAAAAGGTTTTGTGCTTTGCTCCATTTAAAATAATGTAGAAGAAAACCATGATCTTTGGACCAGAGACATATCACCTGAGAAGTACTACTCGTGCTGTTTTCAATAGTTTTGGCTCTTCATTTGTGATTTTTCTTGCATGCAAAGCAACAAACATGTCATATCTTTCTTATGTGAGTGATATATAAAGTAAGTTGGTGACCAAAATTTACTATCTGGCGACCAAATTTTTCCCATTAGTTGCCAGCTGGAAGGTCTAACTTGAGTGAATTCAACATATACCCCCAGGGCTGGTTCCTGCAGCAGGGTACCATAAGCTTGTGAACTTCTCCTTAATTGAGGTGACCATAAGGTAGAGTTGTTCCTCTGTATTTGCATTAATTTTTATACATACACTGTAGAGGATGTGGAGTACTTAGTTGTTTAGTACAGTACTGGCTTAGTTTTGTGTAGTTCATTCAATTTCTCTAAAAAAAATTTGTAGCTTCTTGTTACAAGTTAAGATAGAAACCACAGTTACTTGAGTTTCGCACTTGAAGCGATCATCAGACAGTACCCTCGGCAGCAGTTGAAATATAATTTAAACTGTCTCATTGAGGGCTTGTGGAGCAGATCTGTTTTAGATTGGCTGCATAGAACTTGTTCTTGTGCTTGTTACAAGTGCAGATCTTTTTGGAATCATAGATTTGTCCACAAATAGAATGCATTGACACAAATAATTGCATCCCGTGCATGGACATGGCTTGCATATTGTGTGACATTAGATGATAATAAATAAAGATCGTTTGAATCTTTCATTTATGAGTCTGCTATACATGTAAATTAATACAAATCTTTCCTTAGGTTAAGTATCAAAGAAAAATACTCACTGGTCATGACTACTGTATCTGACATGAGTATTCAAAGTAACATTATTTGCCTGCAGTGTGTGGCACCATGCAATCATTCTTATTTGATAATTACAAGCAAGGTGATTTTCTTTGACGTGAAGAAATTGAATTTCAGGACATACAATATACATTGTTTTGAAGGAGAGTGAACTTTATGGCATCAAGTGACATTCTGT
>CM042747.1:39322537-39337734 GCA_022496165.2 Catalaphyllia jardinei | reverse complement strand
CATGTATCGTGATCTTGTTTGTTTGTTTGTTTGTTTGTTTGGTTTTTCCCTTCGCCCCCCCCCCCCCCAAGAATGGGGGACATCTCCATTTCAACGCGGTATTCCGCAATGGCGCGCTCTGGCGGAAATAAGTGAAAAATTCAAAGTTCACAACTTTGCACCTCGGTGTGACAAATTATACATGTAGCTTCTGGGCTCTTTTCGCTTGGCTGTATTTTTCTTGAAATTTCTACAAGTAGAATATTTCAATAGAACACAGAAAGACGAAGATTGAACTTACTGTAAAAAAAAATCTAAGAAATGACTGAAAAACTTAATTTAGGTATCATTAGTATTTAGCTTAAAGAAAACTAATTAAGGACGCTATAAGTTGTCTAAAAGTATTTACAAAAAAGTTGCTGTAGCCGGCAGAACACAATAAGG
The DNA here is from genome assembly GCA_022496165.2 of Catalaphyllia jardinei. NCBI lineage: Eukaryota > Metazoa > Cnidaria > Anthozoa > Scleractinia > Caryophylliidae > Catalaphyllia > Catalaphyllia jardinei. The sequence goes on along the minus strand of CM042747.1, from coordinate 39,337,311 downwards.
TGTCAAGTACAAGCATGCCAAAAAACTTCTCATTCGGATTTGAATTGACTATAAAAGAGCACCTAAATTTTCAGTTTTTCTCCATATGGAAACCAACGTTTACGTCCAAAATCTAAGGTACAATCATAAACAATCGATTGATCTCTTTCGTTGTGTTGCACTGTGCAGCATGTCTCGGATAAAATTTAGCCAAAAACCCTAATTTTTTTCCTTCCATGTAGTTACCTAGTCAGTTCCTTGTTTATTGCACCATGACGTTTGCAAACCTACCTGTAGTTTCTTTTTTGTTGTTGTTATATATTTCTTTTTATGTTCTACTGTGGCCTTTAGTTTCCTGCTTTCTTTACTTTGATTATCACGCTGCATTGCCTTGATCGTCACGTAATGCTGTCCTGTCGACCCAACTTTTCTTTTTCCCATGAGGAAAATGTTTATACTGATTCCTATGGTTCAACTATCTTTTTTGTGTAATTCCACTTTTTGATTTTCGTTTTGCTTTATTTTCTTGCAGGTTGTTGAATGGCTACGACACAACACATGCTGCTGCAAATCAGGATAATTGCCAAGGAAGATAATCATCCAAGATTTAAATTCGTGGAGGTAGACTCGACCGTACTATGCTTCAGAGTTATTTAGGAATCGAGGCTAAGAAACATTCTTTTCTGTTCAAAAGTCATTCGGTCAAGCACCTTCACCGTTACTATTTTCAATTGCCTAGGAAGTGCAAAATTGACGAGAAATGTAGAAAGCAGGACTGATCCCTACAGTAGTATGAAGGAGGTGCAAAGGGTTGAAGTTAGAAGCTGGACTAGTACAAAGTAGAAGCTATAATATTGTAACAAAATTTTCCAAGTTTCTGACAACTTAAGTGTTTTATGCAAAATTGTAGCTTTTACTTTGCACCAGTTCAGCTTTTCAGTTTCATCTTTTTCGTCTCTTTTTAATGCTGTACGGACCTTCCTTTCGCACAAGGACGGAGCAGTCTTTTTTTCCATTGTGAATTGTCAAATTCAAATTTTCTCAAGGTCTTTATTTTTAAATCGCTTTTGCTAGTACATGTTGTACACTGCATTCTGTAAAATCGCAAATTTTAATCAGTTTCTCAGGCGCAATCTTTATCGTGATTATAAATTGCTTGTGAACTAAAATTTATTATAACAGTAAAAAACATTTCCTAAGCTAGTGTCATTTATTTCCTAATAGTTGTTTCCTTGTTAACATCGGTTTGACCGTGTTCAATTTTCCCGCCAAAAAACTTAGAAAAATACGGGCGCTTAAAATACGCATGCGTCGTCTTTTTTTAAATTTTTCGATATAGCTGCTGTAAGTAATTAATTTTCTTTAGAATATTTTATTTTTCTCGCCGACAGACTTAGAAATAATACGGGCGACCAAAATACGCATGCGTCTTGTTATTTTTTCATTGCCTGTTTTAAACTTAAAGAAATGAACAATAATATTGTTTGCTTTCTGTCAAGTCAAACAGTTCATTGTAATCTTACTTATTCATAAAACACTTCACTAATAACAAACAAGTGTTCTGTGAAAATCACTTTTATTCCTTCTTTAATTACGAGTTAATTAGTTAATTGAAATTCAATTAATTAATTACAAAGGTGTCATCAAAAAATGTGCCCTATATATACTAAGACTTTTGGCGGGAAAATTTGGAAAAATTTGCACAGCGTTCCCCCTTACAACTTTCTCAGCAACAAATTCAAAGCGGATTCCCTTACAATTTCCCGCCAAAAATTATTTGAACATCACCTGGTGCAAAAAAGTCGAAAGTCCTACCGTAAAAAAATCCGTTACTGATATTCTAACCTCATGGCAAACAAATCTCCCGATATAACTCTATTGCACAAGGTGATGTTTCAGATAGACCTTTCCCATCGATTCTCGTTGGAAACACAGGACAAATTAGAAATCAAAAGCGTCAAGAAATTTTCCCGCCGTAACCAATCAGCAACAACTGTTATAAAATCTTGGAGTAATAAACAAATTCGACTGTTGTTATGCTAAAAACTTTCAAGAAATGTACCGTCCAAACCAATCTGCAACGACAGCTCTAAATAGTAATAAGACTATTTCAATTCTTTTGCTAATAACTTCAATGTACTCGTCCTAACCAATCTTCAACAACAGTTGTGAAGTTTTGGAGTGATAGACCACTTGAAGTGTCGTTTGTTATAGAAATCAGCTCAACGTAATTTAACGTCATAATTTTTTTTAAATTTGCAATGTCCTGTGTTACAACGAGCTCCGGCAGCGAAAGGTTCTTATCTACTTACAAGTAGATATTTTTCCAAACCCATCTTATAAAACTCAAGTGCCTGATCGAAGAGACTCGATTAGATTCTGCAAGTTTAACCAACCCTTATAGAAATCGCAACAATTGATTATATTAATAAATGTTATACGAACCACAATGAACACAACGAAATGACGGCGGAACTGGTTGAAATTTGGGATGTTATCTTCATCACTCAGAAAACACGCTCTCAAATTGCATTTGCAAGATATTTTATGATTGCGGAGGCAAGTTAATCAATGCATAGTTTTTTGCAAGGATGTTGATTTGAAAACGAAATTTAACCAACACTGTTTAAAATCAAATCAGAATTTTTTTATTTCAAGTTCTCTATTTTTACCATGTATAATCCAAAAACGTAATTTTGATTCGACATTTTGACGTAAACAAGGCTTTCTGGAACCCAGCTAATCATTTTCCAAGACTACTGAATTGAAGACGAAATGAAAACAACTTTTTAAAACTAAATCAAAAAACAAGTCAAAGTTCTCTATATGTGTAACAAAAGAAAGCAATTTTGATTTAAAATCTTGCATACGGACAAGACAATTGTAGAGCAAAGCTGATCATTGCAGGGCTTTTCCCAAGACGGTTGATTTGCAAACGAAATGAAAACTATAGTTCTATATATTTTGGCTTTGTATAACACAAGAAGGCAATCTCAATTTAACATTTTGAAGACAACTGTAGATCCAAGTTAATTGCAGGTTTTTGCTTGAAAAAACCTGAAAAGATAACAGCGAGAGAACTCTATCTTTTCGGGTTATTATTATTTTTCTTGAGTTGTTTGGATTTTGATCTTTTACAGAAGAAAATTGAAAATCCTTACTTTATTTTGAAATCAAACCAGTAATTGACTTAATTGCAGGTTGTTTATTTTTTCCAAGATCTAAAGTTTTTTATTCTAACGATGCGGTTAATTCGATTCTCTGTGTCATTTTGTGGTCCGTATAACTCGAAAACGGGAAATACTGACTTCATCCAGACCTTTTAAACTCAATATTCACCGCGTCAGGCATTAGGGTTTTATAAGAAGCACTCAATAAATGACAAGAGAACATAGGCATCTATAAGCATTCTCAGCCCGGGGTCTTACCAAACAAAAACAAGTCGAAATGGAAACTCGAAATGGTTGGGACCCTGATGTAAAGTAGCTCGTATGATAGGTCAGCGTAGTGTAAAGTTATTTGTCGAAATGTCTGGTACGTTTATTTCCGCACCATTGTCTTCGTTGCCTCCCTCGCTTGATGTAACCAAGTGTGAGGTCAAGATGGCCGGATATTGGTTTTGATAGTCCAGTTGTGTCGTTCGTGTTGTGGTTGGAGTAGTTCGTTTACAACATGGCGGTGACGGTTTTAAGTTAGTGAACCAGCCTTTCGTTTCAGAGTCAGTCGCTACAAGGAAGTTTGAACTGGTAATATACGATGGTAATTGGTAATGGTAATTATTAAACATCATCGATTGTTTGAGTTCGTGACGTGTGTTAGTGTTAAATTAGTCAGTCAGGGCTCCACCAAAAGAAACTGGAAAACTACATACAACGCGCCTTTGATTTGGAAAAATCTGTCTTTTGGTATATCAAAATGCCCATATTCTCTTGTCAACTGCAGTTATAGTAACGTATTACATTAACCGATTGTTTTGCAGACATAACGAGAAATCTTGAGTAAACAATGCCAAGCAATCGAAAACACTTTTTTCAAAAAGCTAAAAAGATCCAAGGAACTGCAAAAAGTTCCATAATATTTAAGGTTCAGTAATTTATGAACCTGTATTGTGTATCAAGACCATTAACAATTTTATCCGCCGAGAGGAACTATAAATCAAATTATCAGCAGTTGGAACTGAAAATAACGCCAGTAAGTTCGCAATATGTCTGCAAAAGAATCGGCAAATGGTGGCTGATCTATAAACCGTTCAAGAATAATTAAGAGTACTTTGTTTAATTTTCTAGTCTCTAATAAAGCATTTTTCCAGTCTAGACAATTAAAGTGTGCGATTTGATAAACCATAAGTGATATTTCCTTGCAGATGAAAGTACCGTCTTCCATTCCTAATCTCTATACTAACTGAGGCATTTTTCTTTGCTCCAGGCAATTGGTGTGCGATCAATGGACCCAAAAGTAATGCTCCGTTGCAAATAAAAGAAGTTTCTTCCATATTTTCCGTCTTCTGAATAATATCAGTTTTTGCATCCGTTCCAGACATTGAATTTATTGACCTTTATTTCCTACCAAATAACTTAGACATTGTTCAGCCACCATTTTAACTAGCTATATGACTATTTCAAAGTTCAGTCTTATCTTTGATGAATTCATCCTAGTTTGGTGATTTAAGTTTGTCCACTTCTCAAACTTCCTCCATGCCAAAGTTAGCTTTCTTCATTCCTGAAGTAAAAATTGAAAAAATTCCAAGATTATTAAATGCACAAAAATGTCCTAAATTGGTCTGTATGTAAAAGCTTCGGAGCAACTTCAGAATACCCCGCAACTCTATTTACATGTGTCGGTGTGCTTTGAAGAACGAGGAATATAACAATAGCTGCTATTCTTACTCAATGAGTTGCTAATAAGTTGCGGGGTATTCTGAAGTTTAAGGCGGCGAAATACGAGATACAAAAACCCTCAACTTGTCGCGCAACATTGTTTCGTTGCAAGTTTTCGTTGATGTTTCCCGTGTTTCACCTTGCGTGATCAACTTGACCCGCAACAAAAATATTTGTTGCGGGTTGAAGAAATGCGGCGCGCTGATTGGTTGATTTGCAGGGCACGAGCAAATTTGTTGCGCGACAAGTTGTGAGTTTGGTGAAAAACGAGCAACAAAGCCAAAATTTGTTGCTCAAAGTAGACCCGCGCTCTACTTTTCGCAACAAATATTTTTGTTGCGCGACAAGTTGATCACACAAGGTGAAAAACGGGAAACGCCGACGAAAACTTGCAACGAAACAATGTTGCGCGACAAGTTGAAGGTTTTTGTATCTCGTATTTCGCCGCCTTTAGCCAAAGCGTCAACAGACACTACAAAATTGGGTAAATTATTTTTTGGGGGGAGGGGTATGGCTCTGGACCCCTCAAGAGATCGCGCCAGAGGAAGGGGCCGTCACTCGCCTTCCAAACCATTGGTGTTCAAGGCTACTTCGGTAGTGTACAACCCCCCCTTTCAGAAATTCCTGGATGCGCCCCGGCAAATACTGAAGAGGTAGCTACGAAACTGGCAAATAATAAAAGGAAAAAAGATCCTTCCGTATGTTATGGTACATGTAGAAAAACCTTTGAAATGACCTTGACAAATCAAATGGCTACAATTTTGTGCTGCGTTTTACCCCAGGAGTTAAAGGGCTCTCGTGTTGTTGCCGAGCGTGTTTCTAAACCTTGAATCTTGATCAGAAAGTTTGCTTCAGGTGCATTAGACCAAACAGCCAAAATATTTCAGTTGTATTAGTATTTGCCACAGTACCATTTAAACTGGCTGCCCTTGAAATTTCGCAAGCGAAAAACGGAGTTTGGACTCTACTTCAGTGCTGTCTTGTTTCAAAATGAAGCGACGCTCCAATAACTTCAAAGCGAGCAGCAAGTCCACTCGCTCATTCGCATGGGTAACAATTTCGCACTTGTGCGGCCTTCTGGACAAAATAAAGGGAATGTTCTCTAACGACAGTGCTTACCATTGACTGGAGTAGAACCAGGAAGTCTTTCCAAATGTTATAGGACCTTCAAGCATCAGGCATCTTCTTCCTTCGGGAGTCAAATTGGCTTTTAACTGGACGACACGTCTTCACTCCTCAACAAACAGTTTGAAATGTGCAAAACTCTGCAATTGCTATGAATATGGATTAGAAATTCAAGCCAATCACTGGCACAGATCCGACACGGGACTTTTTTTGCACGCTCTTTCTGCTAGCGAATCATTAAGTGTGAAAAAAGAAATTAAACAAGTCGTGCGTTCATGTATGCGAACTACGACAATTCTTTTTTTTTTCAAACACCTCTGTAAAATTTATGTTTATGAGAGTTTAGATTATAATTGAATAGAATTGAATTGAATTGAATTGAATTTTGCTGACTATCCGTTATTTTTTGTTTACTATATTGTTACATATAATTTAAGTAACGGTCCATGTAAGAAGGATAGCACACGCGGCAAGGAATGCAGAAAGGTGCTAACTTTTGCACAACATTGCTATTGTTATATCATACTTCTGATTAGCTCAATCAGCAAAATCTACCAAAACTTCAGGTAGCTGTATCTTTATTCATCTTTAATTTTTCAACTATTTTCCTTTCGACAAAATCTCTTCCGAGTCTAAATACCACAGTAATCCTATGTGGGGAACATTGGAAACTATTGGAGGCTTTTATTGTCTTTGTTTACGACTGTTGTGATTGGTTGAAATGTTTTCACACAAAAGAAACTAACTTTCAAAATAGAGTTTAAATACATTTTATTTTGTAAACCTGCTTTCCATCGATTGATTAATTTTTCGTCTGAAAACACAACCGTTTCCATGTGGGGAAAGCGTATTGCCGCAGAACAATAGAAAATGCTATAGTTCTTATCTGGATCATTACTTAATTTTTTGCTCACAAAAAAGAACCAAAACGAATTCGGAACAGATCAGACAGGGAAATTTATTTCCATGTTTTTTTTTGCTAGCGAGTCATGATCATAAACCGCGAAAAACTTTTAGGTATTCCAGTTTCAAGATTTTTCTGATAGCATTCCATCTTGCTTTCTTTACCATGTTGTTACCTAAAACTTCGTGTTCACAAGCTGAAATTCTAAAAAATTACGGCGAGAGATAAAACATTCTGAAACGCGCTGGAAATAGTTTGCAGAATTGATTTTTTTTTAAAATTGCAGCAGAAGCCAATTTATTACACAAGCGACTAAGAATAAAAACCAGAGGGTTCCCAACTGGAGTCGAACCTGTCACCGTTCGTCCAACAATCGGGCGTTCTACCACAAAGCTACATTCTCTATTTTCCAATTCCCCATAATGCACTCTGTTTGCCCCCCAAGTTTTGCATAAACTATTGTTGTGAAATACTCTTGGGAATATGCAGACCTACCAAGAGCATTTTACAACAATAGCTTACGTAGTTTTTTTTTTGGGGGGGGGGGAGGGGAGGGGCAAACAGAGTGCATTATGGGGAAGTGGAAATAGAGAATGGGACCGTTTCAAAGTTAATGATATTATAACTTAAGTATAAAGCAAACCACGACAGCAACGGCAACGGCAACGGCAGTGAGAACATAAATCTTTGCACGTTATTTCGCCGCCCTCTGCAAAACAACAACATGAAATTACCAACGACGGCCGCTAATGTTTTCGTATTTTTATTTGGAGTTGAATGGTGGCGTTACGCAGTGCCGCTACAGTCCTGGTTCCGGAATGGCTACCCTGCCTTCGACTTTAACTTTCACCCAAGGCAATCTTACGTTTGCCATCTAACTTGAATTTGTGCACAATTTTCTGTATTTGTGGGCAACTTTTAGAGACGCATGTTTAACAAGACCCTTTCAGAAATATCGTGAAATGTCTTTCATAAAGAAACTCAATATTATTTCAGCTAGTTTTGGCTTGGCAACTAATAAAATTTTAATCGCAAGTTTAGCAACGGTTTATTTTAATTAACTATATGATCAGTTTGTAAAACAAAAGCAAAAGCTTGGAGCAGCAGACAACTTACTTAAACCTTGCCTGTTGGACACTAAAATCATTTTAAATTATATTCTAAATTAAACGGACGCGAGGGTTGCCTCTGGTATACCGACATCTTTAGGAAGGGAAAAGCAAAAGTTTACTTAAAGGTCAGTGTAAAAGTGACAAGAGAAGATTGCCATTTTTTGCTTAAGTCAAATTTGAGAATTAATTGGTAAAATGTATCACAAACAACCGAAGTTTTATACCCTTTTCAAACAAATACAGTTACATGAATTGAAGAAAATTGAAAAATTAACAATTAAAATCAAAGAGATTTTGTCAAATTTATTCTGCAGATGACCGCAAGAACGTGTAGTGTATTATTACCTTTTCTATCATTTTAGGGACAAAGTTAGGAAATCGGAGCAATGATCATGTCTCGATTGAAATTTACGTCACAACTGAAGCGTACTTCGATTCCGCGGCAATTTTAGTAGATTCTTTTGTAGATTGGTTAAAATGGAAATTGGTGAATAAAATTATAAAAAGACAAAATTTTTCATTGCCTTGATTACTTCAACCAAGTTGCATACTCTTCGGCAATCACAAACCTTCTTCTTCTTCTTCAAGATATGATTAAATCTTCAATTTTTTTATATAATCCTAGTTTTAACGATATTTATTTATTTATTTATTTATTTATTTTCTTATTTAACGTTTTTGTAGTATATTTACATATATATTTTTAGGTGGTCTGCCTTTGTATGGGGTCTATGACTCTTTTGTAGACTTCCTTATGATGATGTTGTTATTGTCATTAAACTGTAATAGATAAATAAATAAGTAACAGAGATGTGCGCGCGGTTTTGAAACTTTTGTTGAAACTTTGCAGTTGGTTTAAATTGATTTTAAAATGGTTTTTCTTTGATTTCGTTTGTTGCTCGTCTTTCAACTTTGTCGGGGGAAGAGAGAAAGCGAAAAAGCAAAATCAAAAGGTGAAGCTCACCTCTCTAGTCGTGTGAAACATCAAAAGGCTCACAATTTTCCGTGGGAAGGTAAGATCAGTCGACAATTTTTCAGAAAGAACATTCCGAGAACCCCACGTCTCTCTTTCTCTTGGAAGCGCATTGGAGATATATAAATTCAATTCTGCGCTTGAATTACACGGTAAACACAAAGTTGTTGTGTTTGTAATGTAAGCTTGCAAGAGCAAAAGCACACGATCTGAAATTGTTGATTTGAAATGTCGTTAGTTGTTGTGACAACGGATTGTGTCGTCACTTTGCATAACGTCACGCCACGAAAGAAGCGTGGAGCGTGGGCACTAAATTATTGGCAAGGAATAAAATGTTGCCGTTAGCTGCTCGTAAATGTCCAACGTAAACAATAGCGATGTAAAATGCTTGTTTTTCCTTACTCTCCTAACTCGTGTCGTCGGAATCACATTTCTCCGTTTTTCTTTCAGTTTTCTTGAGAGTAGTACGTCTAAAACTGCAGCAAACAACATCAATGATAATGATAATGATAATGACAATTATAATGTAAAAAAAATAATAAAATGTAATTGGCCACTCCCCACTCAAAATTTCCTGTTCATGAGTACAAGCACACAATTGATCTTTTTTCACCAAATTTAAACAAACTCTTTTGTTCATATATAGGGTACCATACCACCTTAAACTGATCACTGACTCAACAGTGGTTAGCTCTCAATGGGTTCTTTCGCTTTTAAGTGCTTTAGGTCGAGGAAACATATTTAATCATTGTTTTGAGGAAGGTTAGTCCTGTCTAACCGAAATATTGGGCATTAAATTTAACATTATTAGCCCTCCGTTCAGCCTTTCAATTGGTTTTATAGTTTTGCTTTTATAGCTTGAATCTCAAAGGAAATCCAAGTACAAAACATCATTTTCGTTTTTTCTTCATCGATTTGTTTATTTGTTGGTCTCTTTGTTTCCCGCTTTGCTGTTTCGTAATGCTCGGTGTAAATGAATGAGAAAACGAGAAAAATGAAAACAAAAGAAAAAGGAATAATTTTATTTTATTTCCTCTCTATAGCCGGCAAGGCATTGTGGGTGCATGTTTGGGGGTGGATTTGAATTTGACTGCGGTCGCTCGTGCATGCTGTCTTTGTTTAATAATAGTTTATTGTGCTCATAAAAACACACAGGACTTGCCCTGAACTGGAATCCTACCTCTGGAACATCAATGGGTAATGTAACTTTACACACTGGAGCCGTTCTATAAATTTTTAAGGGCGCTAAAGTCAACATGATTTTGAAAGTAATGTGTGGTTCCTTTTGATCTGTTTTCTTTACAAAAAGTGCTTGAATTTTTAGACAGGGAATCTGGTGTTCGCTGCGCTCGATGCATGAAAGGTTGCACTGGAGAAACACTGAGATTCAACGATCAGCTTTTTCATGCCAACTGCCTGGTTTGCCTGGGTATGTATCCGAAGTTAAGTTCATGCATATTTTAATCTCAGTTCGTATCGTGTGTCATTTGTCAATTTTCATTCGGCACAGAAAATTACATGTTTGAAATTCACGTCATATTTTTGTCTCAAAGGCGGACAAATTCTGCCCGTTAAAATGGGTCATTTCCGTTGATTTATCGAGATTAGCCGTCGTTGTAAAATTCTTGATGTGATTTTACAAAAACGCATGCATTCGCAGTAGCTTGATAATTTACATTTGGAGTTTGTCAGCGATAGGTTTACCCGTAAACCCACAACAGTTTTGACATGTCTGTTCACTTTTAAAATCATTTAAATGGTTTTGTATCGTAAATTGATGTTTGAATAAATAATGGGCTGCGTTAGCGACAGACTATCAATTCGTTTTAATCTGATTACTGGATAATGGTTGTTTTAGTGGCGTTTTTCTCTCGCGATCCTGATATCTAAAGACGTTTAAACCTTTTCATGTTTCTGTTTTCATTCATTGTTGCCACAGACAGCTTTGGCTAAATATTATTCATGAGATGCTCAAATTTGAGACGTTGTTTATTTTTATAGCCTGTTAGCAAACAAAATAATGCTTCAGATATTGTCTGATGCAATTAAACATAGTTAAATGCAATGTAATTATTTGTAGTCATTCTCAACGTGACTTTACCAAACATGACTGCTGCTCAAAATCTAATTACTGCTACATCTTCTTTGAGAATGAACTAAATAATTTAGTTGTTAATAGATTCCTCAATGCTTAAAACAGTTGTTTCTGCTTGAATGCTTTTTCACGTTTAAGATCTAGATTTGCATTCAGCCCATATAATGTGGAGTTGTCTTGAAAAGCACACCCCTGGAATCTTAAAAATTTACATTTGTATTGGTGAAAATTTAAGCCAAAGTGCTTAATAAAACAGCAGTGTAAAAATGCTACCTGATAATATCAGGAACTGTTAACGAAACAAAATAAATATTTTACAGCTATCAGTGGTATGATAATATTTTGAAAAATTAACCCAGGACTTTGAAGATTGACCCTTCAATCAAAGTTGATTGCTTGAGTTGTCCTCAGACATTATAAGCTTGATGTGGAGGAGTTGGGGTGCACTGGCAGTACACGTGAGATGTGGGGGTTTCTGAGGACATATTTTTGGGGGGTTGAAAATTTACACCCTCAGTATTTTTTGGGTCAAGAGATTGAACGTTTATTTTTTTCTGAGGTCTTAAAAAATACCAGGACTTGAAAAAAATTGTAATGAATTGTAGCTTGCTCTTGGGAGAGGTGGCTCTAAAATTTTGCTTGCCCTGGGCATGTCTTAGTTTTCTCGTTTAATGATTTAGTTGGCAGATGACAATTTCACCCATGTCATCAAGGGCTCATAATATACCCAGCTCTAAAAGGTGTTATGGCCTATAGTCCCTATTGACAGCAAATTTTACACTTATATTCACTCACCAATTTTTGTAACTATAAATACAGAACATGAATGACATGTTTGTTTGTTGTTTGTTTGATGAGTTTTATTTCATCATAATCGCTTAAAAATCAACTCATAATATTTATTGAAGTTTCTATGATGTGAATGAGATGATAAAACCGCCAATATTATGTATACATCTTTTAATTAGCTCAGTCGTGCAGAGTTTTCAGGTTCCTTATCAATATTGGTCTTCTTCGTTTCTATAGAATGTGCTCCTTGGGTAGATTCATTTAGTTAATTTGATCCTGTTTTTGTTTCACCAGTGTGTGGCAAAGATTTGTCAAATGTGGGATTCTTTGTGCAAAACAACCAGTATTTTTGTCCTGACGATTTCCAAGAACGTTTTGGCACAAAATGCATTCTTTGTCATCTGTTTGTGGAAGGTGAAGGGATTAATATTGGTGGAAATGCCTACCATTTGAGATGCTTTGTTTGTGCCACTTGTGGGTGAGTAGTAATTTTTTTGTATTTGATATCGCAATTTATACCATTCCATAGAAGACACAGCCAATCAGAATACAGGAAGACCATTGTGTATTCAATGGTATTACAATGTACATCCAACTTCCCCATCATGCACCATGAGCGTGTCACATTGATTATTGGGCCACTATGTATTTTCTATTGCATGATATAAAAACGTAAATGGAATGCTCTCTTGTTGTATACTGTGGAATATCACACTTGGCACTTGTATTATTTTTCTTGGTTACACATTCGTCTAAAGGCTCATGTGTATGCCACGAAAATCCATGGTACTTGTGGGATATTCTATAGTTTACCACTTGAAAGCTTTGAGTAACTACATTTAGTATGTCAGTTCTCATATAATTATGGCTACTGGAAGATTCATTTATTGCTGTTCAAACTGGATCTGAAACACATCAGTGTGAAGTTGTGGTTTGGGGTACCTTACTATTTTACAAACCTGAAAGACTCTTAGGATTAAGAACATTTATTTAGTACACACATTTTACTTGGGGGAAATAATCAGAATGATATAATTACTGTATTATACTTATTGCTGTTGCACATGACCATTATCAGAGAACTGTAAGTTGACACTCGATGCTGCAATATGCTTTGAGTCTCATTATTTGTAGGGGACAGGAGAAAAATGGACAAGGGCAGGAGTTGGGAGATAAAGGTATGGGAAAAGGGAGGTTCTGACACTACGGTCCCCCACAAGTATTGACTGACAGAGTACTGTAATAAGAGCTTCATCAGGCTTGAGACTTCACTTGATCCTCGATACTCAATTCTAGCAAGAGTCACTAAACTGAAACAAAACAAGACATTTAAGTTCAAGTGTTTAACACTGGTGTTTGTTTGTTCCAGAAATCCATTTCCCCCGGGAGAAAAGGTTGTGTCAAAAGGTAGTCAATATGTGTGTCAACAATGCAGTGTGAAGGAGACTAGCATTGATGTTAGAGGACCCAAGCTTGAGAGTAAGAGCCTATACATGTTATGTTAATTTTATAATTCCAGAAAATATCCATACCTCCCCCATAGAAGGGGGAAATTCCAATTAAGCTTCATACATTTCTTTAAATGTTTTGGCCTTACAGAAGTCCCCATCCCCAGGAAATTCCAATCCCGTCTGTGAGGGTATGAGAGTATGAATATTTTCTGGAACTGCATATTCTTATTTTGGATAAATGTGATGCTCTTTTTCATGTTTCAGTCAGTGGTATATATTTGTACGCTTCTGAAAGCAAAAGAATCCAATTTTTATCAAATGTGGCTTGTGTAATGATTGCTTGTTTTTATTAACTACAGTCAACCTCTCCGCAGTGACCACCATGTGGATCAGATGAAAGTGGCTGTTGTTGTAGAGAGGTGGCTGTTATGAGGAGGTAGAGGTGTACCATGACACCTCTTTTTTCTTGGGGGTACAAGTGGTCTCTTATGGGAGGTTCTTCTGTCTACCATGAAAGAAACTTGAATTTCAGCTTGCTCTTGGGACAAGTACATGTATCTCCCAAAATTTTGCTTTCCTGGGGCAATTCTTGCTGTGCTCTTTTAATGATTTATTCGGCAGATGACTTGCCTGATGCCTTGCCCATCGGGCAGGTGAGAATGAAAAGTTACCTGCCCAGAAGGAGAATATACTTGTTCGGGACAATGGGAAGGCACTCTTTTTGAGCCCTGCATTGTAGAGGTGTCTTTTACTGGAGGTTCAACTGCAGTAATAAGAAACTCTCTTACAAGGGTTTTTCCTTAATGTCTTTACCCTAGGCAATCATCAAAAATACATGTAATTAATTTAATTGAAACAACCCAGACTGACGTGACAACATTAAGAATTAAGATACACCGTGTCTTATGCGTTGGCGTTAAATTCTTACTTTCCTGTTTAGAGTGTGCTGGTTGTGGAGAGGATATTCGCAGTGGTCAGTCCTTGCTAGCACTGGAGAAACAGTGGCATTTGTGGTGCTTTACTTGCACAAACTGTGGCTGCTTGCTTGCTGGAGAGTACATGGGCAGGTCAGTTTAATAGCTACAGTAACTTTATGTACCATGGTATAATATGGAGCCTATCTGAGAATACAGGAAAGCTTTGATTACACTGAATGGAATTAATTACACTGAATTGTGCACTGGGCATAATTTATTATTTCATATTGATTGTGTTGGCCACAGAATGGTATGGTAAAAAATAGTGAAGGCGTGTGTGTATACCAAGAAAAAAAGAGAGTGACTATGGGACATTCCATAGTATTGCATAAGAAGTATACACTGTATTAGTGCCAAATATATTTTATAAGTATTAAGAAACAGATGTATCTTGTCACAGATGTATGTTGTCAAATGTCTGGCATTTGTACCCCCCCCCCCCCCCAGAGGAGGGGGAGAGGGGGGTCAAACCACAACATATACATGGTGTAT
>CM042747.1:39305609-39322437 GCA_022496165.2 Catalaphyllia jardinei | reverse complement strand
CCCCCCCCCCCCCAAAAAAAAAAAAAAAAAAAATCAAACCACAACATATACATGGTGTATCACTTCAGAGTTCCATTAATAGAGCCAATAAGAGAAAAACTGTGAACATCAATATCACTGACTGATTTGAGTGGCCAGTTTAAATCATCATATTTTTTTTTCCAGGGATGGGAAACCATATTGTGAAAAAGATTATCAAGCTGAGTTTGGGGTGACTTGTGCTGGTTGTGGTGGCTATATCATTGGAAAGGTTCTTCAGGTAAATAGTGGCTAATAATAATTATTACAGTCAAAACCCTTTTCTGTAGCTACCCATTGAACAGCCACCCTTATAGGCAGCCAGTAATCAAAGTCCTGATGAGGGCCCATCTATTTTTTCTCTCTCTCACAATTAAGCGGCCAGCCCACTTAAAGAAATCACTATCCATTCCTGGAGGGTTGCCATTATTTTAATAAATGGTTAAACTGTATATATTAATTTATTATGATCGTTTTTTTAGTTGAAAAACATGTAAATAACTTTATATAGACCCATTTAATAAGTCTAATATATACAGTTTTCCGCTATTGACGACATACTTGGTCTTTGAAATCCTATTGAAAACCTACAGTGTTAATGACATCAATAGTGGAAAACTGTATATATTAGACTTATTGAAAGGGTCTACACTATCAAATAATTGACGAAATACTGCATTTTTGTCTATCAGGCAGGCGAGAAGCATTATCATCCTCAGTGTTCACGATGTGCAAGGTGTCATGGTGTGTTTGGCGAAGGTCAAGAGATGTTTCTGCAGGGTAATGAGATACTGTACTTCTGTATGCAGCAATTTCAGACACTCTCAAAATACTTATTTATAAGTATTTTTTATTAACTAAGTAATGATCCAACAACAATCTTTGGGTGAATCACACCAAGCCTTATAGTTAGTGTGATGGTTTCTAGACTGAGTGGTCCAGATTCGGATCTGTCTTTACTGGGGTCTTTGTGTTCTTGAATATGGCAGTTGACTCAGACTTGAATCCTGAGTGTAAACAAAAGCTAAGCTATGGAGAAGTGACTGGATCTAATTAATGCAGGGCTGTCATTAAGGACCATAATCCATAACACTTGTTGTGGCTGAGTAGCTAACCTTGTTTTTCCCTCGATGCCATTGATGAAATTGCCTGTAATGTTGATATCGTTACCCACTTAGTAACAAGTTTGCTATGGCTGTGGAGGACAAGGCTACAGGTGACTCAAGATGTGACAGCCCTGGCCATGTGTTAAACTACTTGGTTCCTGACCTGCATTACTCTTCCTAACTTAGTGATCTTGTCTTGTGCATTCTTTGTAGGCTCTGAAATTTGGCATCCTGACTGTAGTTTTGCAGCGGCACAGAATGGTGAACTTGACACACACTCAGTAAGACATTAATCTCTTTGTTTTGTTTGTAAAGTGGAAAGTTTGTGTTCTCCTTCAAAACCTGTTATTGTAGTTGAGTCTGAAATGAGTCTCAAAGACATGAAAATGAGGCCATAAGGTTAAGAGAGAGGATTGCTTGCAATCAGCCTTTTCTTTAACGGTTGATCGCATACATGTTTATCATCATAATAAAACTTAAACATGAACACTTCAGGATCTCATTCCAATTCCTTCCCCAAACTCCCTGATTCTCAAGAGAAGGACCGACTGCTAGCAGTGTAAGTCTTCACAATATTCAGTGTCTGCATTGTGCATTGTGGAGAGCCTCCACCCAAACCACTTGTCTCGCAAATGTTATGCACACTTGAGTTTGTTTTTCACTGACCTGCATTGTGCAATGTGGAGAGCCCCCACCCAAACCACTTGTCTCGCAAATGTTATGCACACTTGAGTTTGTTTTTCACTGACTTGGCATAGTAATTTTAGATTATTTTGTGCTTTCCAGGCAGCTCCAAGGGATGGATATCAGAATACCGGTAAGAGAGCAGATGTTATAATTGCTGATCATTGCTTATTACAGATTGAAAGTGTTAACTTAGATTTACTTTAATACTTCTTGTCCACATTTCTTTGACTGCTACATTTGTAAAAGAGTTTGGGATTATGTCTTACACTATATAACTGAAATCATGGTTATTACCATTTTAATTAAATATGAACTTTGTTGAAGTTCATAAGTTCAATAAAGTTGTTTAAACACAACATTCTACACATTTTACAAGAACACCTAGGTTTTTTCTACAGTTTACAAGAGTCATAGACCATCATATTTTTTTTGTGTGGACAGCAGAAGATGATACCTACCGTCCTTCCCCTCCCACCAGAACCTCAGCAAGTCGTACAACAGATTGGAAAGTGAAGTATTCACCTCAGAAAGAAGAGGAAACCTACAGGTCACAGCCTTGGAGAAGAGGCAAGGTGGGAAACTACAGCATAGAAATTTAAATGAAGTTGATTTATTCATTGTCGTTAAGTTTGATCAACAACTGAAGTGGAGATAAATAGTACCAGTGGATAACTACCTCGCCACTTTGCAGCTCGGTAAACATTCACCATGTTCACTGACACTACCAGGTAGATAACTGTTTGAGTACATACAACACAAACTGATTAAGACGTGGAGCTAAAAAATAACTTTGTTTCTGACAATAAACTGGTAAATGGTACGAAATTTCTCTTTGGCTGCGTCAGTGTTAACAAATCTCAACTGAGTTCTAGAAAGCACTATTCACTTGATGTGTGTGGTATGTACATGTACCAGCAGAGTTTGGGGGGAGTGATTAATGGTAACTTAAGTTTTCTCCTGAAAAATCCTAAAACATCCCTTAGTTTTACCAGCAATCCTTGAATGTTTGAAACAACAGGATGAAAATGAAATACTCTGCTACCAAAAGAAAATGGGTGACAATGGGCACTGGTATTGAGAGAACTCATTTTCAGTCTGAAAAATTCACTTTTGATTGCAAGTATTACAGTTTAGTGATGGGGTTGGGGGAGGGGGAGGGGGAGGGGTGGGGGCAGGTGAGTGGGGAGACCTACACACCGTAAGAAGTTTACAAACGAGATGTCACGAGTGAGTTCTTTGTAAAATCAGTGGCTAGGGGAGGGGCCCAGGGACAAAACAAAACCACCCCCCTTCCCCCCTTTAGCTCAAGTTCTGTATCTGCCACTGAAAATATAAACACGTACTAATTCGGAACATCTTAGACTTACTAGGCAGAAAGTTAGGAATATTAACTGAAACTAAAGTTTGCCTTTTTAATAGGATGAGAAGTCTACCTATCAGCCAAAATATAATTTACATACAGAGTCATGTAAGTGTTCAGTGACATATACTCAATTTTGTTATAAATAACAAACCTTCTATTTTTCATGGTGTTTTTCTCAAGCTGTTTTTCTTGTTGCAATGTTGTGTTTTTGGCGTTGTGGCACTTGTTAAATGTAATTCTCTTAAGCTTCCATTCTTGTTTCAATGACTCAATAGAAACATGGTAGATATGTTCCATATTTTTTTAGAACTCCCTGGTGCCCTTTAGAGAAACAACTGTAACTAGAGACCATTTCCAAATTACCTTGTGAAAATGACTTTGATTCACCGGAAAATGAACCTGTCAGGGGACACATTTTCATTTCAATGATCTCATGCAAAGACTCCTGCAATAGTTTCCTGAAACAACATCCGGGCATGATGACGTCACGATTCTTGAGACATTGTGCAACAAATGTCTTTCATTTGAGTGGAGTGACACATGCTTAAAAACACTTACACTCTATTCTAAAATTTCACTGACTTCATGGGAAAGATTGAGTTTTGTTTCTGCCTGGCCATTCTTTAAAGTACTCATGTTTATCTCTTATGATCAGATAACAGTGGTTCGTACAGAGAGATCACTGCAAGAAAAGAGGTAGGAGGAAATTTCAGTTATAATTCTATCACGTTTTTTGTTTCGTTTCTTTTTTAAGCTACAATATTTGCAGAATTTGCTGTGTCGTCACACAATGCTTCTCCCTTGCTAGTAGCGTTGCGTGACAAGCACTGATGTGATACTTAGTTTCCATTATGTCACTTTGACGTAATATATCAAACACGAGAGACAGTGTTTCATCGAGATATCCGAACACCGAGAAGAGAGTTGAAAATACGACGCGCAGCGGAGTATTTTTGACGAAATTCGAGTTGTTTGGATAGCCGATGTAACACTGTCAATTGAAACGGCAAAAACGAAAGAGTAAACGGAAGAGTAAAATCGTCAAAATCTAAGACCGGGTATGCAAACCTCCTTCACGCTTGTGATTTTTTTTGTTTTAACGTGATAAATTATTAGTGAGTTTTAGAAGTTTATATTTCGTTGTGTGACATATATTAATTCATTTCACGTTTTGTTTTTTTGTTTGAAGGCAAGTCTGAATGAAGCACCGCGAGAAATAGGCAAGTACTGACCGTTCATTGTTCCTTATGCCACAACTATGCTTACGCTATGAAGTCTTGTAACAACAGACCAATTTCGATATATTAAAATTCAGCCTCAAACAAAAGACCTAGGCTCTGGGGAATAAACCCCACAAACTCTGTATTTATTCCCCAGAGCCTCGTTGTGAGGTCTATTGTTTTAGGCTGAATTTTAATATATCGAAATTGGTCTACTGCCTCAAAGGTGCTCAAATTTTAAAATCGACTTTTTTAACGAGGATAGCACTTAACTTCCCCTCCACTCGCTGACAAACTTGTAGCCCTGGCATTCCTGATCATATTGGAATTTAGGAAAACCCGGAGAGTTCAGAGGAAGGACGGGAACCAAGTGCAAACTTAACCCACAGTTAATAAAAATCTCCATTCTATCTGGTGAAAAAAACGGAGTTATGCGCAGAGTCGTTTAATACAAGTGCAAATTAGAAAATACAATATGGTGCAAATACGAAGATTTCCGACAGTCATCCGAAGAATTTCGGAGGTTCCGAGGATCACCCGAAGACTTTCGAAGAATTTTTGTCTTGTTATCAAGTGGATGGTAAACAATTTAACAATCTTGTGAAGATTCTTGAAAGCGCCGAGAAACTCCTACAGAGGTTATAAGCAAATGCTGTACCATACGTCATGTACTCATTACTTGACCTAAATTGCACTTGAAAACTTGTTTCTTATATAAACTTTACTTCTAAAGATTATTACATATTCATCTGTTAGTTAGCCAGTCTAGTTGGCTTGAATTAAGTATAAATTATAATCTGCCACTCCGTTTAATCTGGTATTAAACGCAAAAGACTTGGTCAAGCCCTTGAATTGTTTTCTGGCTTTTGTAGGTTCCAGAGCTCCGTTAGACTTGGAGGAATTCGATAGAGACGTTGAACAAAAACCCTTGGTGAGTATCGGAGGGTGAGGGTAGCGATTCACACTTTAGTGTCAAAAGTACAGGAAGTAAGAGAAAAAATGTGAATTTCGCTGTTAAACGAATCTCCACTTGAAGAACTTTGGAAAGGTGTCTAAGTCATGGTGGTTGCGAGCCAGATATGACCGTCGAGTAGGTGTAATGGCACCCCTGAGAGCCGCAACCACCAGGGACCGTCACGCTAAACAGAATCAGTGGAAATAATTACAGAAAAGAGCCGCGTGCAGAAATTCGCCATTTCAATACTAAAAAATATAAGAACCTCACCAGTTTAACCAAGCAACACCAAGCAAGTTCTTATACATGGGTTACTGCTTAATTATGATAAACATTTTAACCAAGGAGTGGGACTTCGTGATTGCAAATTTATACTACAAGAAAGTACATAATACAGTTGTGAATAAATACCGTATATTTAAGGACCATTTTTCTGGTAATGAGCAACTATATGTTTTAATGAAATTAAGAACCTAATTAAAAGCCTACTTAGCCTAAATTGCCAATAACTACTGCAAAATAATGAAATGCTCGCCATTAACTTACCATAACCAACGAAAGTGAGAGATTTGAGAGAGCAAAAGCACGCTGCAAACACAGTTGGCTCTCCAAGAAACTGAAGCTCTTTACACAGCTAGAACATAGGATAGAGGGTGACCCAAATGAGCATGACTGCCTTGAAAGGCCGCTGACCAGCATTGGTTCGGGTCTAACGTAGCTTAAATTTAAATTGTGAGGTCGTTAGCCTTTTCTCTAAAGGCCCGTTTACACAGGCGATTTTTGTCGCGGCAACTCGATGCAATTTTGTCGCAGCAAAATTGCATCAAGTTTCAAACATGTTCGAAACCCCTGCGATATCGCAACGACAAATCGCACTGAAAATCGCACCTGGTTTACACGTGCGATTTTGAAGTTGCAACTTTAGCGCGACAAAAATTGCATCGAGTTTCAGCGACAAAAATCGCCTGTGTAAACGGGCCTTAAGAGTGCAATTAATTTCCGTATCGTTGAGAAGTCAGCAATAACAGTTTGTAGTCTACTGCCGTCTCTAGATCCTTAAAAAATGTTTTGCTTCCATCAGGTGTTACCGACATTTTTTCTGCAAGTTGTTTCTTAGATAGTCTTACATTTGCTTTTCATTTACATTTGCAGATTTTCACCTACAAGGACCTAAAGACAACAAACTACAAGCTTCCGCGGGGAGCGGACAAGACTAAACTCGAGGTAGATACAGTATTTTAAATCTCACAATACAGCTTTCATTCTTAAGCCACACAATAAAGTTTTCCAAAAGCCGTTAAAATTGTTGCAAACATTATTTTCTATTGGTAACTTTTGGAAGTGGTGGTGAATTGTTTCTCACTGAGCAATTACCCACACCTTTGAATGGATGAATGGATGAATGGATGGATGACCTTTATTTAAACACGATAAGAATTAAAGCTACAAGCTTGTAGGGTCGTGCATAAATAATTAAAAACGTAAAAAAAATCATAATTGTGTAAGAAATAGTATCAATACAAAATAAAGTGATATTAAAAAATATTTAGAAAGTTGTCAACTAATGAATTACGAGGTCAACAACTAATAAGAGTCAACTATAAATTTTCAACTGCATATGAAATCGGCATTTTCATGTCGCGTAGTGGAGGCGGAGGTAGTGTCAAATTTAAAATCCTTGAAATAATCTTTTGTTCTTATTAGATTCCGGTCTTCATTGCTCAGATGTGAAATTCCGTTCTCATTGAGACAGATCGTATTCCATAGGACGGTGCCTCTGTAAGCCAGCGGATCCTTCATGAATCTAGTTTCGAATCTTGGTACTGATAAGCATTGTCCACTCCGTAATGAGTACCCATTAAGTCTTTCTATGTAAATATTATTAGACAACAATTCAGGCAGGCCGTCATTGCGTGCTTTAAAAAAGATCTTAAAAACATCTATTTTGTAATATAAGAAAATGGTAGGCCACCGATCGTAGGCCAACACCTCTTTTGAAGGCGTGTCCCTTGGTAAGTTGAAAATGATCCGAGATGCCCTACAATGAAGTCTTTCAATTGAATCAAGTATGTTCGAATTACAACACGCCCCCCACAAAACTAGTCCGTATTTCGCCGCGGGTAAAATAACCTTAAAGTAAAAGTCTCGCAAAACGCTTTTTGGCAAGAATCTTGATCGTTTTAACAGGTCCAGTTTGATTGCAAAACTCTCCTTAACATCCTTTACCTTTGCTTCCCATGTTAACTTGTTATCGACTGTCAAACCTAACACGCTTGCTTTAGTCACCCATTTTATACTCGAGTCACCCAAAAACACCGGGGCAATTGGCCCCATTGAGTTTTTCCTACAAAGCAGCATTGCTTCGCCCTTTCCTGGATGGGGTGCTAACTGGTTGTCACCACACCAGTCGTAAACCTCCTGCAATGCCCTGTTCAACTTTTCAACCTTTGTGGAAAAACAATACTTCCTGAAAATTATTTGAGTTTATTTGCTTTGTGCTGAGACTTATCGTATTTTTGTTGTCTTGTTAGACGTATCTGACGGATGAGGAGTTCTCTGAAGTGTTCAGAATGACAAGAGATGAGTTTTACAAGCTTCCGACTTGGAAACAGGGATTTAAAAAGAAAGAAGTTTTGTTATTCTAATGAACTGGTCGTACGATTTTAAGCCTTGTGGGCCATGAGATCTACTTAATGAAAGAAGCTAAATACCAAACTATGTATTGGAAGAACTTAACGACCCTACCAGCTCTCTGTTGTTATTTGGCAAAGAAAAGCCTGTAATGTGTCGTAAAAACTTCACATACACACACAAGGAAACATTTTCCTTCTTAGCGTCGGGGATGTTTGAACTAAGACATGAAATAACATCTCTCAGGAGTAGATAAAGAGTGACAGAGTTAATCCAACAAAAACACCTTGTTTCCAAGGCAATCCCTAGCAAGTTATTTTTAGATATGGTACCCAGTTCTTCCGCGGACAATGTTACCACGCGAGTTACGCGTTACCACGCTAATTTTTGGTTATTTCTTAATCCTCCTGGGATTTCCGAAATTAAAGGTGTTCTAAAAATAGCCTAAGAGGGAATGTTGCCTTGGGAATAACGGTAAGGTCTATATAGGAAACTAAATCTCCCAACCTAATCTTCTGTTGTGTTTACGCGGTCGGCTTGTAACCCGGTGGAAGTAGATGGCAGATCTGAGTAGAACTAATTCCTCGCTTTAAAAAAAAATTAACTTCGTTCTTGCCTGTTTAAGAAGGCATGATTTTAAAGCACTTCTAGTTTTCACTAAGACTTGAGCAGAAGCATGAGCACGGGCACAAGCACGAGACGAGCACAAAACAAGCACGAGACGAGCACGAGCACGAGACAAGCACGAGCACGAGACAAACGCGAGCACGAGACAAGCACAATCACGAGACGAGCACAAGACGAGCACGAGCATAAGCATAAGCAAAACGGTAGCGTGGATGCCCACGTTGATAAAGGGATTATTACCTTATTTTCGCTTTCATACCTTCGGGAAGAAGTAAAACGAGACTATGGCGGACGATGGTTATGCTTACAGTAGGGCATTCTCACTTAGCATAAGTATTGGCGCAAGCATAAGACGAACGAAAACGAAAACGTTTGTTTTGTTTGTGGTTGTGCTTGTGTTGTGGGTGTCTTCTGCTTATACTTGTGCATGTGTTTCTGTCGTAGTGAAAACCAGACTTAAGATAGTGTTTTGAACCTCGTATCCCCATACGACCATATACAACTGATTAGACTCAACAGATTTGATTTTAAGGAAGGGAGAATATTTTTTTTACAAGCACAGAGTTTATCAGATTCTTCTATTCAGGGATTTCTTTGAAAAGGAGGGGAAAAAACAATGAGCGAGGCCGTACAGCTTTGGAGGTCACGACACTTTGGAAGTAGTGATACAATTTCATGATTGTCAGTGAATCCCGAATGTTCCACTCCAAAGTAGCAACCAAATTTGACATTAGAAATAACTAATCCAACAGGATGAAAACGGTTGCTGCCTTTTTTCCTTGGGGTGAATCCGTCCTCAAGTGTTGTGCGCTACACATTTAACCTAACGGAAAGTAGAGAATTCCTGGAAGTTCCCGCTCTCTGGGTTCCTAGTCCTCTCCACCCCGAGAGAAGCAACCCTCTTAGCGTTGGGGAGAGGTTTCAGAATCCCAAGGTACCCTGGGTCTTAAGTTTCAAAACCGTACGTTATAAAATAAGAATAAAAGCTGCTTTCAACTAATTTTTAATTGATTATTATAAAGAATCATTTTAGCTTACTGATCTCTATTGACTTTGTAGTTGTAGTATTGTACAAGAGAAATTTGACCGCAGTCTTGCTTGCAGCAAGCTGCAGTGGTCTGTTTGATAAAATTACACTAGTCTGCCTTAGGTCTTGCAGCTCCCAACTTCCTGAAGTCGTTGAAATAATTATTATAGATTAATCATATGTTATTGACAAAGTATTATCATAGACTACTATTTTCTTCCTATAGTCCGCAGATCTTGAGAAAGGGATATTTAGAAGGTAAAACACGATATATTAATCTTGGGCAGCAAATGGGTGCCATTTCGTAATGATAATAAATATGTTATTGAATCAGAGATATTATTAAAATCACGAAAGCAAAGTAAAATCTAATAGTAGTATTATAATATAAAATGCAGTGATTTGTAACATTCTATTGTAAAATTTTTGCAGTGAAAATAAATAATAAATAGAGGAGTGATTTTAACGGCTTTCTTCTATATTATAGCTATAGCCATCATGTTTGAAATGAAATTATACAAAGCAAAATAAAGTTGAACGAATTACAGATGATTTCCATTGGCGAAGTCTCGAGATGCATAGTTAATAGAGGGGAATGGTTATGAAGCCCGGTAAACATCAAAGGAGCAAACAAAGATGCCAAGGTTTATGTTGGAAGGTCTGCGACCGTGCACGGTGCCCGAATAAACTTTTGACTTGATGTGAACACACCATTTTTCCCAAGTACTCACACGGGAATTCCGGCCCAGTGCCCGGGTGCAGGGTCTCTGCCTTGTACTTGGCTTACAATTTTGGCGTACCCAGTGTCCAGACACAACACTGTTTTGTCGCCCGGTGCCCAGGCGCCAGGGCTCGAACACCAGGTGTGAACACGGCCATTGTAAGTATCATTTTGGGCCCTACTAATCGACACACAAAACGTCTCCCCATGACGTTTCGAGCGTTAGCCTTTCGTCGGAGCGAATCGAATCGTAAACCTAAAACAAAATGATCTGTGTAGCATGTTTTAGTTCGGTCACGCAACATAGCATCAAGTCGTAGTTTAAAGTGGGGACGTTACACCGCAAACCATATTAATATAGCAAGGAAATCAAATTCACAGGGAATAGGGTGACCTGCGATCAGGCCCAGTGGTACCATCGCTCTTAATGTGCTGATCGCAGGTTAGGAATAGGGGAGTAAGGGGACCAATTTTATCATTATAACATACTTGTCTATAAAACCTCGATTGTTAATATCTAAAGTTTTTCATTTTAGCAGTAGACAGGAGTTAGTGAAATAGTTATTTTTAAAATCTATTTAGTGGCTATTTAGTGACGGTGTCGAACGCATTCTGATTATTCTTTATCATGGCTACTACTGAGGTTATCAAGAGTGCAGTCAAAACGTAACTTCAATCGGCTGAAATTTCACGGGATAAACAGTTGGGTCCTGCCACGTGGAAATTGTACATCTACCTATCTTTTAATCCTTCCGCGCGGTCAAAAAAAGCACAATTGTTCGCGTCATCCAATAAGCGTCGCGGAAATCGTTTGCGCTTTGAACTTGAATGACAGAAAATAATATGGCTACGCGCAGAAAAGAACATAAGGAGGTCGTGAGGACGAATTATAAGCGATGGAGCACCAACCAGTCCTGAATTAAACGCTGCTTGTCTTCACTTTTGGTGAAAAGAAACTTCGCATCATCCAAATGGGGCATCAGAAATCATTCGCCGTTCTCAAAGCAAACACAGGTATGAAATCAAGAGCAAGAAGTTATTGTGTAAACTTAGGCTTACATTCAGCATTTGCAGATGCAATTTCTCAGCTCAGAAATTCGACCCGTCACGGAATAAATATTGAAAATGTCTTCACTTTCCGTACAAAAACGACCGAGGGCCAATATCTCCCGAAGATAACTCCCCTTTCTTTAGAACGAACTCCCCTTTCTTTAGAACGAACGGATGAAGAGCGAAATGTTTGTTTATTCAGTTTGACTTGGTTTCAACGTGGAATATATTCAACAAGAGTCTACCCTTGCTTGTCCTGTAGGCTTCTTTGTCAAAATTAAAAAACCTGTATCAATGAAAACTTGACTGAAACTCAAAACAATCGCGCGCTAAAAGAAAAGTCCTGTGAAGATGTCCGTACATCACTGCTTAACCTTAAATTAACATCGGTTTCATATGTCAACGAACGAACTACGGAGAAATTTATCCATGAATTAAGAATTGTCGTACCTGGAGCGCTTTGATAAAAGGATCCACGTAAAAAAGGAAAACTGTAGAACCATCATGTGAGGCATAAAACTATAGACCTGATCACGTTTATCGGCGCCATCTTGGAGAAAGCGGTCAGAAATTTTACAGTGTTTGTATGGAAATTTCGATGGCAAATAACCTTCTCCAATATTGCATTTTACGCAAATTGTGAATCGCGATGTTGAAATACTAGGCAGAAGATTGTCTTCACCAAGTTTGAAGGATGTAGCTTAGCTAGAAGACGCTCAGTTTATTTTCTAATTTTATATGCATTTGTCTGTAATTTGTTTTTCCTGCGAACCGCTACCCAGCCAAATTTAAAGACAAATGTACGGAAAATTAGAAAAATTAACTGAGCGTCTTCTTTCCAAGATATATCCTTCAAACTTGGTGAATACAATCTTCCACTCAGTATTTTAACGTTGCGATTCACAAATTATGTAAAATTCGATTTTGCAAAAAGTTAGTGCCATCGGATTCTCATACAAACACTGTAATTTTTGACCACTTTGCCTGCCCGTCAAGATGGCGTCGAAAACCGGAGCGCTATTTACAGTACTTAGGCCTAAATGTAGTCTGCAGTCTGCAAATGTCAAATCGGTTGAGAGGTTTGGTCAATACCGTGACATTTTTTGCCGTATAGCACGTTCTGCCTCTTCTGAAATACGGCATCTTACATCAATATACCAAATATTTGTAGATAAGCTTAACAATCAGACGCAGTATAGTTTGCATGCCGTGTTTGATTTGCGGTTATTTTGCTACAACGGCTAGGTGGTTTTTCGTCATGAAAATAAAATTTTGTGAGTTGTTGTGCATATGAGGACCTGCAGCCGGCTTTAGCTCGATTTTGGCGACTACATGTGCTAATTTTTATTTTCAGACCATTGCTCCCCGCGTCGATCCCCTCCGTCCCCCGATGGGTCGAGAGACTGGGATTTCTGCGGAAATTACAGTTTTCTAACGAGTGCACTATTCCGTGCTGTCACGTACTTTACTATTTGCATCCGTGCCAAGCATGAAGTGGAGGAAATTCAATGGTTTACTAATGCGGGCACACTGCCAGACTCCGTTTACTTGTTTCGGGATCAAAACTGTTAAATCTGCCACGACTTTGGGTACAAAAATGAAATACTGTATGTAAGTGATAAAGAAATGGACCTTGAATGCGATCCTGGAATGAATTTGGTTTTGTAAAAAATTAAAATTCTACGACATTTGTCTGAAGTCCGTTCGGTTGCCTTGCCCACACTTCAAACTCTTTAGTTGACTTCTACATTTGCATATCGACCAGGCTGTAGTAGTTCAAAGGGTTATAACGATATCTACCGAATTTAATACTATCTGACGGAAAAATGTAGTTTGTTTTGTCAACACTGATCCACTGGATAACGATTTATCCAGTAACACAGTAGTGAAAAAGTGTCACGTTTTTAAAGCGCAGATATGGGTGACGTCACGTATTGTCATTAACTAATGTACTGTTGGCTGCGGAAACAAAGATGGCCTGGAAATTTAAATAAAAAAAATCAACTGCCTATATTTCTGTGTAGCGAGACGGTGTTGTTACATTCACTTGATGCGATATCCTCTCGTTGCTACGTTTGTTCAACTGAGCGTTTTTGCGTAGCGATTGTAAACACGGTGAAAAGATTCAGGTACGTATACCTACAGGTCATGGTTATTCGAGGGAATTTAAAGCCCATAGTATGTGCCCAATCTTTTAACCAGCTACTTTTTAAAAAGGTGAAAAAAGTTGGCATTATGAATCCTAATAGAATAGTGAGTTGCAACGGTATAAATGGATTCAGTACTAGTGCACATGTGAGAGATTTTATAAATTGTTCGAAGGTTGTTTCTCTCCAGTTTCAAAAGAACCCATACGATAGATTGTTTGTTGATAGTAGATGTAAATTTTAAAACAGCGATCTTAGTATGAAACTTAAGAAGAAATTTGGTGTTTACGTTTTATAGCCATTTTTTACTCTAAATTTACGCCAACAGTGAGCCGAAATCATCGATGGACAACTGATTTGCATTTCCGCGAACGTAAATTGACACGGCTTTAGCCCAACATGAGCTCTATAATGTTGATTTGAGTTTCCGAAGAAGGTTTTCTGAAGTAACACGATCACAAACTATGACGAGTTCAATTTGAACTAAGTTTGGTACTTTCATGATGTTATTTGACAATGGGGAAATCTGTACCAAAATCTCCGAGGAATACATTACCATTTACCATTGCAACCAACAATTCTTACTTCACTTGCATGCACATTCACACTCTCAATATACAAAAAAGTAAGAATATCATATTTTATTTATGTTTCTTGATGTTTATCTCCGAAAATTTTGGTTTAACGTACGCTAAGTGTTCCAATACGAGACCTAAAATGTACAGTCGACCATGTTGGCGACCACTTTAGGGCCCGGCCTATTCGCAGTGCTTTCAATCTTGAAAAGAGGTAGCATTTGTTTTCGTATTTCGGCAGCATCTCAAGCCTGAAATTTTAGCAATCTATCGCTCTATGCGTAACTACGTGAGCTCCGGCCCCAGGCGAGAGACGCCTAAAATCTGAACGTTACAAGTCCGTCTGGTGACATCATACGCTAAGAGTTATATATCTCAACTCGTTGTCAAGTTCAGTTGAAAAAAGACCACGAAATGACTGCTTTATTTCAGCTGACCTTTCCTTCATTCCAACAAACTATAGTGAACAAACAAGGGAGCCAAGGGAGGGGAGGGCTGGGCGACAAAAATACAGGAAATGGTTGAAAATGAAAGTAAAGAATGATCATTGCAGTAATTTTCCAATTTAAGCAATTGGAGAGAAGAAGCCTGAAAAAAAAATCAGGGCTTCAACGGGATTCGAACCCATGACCTCCGCAATACCGGTGCGATGCTCTACCAACTGAGCTATGAAGCCACACATTTGCATCTACAACCGCAGTTCAAATATGAATTATTTCATATACACTTACTAAACATGTCACGAATGTCAAAAGTGGGTTTTTGGCAAAGTCTCAACCTGTCAGTGGGTTAAGGTGTTCTTTACAACAACGTCCGGTAAGACATGAACGTTCACCTGTGTTTTAAATACGGATGGACGATCATACTGCAGCTTTTGAGACAAGAGACAACAAAATTGTAATGTACAGTATTGCTTCGAATTGGATTCGATTTGTCACAGGACTGGCAAAGCGACGGCCGATAACATCACTTGCGCAAAGCCGTCGGAAAATGAAATATTCAGACAAATATCTCTTTAGCGTCGAGTATTCAAGTCGAACACTGCACGTCTTTGAAATTGTGAATGTTTTTGTGCTGCTAAATGCATTTCTTGGCTTAATCTTGAGTGATAATGAATTTCAAACGAAGTGTCTTCAGTCTCTTTCATTCGGCAGGATTTTCTATACGTACGCTCGCTCGTGGTTATTTGCATATCAGTGATGGAAATTGCCTCGCTTTGTCAGTTTGTTCAATTTATTCGGTTAAATGTATATATAATATGTATATTATATTTCTTTTTCCTTCAGAATGATGCTTTTAAAGCGCTGTTTTATGCGGCTGTTATGCCGTCATTCCGTCTTCACTTTTATCTGCTTGTTAGCTGTCATGTTATACGTCTTTACGTCAGTATCTTTCTCTGTCAAGTATCCACTATTTCACAATAAGGTAAGTATTATATTACTTTTAAAAACTTGATAAATACAAAAGGGCTTAATCATATCCACAGAGGAGATCATAGTCCTGTTAAGCATTGACGAAAGCTTGCTTACTATGATTCCAAATCTTCGCGACAGCAAAAGCGTCTTTAAGATCTGGAAATGAGCGCCATATAAATTCGTGTATTGCATTGTAACAAACGTTACGAACCTCGTGAAAGAACGATTAGATCACCCATGTTTAGCGACGGCTAATTTTGTACTATTCTGCTGTAGACGACTGTCTTGGTATCTTGACTTTACTAATAAATATTGTGCGAAGTTTTTTTCACACGATAACAAAAAAGAAAACAACAGCAGAAAACAGATGTCTTCGTATCTTCATTTGACTAACAGGCTTTCTGTGACGTTACTTACGACTAATACCCAAACGAAACAAACACATCAGCATTGTTACACAGTGCTTCAGCTAGTGACATAAATAGAATAATGAGTTTTTTGAGATCTTTGGAGGTAGCTTTTATTGTGGTTTAGGGCGCAGGTGTTGTAATCCGGAGGTCCCGGATTCAAGGTCTCCACCCTGTCACTAGTGGGATTTCTTTCTCGATAGTCCCGAGCTCAAATCCTCGGTCACACTTTGTAAATAGCCAATTGGTCTGCCTCCTGTCAGTTGGGATGTTTAACTATGTTACGTTTATTTGAAATATTTGTTTACTTTGTTTCAGTGGGATGTCTGTAAACTAATTAAGCTCAAAGCTTGTATAGCTAAGTACATGACCACTATAAATAAGACTTACATTACATGTACATTTGATCGTGTGTTTCAACAGGAACTTGATGTAGCTAAGGGTTTGATTGGATTCGTAGAGCACCATGGAGCCAGCAACATTAATAAGGTAAGTGATAATTCTACATGGCCTTTATAGATATGTCTATGTCAGCCACAAGACAGTGAAACGCACTAACATGAAGTGAGTCGTATGATGTAAAAGTGACCTCATTATTTTCCAACAGCCGCCATCTTTGTTACGCCATCTTGGATCTCGAATCTTTACAAAACTGATTAAGTTAAAGCCAACGAAGAAAGAAAAACTGATGTGAAAAGGGTAAAATGTATTCCAAAATGAACAGCGCTCCAAGCTCACTTTTTCAAAAAGTCGCCATAAAAAAAATACAGTCGCCAAAAAAAAGAAAATGTGAAGGGGAGGACACTTCATGACATATTACACGTTGTGTGATATAACTTCACTGCACGGGAAAATATGAACTCAATAATTTGACCTTGC
>CM042747.1:39289725-39302225 GCA_022496165.2 Catalaphyllia jardinei | reverse complement strand
TTCCTTTGGTTCACGCTGTAAAGGGTTTGTTTACACAGTAAAAACAGGGAAAATATACCTTAAACAAGAAGTGAAGGGTAAAATGATATTCTCGCCTGATTACGCGCTGTTTGTAAAGAAAGCTTTTTATCAAGGCCAAGATGAGACCTGCGCAGTAGCATTGGACCAGTTCCAGTCCTTAGCGGACGAATGCCGCCTTCCTGAAATGGACCCGAATGACGAGGACGTAAGAAAGCTTATAGGGCAACCAACACCACTTCAGTGCCCAGGTTACCAGCTAACGCGTTACCGGGGAGGAATCCTTGAGCTAACTGAAGAAGCAAATGAAGGTGGGATATAGTTATATATTCTGGGAATCATGGATAAAAGTCAGTTATCTTTCATTATCAGCAGAGTCGTCGACAGTCAGTTCGGCCCCCGTTCGGTGGGTGGGTTGTTCGGTCAGTCGGTTGGTCAGTCGATGGGCCAATCGTTCGTTCCGTGATTCGTTTGTTCCTTTAGTCATTACATATACAAAGATTGAAAGGACACAGGCATCAAAGCAAAGATGAACACATATGTTAGGAGAGTTGATCGTAAAATATGGACACTAACATGACAGACATGAGTGTCCCTATTATTGAGGTGTCTGTATCATCGAGATGCTCGGGAAAGGGTGGATGTTTATTTCCATTGTTATTTTCACTCAAACCGTCGTTCGCTATTTGGTTGTCCATGCATTAATTTGTTTTGCATGCTGTTTTCCCCTCTATCTTTGTAGCTGGAAATATTTTATCCATGACGTATCAGCCCATATACCGCCCTGAACAGAAAGACTGGGGATTTGAATTGGGAAACGAGATCAGTCTGAAAGTACAAGAGCGCAGATTCGAACTTCAATCAGAATTCATCCGCGTGCAACTGCGAACTTCGGAGGGCGCCAAACACGTGGAATACTACGCCCAAATCATTCCCAAAGCCCCCGAGCTGGCCAATAACAAAGCGGGACTGCCATTGAGTGTTGTCATCATAGGGTTCGACTCTCTCTCAGCAGTTCACTTCCAAAGAGCTCTACCAGAAGTATACAAGTTTATGACAGACGAGTTAAACTCGGTGTTTCTTAAAGGTTATTCCATAGTTGGAGATGGAACTACGCCTGCGCTAACGGCTTTGATGACAGGTCAGTAATCAGCACACGATACGCTTTCTTTAGCCACGATACGTTTTCTACTCAGGGGGAATCGGTTGGGAACGAGAGCCGCACTGAAGTTTATTACTTGTCATTAAATGAAAATAAAGTGACACAATGGAAACAATCAATGTAATGGTCTGCTTGAAGCCGTGGGTGGCGCAAAACTTGGCGTACGGCGGGCGGAAATAAAGGTTTACTCTACCAATCAAGATTTGCGATGTGACTAAAGCGGTTGATTTGTGTAAAGTTTTAAGGCACTGAAGACGCTTTACTCTCACAGTGCCTCTCTCCCTCTAGTGTACAAATGGGTACTAACGAGAATCAAGCAGGCAAAAGACTGGAGGGGGGATTCTAGCCAAAAATGGTTTAGCATTCCAACCGGGGGTGGGGGGTTTGGGTAGTCGACGAATAGTACCTGCCAGTTGGCATCCTTCCATTGATCTTAAGTATTGGGATGGACACCATCTTTTACAGGTTATAATTTAAGCAGTTGACTGCTTTAAAGTTGTTCTAACAACTTGTAATACTACGCCAATGATCTTTCATTTCTCCCTCTGTAGGTAAATTTGAATCGGAGCTTCCCGAAGCCCGTCGGGGATTTCCAGGTGCAGCACCTCTCGACCACTGGCCGCATGTATTCAAGGACTTTAAGGAACGCGGTTACTCAACTCTGTTCAGCGAGGACTGCCCGGCGTTCGCGGCATTTAACTATCGACTGCACGGTTTCACAAAACCTCCTACGGATCATTTCTCGCGCTATTTCTGGCAAGCAGCGGGTAAGACGTCACCTCATTGTATTCACAGCCAACCTCAGCATAAAATTCACTTTAATTACGTCGAGTCGTTCTTTAAGGCTTACAGACAGCAGCCCAAGTTCGGCTTGTTTTTCTTCACAGACATCTCGCACAACAACTTGCAATCTGTTTATTTGTGCAGTAGTGACTTTCTCGCTTTGTTAAGAGGTTTATCGGATGGGAACTTTTTAAACGACACTTTACTGATTGTTATGTCGGATCATGGCTTTCGCTACGGGCAGACGAGGGCTACCTTTCAAGGCAGATTCGAAGAAAGGCTTCCGTTGATGTCCCTGACATTTCCAAAATGGTTTCAACAGCAACATCGCGATCTCATGAAGACTCTCAAAGAAAACAGCAACATTGTAACCTCCCCTTTTGATTTATATGCCACTTTCAAACACATGCTCACTTATCCCCAGGCTCCCGTTGACTTAATAAGAGGTGAGAGTCTGTTAAGCTATATCAATAAATCACGTCACTGCGAGAGAGCTGGGGTGGCCGAGCATTACTGCCCATGCGTACAGTGGAAAGAAATAGACACACGCTCAGGTCACGTGCGGCGTGCAGCTCAGGTGGTTGTTGATCACGTGAACAATTTAACTTCGTCAGACCCACTGGGTTTAAGCCTTTGTTCTCGTTTACAACTACACGAAATCTCAGCAGCCTATCAAAAACTTCCAAACTTAAAACTTGCACAATTCATGGGGTCGTCTGACATACACGGAAGAAAACCAATGTTTTCTACGGGTGCAGTTGATGAATGCTTATACCAAGTACAGCTTCAGACTGTTCCTGGAAACGGGTTATACGAAGCTTCGGTGAGTTTCCATGATGGTAAATACAGGATCATTGGTGATATAAGCAGGATAAACCTGTATGGTGAGCAGCCCAGATGCATTGTGGAAAAAAGACCTGACCTACGAAAATACTGCTTGTGTAAGGATTATCAAGGATAGTAATCCAGAGATATACCTGGCCGCTCCTAGCGATCTGATTGGCTGACTCGTTTAATATTTCGCCAGTTATCATTGCCATATTGAAATATTCGAACAGGATTGGTTAGCTGCCTCCATTTTCACCAGATGTGAGCTATATTGAGTGTCTGCGGCTTGATGATACCTTAAAGGCAGTAAGAGTTTAAGATAAACAAGACAAAAAAGGAATCGATTTTGTAACGTATTTTCATATGTAATAAATTAATGATTGATTCGATATTTTCAAATATCGTTAACAGTTACCAGAACCTCCGTTATAGATTGATTATTTAATGACAAGAACTAAACGTTAAAGTACTTTGTATGTGCTACACATTAATTGATTTTTGTATGTGCTACACATTAATTGATTTCGAATTAAAAATCAGAAGTCAAAGAGACTAAGTATTTTTTTTTCTGTTAGTAAAAACTTCTTCACAAAGGATTTTCATTTCAAGGACGTTCGCGCTAATTGTCTCTACGCATTTTTACTGCGCACGCAAATTTCAGACGCCGCGTCATGCATCGAGCTAAGTAATAAAATGAACAATGATAGGGCAAATGGCCATTGCTATAGCTTTGCTTGGATTTAACGATCTTGGACGTTCGGTGACCCCTATTATTCTTTTGATGGATCATTTTTTTCCATCGAGTTTCTACGTTAAGCGAAAAAATGAAGAAAAGCTATCGATTAGAAGTTTGAATCATTTGCAAAATGCACCATCGAATTGCGTTCTTTTGGGCTCTTCGTTTATCTGTGCGGAGGTTTCAAATGCCTCTTGAAGGGTTAAGGTTTTTGAAAACGTTGGCATTATTTGGAATTATTTTCATAACAGACCCACTTTTACAAAATGTATGACTAAGATCGTTTGCCTCCGTTGACGCACCTTCGATATTTTCAATTAGAAAACGTCCTAAGGAAGCACGCGCGCTGATTGGTTAAAAAGCCTGTTTGTATAACTCGATGGAGACACAGAACTAAGCGCGCGCTGTTGACGTAGTGATGGCGCGAGCAAAGAGAATTTACATTTTGACAATCAAAGTTTACAAGTTGTTTTCCTTTCTCTCGTCGTGGTGTTTTCTAAAAGAAATAGAAAACATGTACTCCGCGTTTGTATCGAGTTATACAAACACTCGTGAAAGTTTGGGAGAACTCGAAAAAGCTGTGGAAACACTCGCCTGCGGCTCGTGTTCCCACAGCATTTCTCGTTCTCCTAAACTTCCACTCGTGTTTGTATAACTCGATACAAACACGGTACATGTTTTCTATTTCTTAACTATAAAACCCTTTAGACCATGCCAAATTACGTGCGCCATTTTTTTTTTAGTCAGGGTAGTTTTCCACACGCTTCATCTCTGAGACGAAGTCAGGACCCTCATTTTTTTGGCATTTCTGACATTATCTGACTGCATTGAAATTCAAAAAAATTATCAAGTGGAAAATTTTGGCGCGAACGTCCTTAAGGACAAAAATATCGATAACCTTAATAAACAACTTTTTGTTTTTTAAGATCTTTTAGTTTGGAATCTTCAACTGATAAGTTCTAAGCGCTTGCAACAACTGTGTGAAAATTATTCCATGCAAAGATACTCTAGGCAAAGGACCAGAGGACCGGAGAAGAATCGAACGAGGCGGATTTTGAAAGATGGTATCCTTATCCGTGGAGTAATGTCATTACGAAATAGACGTTATCACAAAGTTATCTGCAAGCTTCGAGGGAAGAGTGAAATTAATAGTAATGTCAGTCTTCGGATAGAACAATTGTTAGGTTTTTCAGATTTTAAAGTTCGTGACTGAAAAATTCATCTACCATCGAACCATAATCGATAGGAAGCGGGTGGTCAGCGGTTTTCGCTCCCAAAGCAGCCGCACCCACGGCAGAACTTTCACGCAACTTAACAAGCGAAAAGCGCTTCACTTGGACAGCGGCATTGCTAGAACTGCGTATGCCTCTTACAAACCCTAGGAAAAAAAATAAAAGTGAAAGAGGGAATCAAATGTGACGTTGAGGGGTGGGGGTGGGGGAGAGTTGGTACTTTTTATTTTTTCTAATCAAACTGTCGTGCCACTTGAAATCAGCTACCATTCGCTCTTTTTTGAAATTCTCCGGAACACGCCGTTTTGCTAATGCAACGTGATTAATTGCGTCCTTTGTGTTAAGCATCACAAAGTGTCTTTGATATTACTTCAAATTTGACAGAACTAAGGGACTGTGTTTTGGTGGCTTTTTACGATTAAGGACACCTTGTGATGCCCATCGTAACCAGCATGCACATTGAAGTCATTAGCTTGTAATCCTGGACGTATTTGGGAATGCCAAAAAAAAAAAAACAGTAACTGATCTAATTTGCAATTTTCAATATTCAACGCGAATAACCAGTTCCTTACCATCTTTTAGCAGATCACAGCTTTGCCACACGGCACCAACACAAATTATCTTTAATCCTTTATCACCATTCAACAACGCCTTCTGACATTCCTATAACATAAACATCCACTTTAATAAAGAGAAAGAGAAGTGAAAATAGAAATCATAGCCTGACGGAAGGAGAGGGAGGGGCGCTAACGCTATGAGATACTGACGGACATATTACACTCGTCATCTCCCTCAAGGGCTAAAACTACATGACTCGGAGAGAACTACACCGCATGCGCGGTCGCTAAACGTTGACGACAACGAACGACACAAAGGCAGTCGTGTTTTGGAATACATTAAACATGCTTTCAGAAAAGATCAGTATTAATAAGCCTTAAGTACAATGGGTGCCTAGAATGTCATGTTGACCTATGATATCATAAAATGCCATTTTATCGTCGGTTTGGGTTGTTCGCAAACTGAATATGACGGGCCATGTCTTAAAACGTGTGGTTTTCACTTCCATTGAGAGAATACTTGGGCCAGATTTACGTGTTTTCGGTTAATCAATGGACAGCAAAAGCCGAGGCTTTTGAACACAATAACGTCATTCAACAACATGGACGCGCACATATGACGATTGTGTCTATTTTTAGGATATCAACGTTTTTCTGGCTTTTAGTGTGGACGAGGAAAATACTCGGCAGTGTGGACGTAAACGTTTTGACGTGTTTTTAGTACAAAGAGGCGTTTCATAGATGCTCGCCCGAAAGCCCATCGTTTCGAAAAGGCATTAGGGAGGCATGAGTAGCTACAACGGCGCCACTATGCCTAGTTCCTAGGCCTCAATATTGTATCAATTGTTTCGGGTCACGTGGTCCGGGGCGAAAAGTGTACTCCGGGCCGTTCGCCTGGAATAATCGTCAATTGACCGCAAAGGCCTGAGAAAAACCCGTACAGGAACCAGGAAAGATGACGTTGAGGACAAAGTGGATTAAAAAATGATTAATTTACATTTTACCTACGAATCTCGCGATATGCTAGAGTTATTTACTTTGTTTATCAGAACACTGAACCCGGGACACAGCGATAAATTTGAAATAGAAATCTAAAAAATGTGTCGTGGTTCACGTTGTCCAGACAACGCAGAATTTGGTCATTCCACGTTGTTGTTTTGCTGAGGACGGCAAGGAAATGTAAAAAGATTCAAAACGCACGTGCACAGCTATTGTTATGCGCAATAAACCTTTTGTTTGGTCACACTCCCGTCGCCGTCGCCGTTCGAGGTTTATCAAAACTCCCTAGCTAGCATTACGTGGACGGGGCCTTACTTTGTCCATGTGTTGAACAACAGCTCTGACATGTGTCCCTAAAATTTCCCCAGCCTGGAAAAACAGGTGTTGACATAATGGATCCTTGGCTTCTTTTGCACCTGTAAGACATGTCAAAAGAACAGGAAGTTGAAAAGTAATAGAAACAATAGCAATGTTAAAGCTGAGCAAAGACGTTTTCCCAAAAAACCCGCGACTCTTGTCCACCATCTTTAGAACTCAGAGATTCTGAGAGCGAGGTTGAAATGAAAAGTCTGTAATTCTATAGCCTCTTCCGGGCGTTCAGTAAATTGCGGCGCAGCGCGAAAAAATGCCGGAGCAAAAATAGTGCCTTAGTGCCTTCCCGCTGCCCGCTTCTCCCTGATTTTCCCGTGAACCATTAAATTTTTGCGCTTCTCTCCAACTACAGGAGGTGAGTGATTCTCGCGAGCCCAAACTACAGACGTAATGTAACGTCGCTCCATTCTCACATTCCGCATGGTTTAATTCATCGTAAAAGCACATACAATCCGTATACTTTCCCACAAGCCGAGTTTGGAAGGCGTCACAGGCGCTCAAAGAGAAACTTAAAGGATAGGGTTTTAGTTTTCCTCTCGCATTTTCATTTGAACGTCTGCCGCGCAGGCTAGGAGAAAAAGTTCTGCATGAACAATCAAAATTCGAAGGGAACGAGGAACTGAAAGAGCGCGTGCCTAACCGAGGAGGACTTTATGTTATTAACTGTTTATGTTCTTACCAACTGCTATAGCTTTACACAGTCCCGCAAAATACGCCTTGTCAAATTTGGTGTACAGGTGATCCAACATCCCGAACAAGTTGTCTACCTGGTGAAAAACAATGGAAAAAACATTTTATTAAAAACTAACAGGGGAATATAAATTTTACAAAATCACGTACTAATCATGTATCGTTTGCTACGCGTTCATTTTGTTTTTGTTTGCTATTATCACTTTAGTACTTTTTTAAAAGTAGAAAAACTACTACTTTTTTCATGGCTTCATTCGATTTGAACGCAATGCGGTAAATCACAGGAAAACGAACAAAGGTGTATAATATTATATGGCTGTGCCATAACAACAACAACAACAAAAACAGCTTTATTCATCCCTTATTTAGAATAAATTAGATTAAATTACAGTGACATACATAATAAATAAATAATTTGAAAAAATAAGGGTAACTGACAGCCTGAAATAACCTGAAATAGTTATAAATGCCAGGCTGCCAGTTAATTATGTGTACATTACAATTTGAAGTCGGTAGCTAATTAAAGTAAACACAGACACATTAAATACAACAAAAGAAAATAAAGAGATTAAAATTAAATAAATATACGACTGCATTAACGTACACGTATTTACCTAGAAACATTGGTCAGGAATGTTATGAAGTCATTCTCAAATTTCATTAATAATTGTTAATGAGATGTTCTTTCAGATTAAATTTAAATGAGCAAAGGGAGGAGCTTTTGAGATCTTCATCTAGAGAATTCCATATCCTGGGGCCTTGGAAACGAATATTGAATTTTCCATAGTTTGTTCGTACCTTAGGAAGATAATAAGGCAATTTAGAAGCATGCCGTCATAGCTCAGACTTTGAGTCGTTCTCTCGACCAAAAAATACATAAAAATTCAGTTAGTGATTAGTAATTTGACATACCTTGAAATGTTCAAAAACGGCCTTCTTTACATAAGTAATGTCGTGCTGTGACGGGACTAAGCCATCTTCGGTATCGAAAACTGTTTTGATGGCTTTGTTCGATATCCACCAAGCTAAAAGAATCAAAGCTCGTTAGATTCCCCCAAAATACTCATGTAACAGATTAAAGACAATGTGTTCAGTTGATGAAGTCACTTAAACAGGGCTCAATCTATTTAAAAAAAAATTTAATTAATGCCCTAGAGGGGTTTATTGTCTTGATGGGCCTCATTTCGTATGTACAAACAGAACAATTGTTACCTCCCCAAAAAATCATCACATGATCTGAATTGGGTGGCAAGTATGTGAACATGTAAGCCGACTCAATCTATTATCAATATCACTTTTATCTCAAGCTGCTGTCTCATTTCTAGAAATGGTGTTGTGCACGGTGCGGGGGTGAGGGAAGGGGGGGAGTACTTCCTTATTTGGGACGTGCCACTAGACAGGGTATGGTTCCATAGCTTCGCTGTCCTGGATGGGGTATACAATTTTACTCGCCTTTGTCCTAAACAAGGTCAGAACCTATGGTGTTTCGAAACCTAAAACCAATTGAAAGGCTGACCAGAAGGCTGAAGAGTGTAAGCTTTAATGTCCAATTGGTATCACGAGCCAAGAGATGTTAACTGGCCATTACAAGGTCACCAATCAACATCAGATCATTTTGTGGAGAAGAATGCTATAGTTGTTGGTAACATTTTCCACTTATCACTATTATAAAAAGCACACATTGGCAGGTACATTGATATCATACAGGTAGGTCTAGTTTCTTTGTCCTATGCAGGGTATTTCTGTCCTAAACAGGACAAGGATTTCAAACCCTCGGTGGCACCCTTATGCCTAAACATCAGTGTTCTCGTTCAGTAAAATATTAAGCATAGATGTGTGATACCATTTTACTTCTAGTCATGACTAAATACATTTTATTAACATTAGCACACCTGATCCTTCATCGCCCATCATATGACCCCAGCCACCGCAGTTGAATGTTTTCCCATTTGGTGTCAACAATTGACAGTTGGAGCCAGTCCCTGATATTAACACTACGCCACCTAAGAAATGGATTCATACAAAGGGAAGACAGTTAACTAGTGACTGCATCATTATCATCATAATCACCATTTCCTAGAAATTTCATGATAAAAGTAGCTTTTGATGTAATACATTTGTTATCTTAAAGAAAATGCAAGTTTTTCTTGGTTGCTAGAAATCTAAAAAGAAGAAAATGCAAGTTTTTCTTGGTTGCTAGAAATCTAAAAAGAAGATCCCAATGGCAGATCAAGAAAATAATGGGCAACTCTTAAATTACGGCAGGGGCCAACAAATTTTTGGCTCTTGTGGCCTCAAGTATTTGCACCCATAAGAGAAGGGGGTGGGGTCCCTTGGGCTCCTCCCCTAGATACACAAATGCATATCTCCTTGATAAGCCAAAGAGTAACTAAATAACTAGATATTGTAAAGGGAGAGCAAAGCACAGTATCCACTTAGTACCCTTAGTGTAGCCTGTTCCAGGCTCTCAGTAGTTGGGGATGAACGAAAAAAAAGAGGGCAAGCAAAATGAGGGAAGACTAAGGCGATTCATGATGAGAGAGGTTCTCTCCCTTCCCTTCCTTGCCTTAGTGCTCCCTCTTTTTTCTCTCGCTCGCCTCTCTCTTTGCTCGTCCCCAACTACCAAGAGCTGGAACAGGCTAGCCTAAGTCAGGCTATCAGATATGACTTTCAATGCAAACTGCTTCCACAAGGGATTGTCTTAGGGAGCAGGATAAATGCCTGTTCAGTGGTTAGGTGTCTACAGTAATTCATTGAGATAATGAAGTGCTGTGTAATGACATATAGTGTATGTGTTTGAGGAATGAGAGCATAGTGAAGTGTCTGCTTAAGAGAGGTGTCCGTCCATTACAGAGGTGTCTTTTAGCAATGGATCAACTGTATAATTACAAAAGATAATACTAAAGATGCAACATCATGCATTTCCAAATGGACATTGTAAGCAGGAAATTCAACACCCAAACAGCAGTCTAAAATTGTATCGAACTTTTCAATTGCCATGCTTCTCAAGACTATATCTTGAACAATTCAACCACAGTTCACTCTGCAAAAACAGAAAGGACTTGCTAAACAACTGTCAAGTAACAACCTTTGTCAGAGCCAGTTGCAATAGCACCAACAGTGTCACAACACATGTGATACATGTTGCTACAGCTGGGGTACTTTGATGTCATCATGGAAATAGCTTTCTGTTGAACTTCTTCTTTCTCCAGGCCACTCAGTGAAAGTCCCTAACAAAGGACAATCAGATGTATGAATAAGTGTTGAGTACATCTATGGATCTCTGGTATTCATCACACAATTCCTTGCATTGTGTTGGAAAGATGCTGGACTAACCATATCTGCATACAAGCTAAGTGGCCCATCAGACCAGCACCCAGCATGAAGTTTCTAGGACTACTTCCACTTCTGGATGAGATGCTAGACCATCGTTGGGTTGCCCCCTGCATTAAAATTTCGCAGAACCCATGGTACCCATTTATACACCTGGGTGGAGAGAGGCACTGTGAGAGTAAAGTGTCTTCCCACACTTATTATGGCCACGACTTACTGCAAATCCTGTTAGGCTATGATAAATCATTTTTTCGTCACAATGCATCTCTTTGCTCAGGAGAATATTTCAATGAGGAAACCTACCTTACTGGAGGTAGGAATGGTGAGCTACAATAACATGTATCATCTAGTCAACGACAAGCAATACCCATAGCTGGTTCATCATGCTACAGAAAATGAAATACCAACTGCTTATTGTATAGTTCCAGAAAATATATCCATACCTTATCCAGTGGAAGGGACTTTTTCCGATACCCCTCCCCCCTTGGAAATTCCATTTAGCTTCAACAACTTATTCAAATTTATTGATCTAAGGAAACCTTGCACTCCCACAAAATTCCAATATTTTGGAAATCTTCTGGAACTGCACATTGTTTCAAAAGGCTTCTGCGCACTTGCATACCAAAGAAGCCAGTGGCATATTTATATCAATTCCTGCAGATCTCTTAGCTTCTTCCACCATCTCATTCACTCTGCAAAGACACTCTTCAAGTCCAATGAGCTGTGAGATAGAAATAAACATTTATAAGTGAATAAACTGTTAAAAAAACCCACTACCTGTCAGTTCAATAATTTGGTGCATGTGCATGTGGTTAGCTCAAAATTCAAGTAGAATAGATAAAACCCTTATGTGCTACTGTTCAAATCAAAATGTTACATTGACTGAGCCATATTTCCAAGTGGCAATGTTTATTATGCTGTACAGTGTGGTTCAACCTTTTTAATCTGTGGATAGAACCCTAGTATGTGGCCATTTAAATGAACGCTATTGAGCAGTGACTTGAATGCGGTACTGTATGCTGTACAAGGTGGTTCAAACATTTAAGTCTGTGGTGAAAACTCTAGAGTGTCAGAATTCCCAAAGTTGAAACTACAAATTCGCTTAATTTGTTGTAAGTTGTCATTTTAATTTATTTTATATGTGGTTTTATTATAATAAATGTATAGGCACTTTGTATGAAGGAATTATCTGCCTTCAACTACATGACCCATGGACATTGTACATTGAATCATACCCAGTGATTTGTGCCCTGTCCTGTACTGCGGCCTACAATTTTTCCATCACTGGATAATATTATTGCTATTGAACCTGTTCCACCACTATGGAGATAAGAAACAGAAAAAGCCCTGTTAAGGGTTTTTGGGATATGGGGCATTTAGGTATAGGATATTTGTGGAAAAAAAATTGATGAGATAAGGTATATAATGAGAATAAATTTTCCAGGAATTTGAGTTAGGAAAATTTGTAATTTTTGAAATTGGAATTTATAGGAGAGAGAATATTTAGGCAAAAATCAACATAATATGTTAAATACATGATAAGTTAAAAACTTTTATGGTGTGTTACATTTTTTCCTGTCTCCTCCCCAGTGAGTAAAACATTTGCATATCTTTCACTTGTTTTGAGCACGCTCTAGGCCATCTGCAGGAACAGGTTTACTGTTGGATTGCAGTGTATTTTTCGACAGCATAACTAGTTTTTCAGCCGGAAGACGTGAATGGTTAGCAGTTAGCCAAGTGCTGCTATTCTGGTGTTCTGATTTAAGTGCAGGTTCATTTATAGGAGAGAG